>SJYV01023460.1:0-10306 GCA_006410875.1 Neotragus pygmaeus | reverse complement strand
GTGGTGTTGGAGAAGACTCTTAAGAGTCCCTTGGACTGCAAGGAGGTCCAACCAGTCCATCCTAAAGGAAATCAGTCCTTAATATTTATTAGAAGGACTGATGCTGAAGCTGAAACTCCAATACTGTGGGCACCTGATGCGAAGAACTGATTCCTTGAGAAAGACCCTGATGCTGGGAAAGATTGAAGACAGGAGGAGAAGGGTATGACAGAAGATGAGATGGTTGGATGGCATCACTGATATGGTTTACCAGTTAAAATTTTGCATCTTCTTTTCTAGCTCTGATATCTCTTTTCTTTTATTCCTTTTATTAGGAATTCCAGTTTGATTTGCAGACATTCTCATCTCCTCCTGTTACTGGATATGCTTCTAAAGTTTTACCATTTAGACTAATGTTTATTATTAGTGTTTGATAGATTCCCTTGATTAGGTAGAAGTTATCTTCCCACAAAGGCTGTGTGACCTTGGACAAGTTACTTAATCTCTCTTCACCATAATTTTCTCACCTATAAAATGACAACAATTATAATTGTATTTACTTCATGGGATCATTGTAAGGGGGGTTATTATTGTCAATAATTGTCAATTTTGATTGCAATTAGAATGATTATTACCATGTCTTTGTGCAGGTACTGTGCTAAGTGCTCCCAGGTGGCCTCAAGGTTCCCAGCTTCCCAGGTGGTAGTGTCATTACTTAGGAATGGTGGAGCTATGCTTGAATCCTCTGACTGTAACGCCCATGTTCTTAGTCACCACCTTCCTGTGACTGGAAGTTAATGAGAGGATAAATCCAAGAAAGAGTTCATAAATTCTGGCATCATTCTACAATATCAGGTATCTGAGAGTGAAAAACAAGAGGACTTATGACGCCTTGTGACAATCCTTGTGTTGTCACCAATGTTGCTGCTATTTGGACCACTCAATCCTAATTGCAGTCTACAAGTCATCCCACAAACTTCACTGAAAACACTCCAAGAATGTCATGCCTATTTTCTCTACCATGAAAAGGCTAACATAACTTAAACAGTTTTGTTTGGAAAAAGGATGTTTTTGGCATTGAACCATTTAGCATGAGGATATATTATGGAACATCAAACATTCGATGATAGCTAAGGATGCTGGTTTTGCTTAAATGAAAGCCAGCATGAAGCAACCAAATTGTTACACCTAGCCAAGAGCCACAAGACTCTTTAAGCCATTGGGGCATCTGTATCAAAGGGAAAGATTTTCCAGCTATTACTTAACCAGAATCTCTTTCTGGGAAAAAAAAAAAAAAAGCAAGGTAGAGGGACAATGAGGAAAAAGAAAGAGAAAAGGAAGTTCTAGTTCCCTAGTGCTAGATCCTTCCTCTAGTTCTAGGAAGGACCTAGCGAAACAAAGTACTCCAAGTGCCTTCATTTCATGAATAACAAGTTAGAAGTAGCACTGTTTAGAGGTATAAAATAGCATTGATAAGGATTCTGTAATTAAAGTTTGAATTCTGAGTAATTACATTAACATAAGTAATACTGTGTAAACCACTCTCCAGTAGAGAATGGGAAGCTTCAAAGAGAACCACCAAGCAAAAAAGAATAAATAAAGAAGAACATCCAGATAGGAGAGCTCAAGGACTCCACTGTGATCCTCTCATTTGGGATCTACCTATCCCTTTATGTTTTTGAAACTTTTAGTTTGTGTTGGAGTATAGCCGAATAGTAAACAATGTTGTGATAGTTTCAGGTGAACAGTAAAGGGACTCAGCCATACATACACATGTATCCATTCTCCCTCAAACTCTCCTCCCATCCAGGTTGCCATACAACATCCAGCAGAGTTCCATGGGCTACAGTATTACCCATCCCTTTGCAAGAAAGGATTAGAGCAAATACCAGAAGCATCCTCTATATTATTTGTAGTCTGTGGTGTTATGAATGGTTGCTTAGATTGAAAGTGGAGTAACAATACACAATATAGCATTTATCCTTTTACATCAACATAAAGTCCTGAATAAAATACCTCCATCTCAGGCATTGTTTATGAACTATGGAGGATTCAGCTGATAAGAGCGGTGTAAGCTTGTTGCTGCTGCTACTGCTAAGTCACTTCAGTCGTGTTCATCTCTGTGCGACCCCATAGACGGCAGCCTACCAGGCTCCCCCATCCCTGGGATTCTCCAGGCAAGAACACTGGAGTGAGTTGCCATTTCCTTCTCCAATGCGTGAAAGTGAAGTCGCTTAGTCGTGCCTGACTCTTCGTGACCCCATGGACTGCAGCCTACCAGGCTCCTCCGTTCATGGATCTAATGCTCTACAATTATATGTTCTAGAACCTTGATACAGAACAAACTAAACCAGGACATGGGAGACAGTAAACCAGGACTACCCATGCAATTTTCTCGGGGGAGAAAGTAAAAAACATAGAGAAAAACAGAGTGAGAAAGAGAAATGAGAAATTAGCCCTAATGCCCTAAGGCATCCATTATATGTAATGAATAACTTCCTTCCTTTGCATCTAGAATGTTACTAGTTATTCTATGCCACCATCCTTGGAAGAAATGAAAGTATAATATTCAAATCACTTTTTGATAGTCTAATTTTCAATGCAGCGAAAGCTGCACTGAAAGAGGCTGCTAGAAAATGTTTTCAGAGGAGGCCTTGGCCCATGTGGATGTGTCACAGGTTTCACTGATGTGTTGAGAGATGTTGAACTATTATTTCTTGTTACTGACACTTCACCCAATGACATTAAAATAGCCTTTAATTACTGACTTTAGAGTCTAGCAGGAATGGATTCAGATACTAGGTCTTGCATCTCTAGGCTGTCTGATTTCAGGAAATTTATTTATCTACACCTGTCTCATGTATCGGAGAAGACAATGGCACGCCACTCCAGTACTCTTGCCTGGAAAATCCCAAGGACGGAGGAGCCTGGTGGGCTCCAGTCCATGGGGTCGCTAACNGTCTGATTTCAGGAAATTTATTTATCTACACCTGTCTCATGTATCGGAGAAGACAATGGCACGCCACTCCAGTACTCTTGCCTGGAAAATCCCAAGGACGGAGGAGCCTGGTGGGCTCCAGTCCATGGGGTCGCTAACAGTCGGACACGACTGAGCGACTTCACTTTCATTTTTCACTTTCATGCATTGGAGAAAGAAATGGCAACCCCTCCAGTGTTCCTGCCTGGAGAATCCCAGGGACAGGGGAGCCTGGTAGGCTGCCGTCTATGGGGTCGCACAGAGTCAGACACGACTGAAGTGACTTCACAGCAGCAGCAGCAGCAGTAACATGTATGATACATAACAATAGTGTCTACCTTACAGGTTGTTGTGATTTCAGGAGACAATGCACATAAGACAGGCTTATGTGAACACTCACCAGTGCTGTTGTTAATCACTGGTTGTGACAATCCTGAGTACCCCCCACTGCATAGCTCTCCTCTGGGGGAGATGGAGAACAATGTAGAACCATTAGACCTGTCTCCTACTGAGCCATCTGGCATCGATTTTTCAGCTGCACATCCGAGGACAAGCTGCATCTCACTAGGGCCATAAAATAAAGGAAGCAATAATTTTCCTCTGACCACTTAACTGCTAAAATGAAGGGACCTGGAATTTTACACCCTCTAGTTTAACACAGAGAAAGCCTTGTAATAGGTTACCTTGTTGCTGGTTTCAAAAATGTTAGCTAAGGGGGAAGGGATATTTTGTATGCTAGAAGGCCTTCCATTATCCATTAGCATTGTGGTCTCTTTGAGTTCCTGTCATAACCTGCAGTGGTATTTTATGAATGAATTAACCCCAAGTATCTTTGGAACCAATAAAATTATATTCTGTTGAAGGCTTATTCATCTTCTGTCTATATTTTACTGCTATGTAAAACATAGGGAGTGAGAAAATGGCAGAGAAAATGCACAAGGAGAGGCAGAGAGATGAGCAAAGAGAAAAGGAAGAAGTATGTATTGATCTTATTCTTTTTCACTTTGACTAAATATGTATTTTCTTTTTAAAACTGGAGTACAGTTGCTTCACACTGCTATATCAGTTTCTGCCGTACAGCAAAGTGAATCAGCCATACATATATATATATTTCTTTTTTTTTTTTTTGGATTTCCTTCCCATTTGGATCACCCACCACAGAACTCCAAGTAGAGTTCCCGGTGCTATACAGTAAGTTCTCATTACTTATCTATGTTATACATAGAAGTATATATATGTCAACATATGTATATATATCAGACAAGGGATTAACCTCAAAATATACAAACAGCTCATGCAAATCAATGTCAAAAAAACATAAACAGCCTAATCAAAAAATGGGCAGAAGACCTAAATAGATAATTCCCTAAAGAAGACAACAAACACATGAAAAGATGCTAATAAAAACATCACTAATTATTAGGGAAATGCAAATGTATACAGTGTATATATGCCATGCCCTCCTCCCTTCCCGCCTTGATGTCCATACATTTGTTCTCTATGTCTGTGTCTCTATTTCTGCTTTGCAAATAATATCATCTATACCATTTCCCCCCTAGATTCCACATGTATGTGTCAATGTATGATATTCGTTTTTCTCTTTCTGACTTACTTCACTCTCTTTGACAGTCTCTAGGTCCATCCATGTGTCTGCAAATGACATTATTTCACTCCTTCTTATGGTTGAGTAACTTCTCTGGTGTTTCAGACTGTAAAGCGTCTGCCTACAATGCGGGCGATCCAGATTCAATCCCTGGGTCGGGAAGATTCTCCTGAAGAAGGAAATGGCAATCCACTCCAGTATTCTTGCCTGGAAAATCCCATGGACAGAGGAGCCTGGTGGACTACAGACCATGGGGTTGCAAAGGGTTGGATACAGCTGAGCGACTTCACTTTCACTTTATGGTTGAGTAATATTCCATTGTATATCCGTACTAAAACCAATAATAAACAAATAGGACCTAATTAAACTTAAAAGACTTTGCATGACGAAGTAAACCATAAACAAGATGAAAAGACAACCTTCAGCACCGGAGAAAATATTTGTTAATGAAACAACTGACAAGAGATTAATCTCCAAAATATACAAACAGTTCATGCAACTCAATGTCAAAAAAACACAAACAGCCTAATCAAAAAATGGGCAGAAGACCTAAATAGATATCTACCCAAAGAAGACAAACAAACACATGAAAAGATGCTAATAAAAACATCACTAATTATTAGGGAAATACAAATCAAAACTACAATGGGATATCCCTTCACACTGGTCAGAACGGCTATCAAAAAAATCTACAAACAATAAATGCTGGAGAGGGTGTGGAGAAAAGGGAACCCGCTTATACTGTTGGCTTCCCTGGTAGCTCAGGTGTGAAGAATCCCCTACAATGTAGGAAACTTACAGGAGATGTGGGTTCTGGGTTGAGAAGATTCCCTGGAATAGGAAGTGGCAATCCACTCCAGTATTTTTGCCTAGGAAATCCCATGGACAGAGGAGCCTGGAGGGCTACAGCCCATGGGGTCTCAAAAGAGTCGGACACTACTGAGCGACTAAACATTAGCAATAAAAGCTTACACTGTTGGTGGGAATGTAATTAAATATATATTTTCTAAGTCTATTTTTCAGACTACAAAGTAAAAAGCAGAGCCAAGTTTTATTTTTATTTTTTATTAAAAACCATGTTCTGCTTTTCTTTCTGGTTATAAACATTCATTGGGCTTCCCAGGTAGTTCTAGTAGTAAAGAACCTGCCTGCCAATGTAGGTGACATGAGACCCAGTTTAGATCTCTGGGTCAGGAAGATCCTCTGGAGAAAGGAATGCTACCCACTCCAGCATTCTTGCCTGGAGAATCCCATGGAGAGAGGAGACTGGCAGGCTACAGCCCATAGGGTCGCAAGGAGTCAAACACGACTGAAGTGACTTAGCACACGTGCGTAAATATTCATTATTAGTCAATAGAAAATATAAAAAGGATATTGAAAATAATACTTTAAATTTCCCATAATGCTATTAACCAGATGTAAACATTTATTACATTTTGATGTATTTCCTTTTTAGTATATTTTCTATGTATATTTGTGAGGGTCATATTAAACATATAATTTTTATCTTCCCTTTTTTATCCTAAAGGAAATCAGTCCTGAATATTCATTGGAATGACTAATGCTGAAGCTGAAGCTCCAATTCTTTGGCCGCCTGATGAGAAGAGCTGACTCATTGGAAAAGACCCTGATGCAGAGAAACATGGAAAGCAAAAGAGGAGGGCAGCAGAAGATGAGATAGACAGCGTCACTGACTCAATGGACGTGAACTTGAGGAAGCTCTGGGAAACAGTGACAGACAGGGAAGCCTGGTGTGCTGCAGTCCATGGAGTCGCAAAGAGTCAGACACGACTCTTAGTAACTGAACAACAGTAACAAATAGATTCCTAGAAGCTGAATTACTGAGATAACACACGCAGCACTTTAAAAAAACTGTTTGTGTGGGATAACACTTTTAAAACATTTGATGACATATATTGTCAAAAAGCTTTGGGTAAGCTTCTATACATTTATTCAGTTATTCACTTATTTCACCCATGTATTCGTACCAATTTACAGTATTTTGCATGCTCACATTCCTCCTCAACACTGAAAATAAATTTTCTTAATATTTCTAAATGTATAGGAATTTTATTACATGTTTGTTACCATATACATTGTATTAGAAAAACACATTTTAATATGCTTTCTAGCTATTTATTTGTTCTTCTAGGAATTTTCTATATTTTCTGCCTATTTTTAAGGATGTTGTGGGTTATTAATTGATAAGCATAATTTCTTTATATAGAAGATAACACTTGGCTGCATTTATTGGAAAGGAGGATGAATGGCTTAGCTGCTTGACTTTTAACTACACAGCCCTGGCCCTAATGTGCAGAGGAAGGCGTAGCAAGATACACTGAAGGTGCTAGCAGGCTGCAAAAGTCCTGGTAAGTGGGGCTAGCTGAGTGAAGAATTAGATTATAGAGGGAAAGAAAAGAACATTTGAAAAACATGAAGATAGGGAAAACCTTCCCAGGGAGCTATAGTTCACAGACCTAGTTAACTTCATGGCAAGAGGCAGTGGGAACAGCCCCTGGCATACTGAGCTGAAAGTACTCCCTCCCAAAAGACAGTGCAAGGCCTGTCTAGGTGGGGCCTACTCTCCTTGTGGTATCTGAGTACCAGCTGTGTGAGCATTGAGAGGCTTTAAATAGGCAAAATGGCAAATTTTATCAGTTATGAAGGTAAGAACACAGAATTATCTCAAATGCCATCCTCTGAGATAGGAGACAGTTTGCATAGTTAAATTTCACCATTCACCTCCATCTCTAATTCCAGCAGATGTGCTATTTATTTGCACAGGTAATAGATAACCAAATCTGACTGACTGGCATTCTGGTGAGACTGAGATCAGGTTTCCTTCTAAGGCTTATTCCATCTTAGACGATATTGCTGCGAGTCTGCTATGATCTTTGTCAATATCAAATTTTGAGATCTTGGGATTTTTCTTTTTTCTGGAATAATGACTTTGTGTACTAGGTGATTACTTTCTTATTTCTTCAGTGGGGGTTTGGGGAGATTCTGTGTCAATCTAGGATATTCTGTTAACTCTTCAAGAGGCTCATGATAAAGTGGGTCCTGCAAGAGGCTTCTTTAGCTTCTGAGGCCCTGAAAGAAACATTCCCATCCTGGGAAAGACAGCCGAGGCCGCAGCAAACCAGTGAACATCGATTCTTTCTTGGCATCGCAAATGGTAGACTGAGCAGAATACAAAATTAGAGCATAATTTAATATTGTTTTGAACTTTAACTCATAAGAACAAGAGAATCTGATTTCAGACTTAAAGTCCTTTAGATATTTCTATCTTTGGATCCTAATATGCAAAGAATTTTAACCTTTAGACTTAAATTTCTCCCCAGGAATTTGCAATGGATGTTAGTTTATATAGCAATGTTGGGCATCTCTATACTGGTATTTTATTCTTGGAGTACTTCAGTTGGCTAATCTCATTGCAAACCTTCTACTGGGATGTGATGAGCAATGTGGCTGGATATAATGTGGAATAGGAAGCAGAATGAGAATTTTCTTCTTCTATGAAGTTCATGAAAAATAACAATGCCTAGAATGACTATTAAAGGGCTCTTCCTGTCTCTTCCTTTACCTGCACTATGGTCTAGGCTAGGTTATATTGCAGTAAAGATCAGCCATAAAACCTCAGTGGTTTGATAAAAGAAAGCTTTTTTTCTCCTAACTCATCCTATACATCTAGTGCAGGTCAGTGAGCACTGCTTAGCATAAAACTTACTCAGGAACCCAAGCTGATGAGTGCTCCTTCTTGACCTGAGCTTCTTTCAGCATCATGGCACAGGGAGGAGAACATGGTGAACCATAAACAGGCTTTTTAGCTCCTGCCCAAAGTGGTACCATCACCTCAGCTTACATCTCATCAACCAAGAAAGCTGCACTCCAAACAGGGCGAGATAATGCGATCCTACTATGTGCTGAGAAGAGAACTAAAATAGCTGTCAACAGCTCTTCCACAAATACTTTATAAAAATCCCACCTCCAAGTGTGCATTAATACACCACTGTTGATTCCTCTCACTTAATGCATTCAAGAAATTGAGTTTCTAAATGAATGTGGAAAATTAGACTTCAGTGTGCATGAGTGAATGGTGCATAATGATTTGGACATGTTAAAAGCCATAGCCTGTGGCCGTACATTTTACTTACGGGTAAAGACCCTGAATAGAATAGCCCAGAGACAGTCATGGGTGGCGGGTGGGAGGGGAAATGAAGTGTCTTCTCACTTCTGTTCAGACCAACAGTTTCCTCTGTGTCAGAAAGGAATGTATTTATAGACCATTGAAAATAGATTCTCAGTCGAGTTCCATCAACTTGTGGTTTGTGTCTGTACTTGATTTTGGCGAACACTGGCTGTCAGTCTTAGATTTTAGTATTATTGTCATTTTTTTTTCTGTATTGCTTCTAATTGTTTTAATGGGGAATTGGTAAAAGTTGCATCAGAAGCCATATGAAAATGTTAACTATTGAATTTTTATAGTATTGTTCTATGAAGTCTCATAAAGGATTTATTTTCCTTTATATTGTTGATTTTAGGTAATGTCTATGAATCAGCTATTGACTTCCCTTAATTTTGATTGAAGAATTTAATTTTTAAATAAGTGACAGTTTAATAAGTATAAAATCAAAAGCCTCCAAGCTAGAAGACTTAGAGAATGAACTTATGGTTGCTGGGGTAGGGAGAAGAATGGGGGGAAGGGATAGTTAGGAAGTTTGAAATGGACATGTACACACTACTACATTTAAAATGGACAACCAATAAAGTCCTACTGTATAGCACAGGGAACTCTCCCCAATGTTATGTGGCAGCCTAGATAGGAGGGGAGTTTGGGGGAGAATGGATACAAGTATATGTATAGCTGAGTTCCTTCCTGTTCACTTGAAACTATTACGACAGTGCTAATTGGCTATACCCCAATACAAAGTGGAAAGTTAATAAATATGTAAAACAAATCTCCCAACTAAACATTTCAGAGAAAGCTTTAGTCCTCATTCTTTTCTATATTAGTTTGCTGGGATTACAGTGTCAAAATGCCAAGAAACTAGATGGTTTAAGGAACAGAAACTTACGTCTCATAGTCCTGGAAGCTAGAAATCCCAAATCAAGGTGTTAGTAGGGTTTTATGCTTTCTCGAGGCTATTAGAGAGAATCTGTTCTAAGCTTCTGCCTAGCCTCTGGTGGTTTGCTGGCAATCTTTGGCATTCCTTGGCTTGTAGAAGCATCACCCCAATCTCTGGATTAATTTCCACACAGTGTTTTCCCTGTGAGATGTCTGTGTTCAGATTTTTCCTTATTATAAGGACACTTGTCATGCTGGATTAGAGGCCCACCCCACCGCAGTACGAATTTTATTAACTACAATAGTGCACCCTTATCTTATTGGGAGATGCAATCCAAGACTGCCGGTGAATGCCTGAAAATGCACAGAGCACTGAACGCTATATATACTGTGTTTTTTCTTACGCATACATACCTAAGATAAAGTTTACAAATTAGACACAGTAAAAGATGAACAAATGGCAAAGATGTAAAAGATGAACAAATAGCAAATAATAGCCTCGAACAATTATAACAATATACTGTAATAAAAGTTATGTGAATGTGCTCTGGCTCCTGCTACCTTTCTTGTTCTCTCTCTCAAAATATCTTACACAAGTTTAGTGTCTTTTCCATTTTAACTGATCACTTATGGCACGATGGCCATAGCTCTTGCAATCTGAGGGGTGACAACAAAACTGTAT
>SJYV01023457.1:83337-102527 GCA_006410875.1 Neotragus pygmaeus | reverse complement strand
AGTAAACAAAACAATTCTTGTACATCCTTACCTTCATTGTTTCCCTCCTTTTCTTCAGAATATTTTCATTTCTTTTAGCAATATAATTCTTTGCACATCGTCAAAATAAAAAGCCTGGTCCAAACTTGTCTGATCAAGAATCACATTTCCATATCTTTTAATTTACAGCTATCCAAACACTTAACACTATAGTACATTGGGCTCTCTTTTTTTTATTTACATGAAATTTCTCCTTCTGATTGTCCTTAAGAGAGCAAACAAAGTCTCAGAGTCACATTATTAATTATGACAGCAAAACTTTCAATACAATTTAACTCAAAATACCCATTCTCTAAACTGGATTCGCTAAAAAGAGCAACACATCATTAAAAACTGTATTATTGTATCTTCCAGAATCTATAGACAAAAGGAGGCAAAGAAATAGCATTCACCAGGCACTTGCTAATAATCATGGAAATAAAAATTAAGATGATGACATTACTTTCCTTGTTAAACTGAATTACAATTCCCACTCATTCCTGGTGTAATAAAATTGGTAATTTCCACACCCTGAAAATTAATGTAAAAGTTCTGGAAGACAATTTGGCAACCTGTTTATGTTCACTGACCCCAAATTTTCGGATTAGGAATTAACCCTAAAAAATTAGAACTATCCATAATGATTTATGATGTACAAGGATGTTCATTCCAGAAATCTAGAAATGGACAACCTAAAACAGAGAGGCTAAAAATAGAGAATTAAATTATGGTTATACACTTTAAAAATAATATTTAGCAGCCATTTTAAAGTCATGTTTTTCAAGGAATATTTAATAATGTAAGAAAATATATATTAAAAATAAAAGTTAAAAGATAAACAACACATTCATTTCTAAATATTTGTAAAATGTTATATGAAGTATCATTCTGTAGTATAACTATATGCAACTTGTACTACATATATAATGAATGCATACATAGAAAGAATTCCAAATTTGTAAAAATTACATATATCTGTGACCATAAAAATACTTATGCAGAAGAAAAGACAACAAACTGTTAACAACCATTGCATATGAATGATGGCATGTTTATTTAAACTTCTGTTATACACCCCTTTCTCTGTTTTTCAATTTTATATAATAGCATATATTTTAATAGCAAATTCCAATTTCCTTTAAATTTTCCTCTGAACAAGGGGAAGTAAACCTGACCTTGGATCACCTCAGTTTAGAGGAGACAGCTGGTATTTTCAAAGAGAAACTGACTCAATAACTCAGCCATAAATAAAAATGAAATGTTGCCATTTGAAACAATACAGATGAACATATAGAGTATTATTCTTCATGAAATATCTCAGACAGAGAAAGACAAACATTCATTATTACACCTAAATCTGGAATCTAGAAAATAAAGGACTGTGTATACCAAATACAGACTCAGATATAGGAAACAAACTCGTGGTTATCAGAGGGGAAAGGAAATGAGGGAGGAAGGGGGAATGGGATAAAGAAGTACAAGCTCTGTATAAAATTAATAAGCTACAAGTAATATTGTATAGCACAGGAAAGTATAGATTGCTTTTACAATAAGTATAAATGGAGTATATTCTACAAAGGTATTGAGACATGCTGTATAACTAAAATTAATATGTATTATAAATCAACTATCCTTCAATAAGAAGAAATATAAAAGGAAAAATAAGGGAAATAATTACCAAATTAAAAAGATAGAAAAAATATGGGAAAATGTCAAGCTGACTCTGCAGAGTAAAAGAGGGCCCTGCTCCTCACAGGCTGCCAGAACCTCCCATGTAGGGGGGCTGGCTCCTCCCCATGGAGCCAGGAATCTCAGAACTCGGGTTCTAGGAAGGCTCTGATGTGCACTTTGGCCCCTTCCTGAACCGAGTCTAGGGCTCAAAGTCAACACTTCAACTGACTGTCCTTGAAAAAGAAATTTCTTTTACCAGGTGGAACCCAAGGTAGGATATAAAATAGTTTAAATTTGGCTTTCTAATAAATGGATTTCTATTGACGAATCTTGTGCCCAGATGAGATGTCCTCCTACCTCTTCAGTAGGAAACCTTAAATAAATTGACTGATGCTCTGTGGGAAAATGTGGAATGCCCACAACTTTAGTGACAGGAGAGAGAGTCTTGCCAAATTCAAGTTCTGTGATGACATCACAGGATTGGAATTTTAAATTTCTGTCCAAGAGTTTGACACTTCTTTTCCCTCAGCCATAAACAATATGTGGTGCCACTGTAGGCAACTGATGACATCTTGGTAAGTGACCTCTTCTGATAAAGCATCATTAACCCATTCAAGGCATTTGGACATCAAAGATTAAAGAGCACTGGTGAGTTGTCAAAGGTCACAAAACAGATGGAGAGGAAGGCTCTCTGAACCTTGCCTGGACTGTGCATCTTTTCTGTATTACTCGGAAGCCCTGAACACATGCTGCTCCCACTAATACATCATCCGATGAGTATTTACTGTATCTTCAGCCTGGTGCTAGAACTGTTTACTTCTAATCCTCACAGTAACCCTCCTATGCAGTAGATTTTAGTTACAAATGAGAAGGTTGAGGTGCAGGGAGAATAAATAACCGGCCTCATCTTACTCTGCTAACAGATGTCAAGGAGAGACCGTATATTATGCTTGGCAAATCTCAACATTTCCAGACTTTTCCCAGGAAGCTCGTTATTGCAGACCTTACATAAGAAAAACACACACATATTATTCCATAGGCTGTGGAGTCAATGCCCAGTTATGCTGACGGCCCATTTAAGCTCACTTCACAAGCTTCTCCACAACTTGCTTACATAGAGTCCTATTCTAACCTCACTCTGGGGCATAGAATGTTGCAGTTGTTCTACACTGGGGTAAGGCACACCCCCAGTGTGTGCATACACATGATGAGACCTGCACTGCAGTTAAGCCTGAGGTCATCACATGTGCTTCCTGTAATTATCTGACATCCTTGTTCATTCATTTCGTTTTATAAAGTGATCTTCTTTTATATTATCTGAAACAAACCAAGCCTACGCTCAAAGGCAGCCCTCACTCCCCCCCAAAAATGCAAAGTGAGCCACAACATAATTTAACATTTCCTAGTGGCCCCATTAAAAATCCTAAAAAAAAAATAGATGAAACTAATGTTTTATTTAATCAAATATATCCTAAATATCATTAAAACAATGATCAAAATAAACCATTCATGAATTATTTTACTTTATTTTCACTCTGCCATTGAAAGCCAGTATATATTTCAGACTCATGGCAAGCCAGTTCAGACTCGCCCCATCCCAACGCCCAGTAGCTGCCGATATGCCTAGTGTCTACTGAATTGGACAATGCAGCTCTAGAGAGATCTTGTCAGATTAATTAATTTTGCACAATTGCCACAAGAACAGGTAGGCATTGAGGAAACTGCATCAGGTCTGAGTTGAGGTGCTAGTCCAGTATTTGCCTAATTGGACTTTACTCAAACAATGCCATATCTTGGAGAATCAGCTACTACAAATACCTTTTCATTTTGTTCTGTTTCTTGTGGTAAGAACACTTAACACAAAGTCTACCCACATGCCACTGCAGTTTTCTCTTACTTGGCTTGCCCCCTCCAATCCATTCTCTACGTGGCACCAGAATATCTTTCAGTTCTTTGAGTGCACCTTGGTTCTTCTCATCAAGTCATTGCTCCTTCTAGAATTCTCTCCCTACCCCCACCCTATCTCTTTACCTGGTTGAGTCCTATTAACTCTCAGCTCTCCATTCAATCCTTCCTTCCTCAGAGAATTCTTCCCTGACCACCTCCCCAATTATAAGTCTTCTAAAATATTCCCAGCAGCACCGCATGCTTCTCATTGAAACAGCTCATTATCCCTGGCGTGTGATCACTGTCTGTTTTCCCAGGTGGAATGTAAGCTCCACAGGAGCAGAGACCGGGTCTGCTTTGTCCCAGCACAGCATCTACTATCTATGGAACCAGAGGAATTCCATAAGTATGTGCTGAATGGATGCTGATCAAGATATCTCAGATGAGATCTGCGTACATTCACCACACTATTCTAAATAAGTAAACATAGGAATGCCTATGAATAATTGTTGGTAAACTGACCATTTCAAATTTTACGTGTCAAAGAAGGAAATATTTGGAACAGATTCCAATTGCAAGTCTTATCACTGCTCTTAAACCAGGCTTGCAGTGTGCCCTATTGGCTGTGAGGTATTTCTCCTTTTACAAATTTTCAAGTGAAAACCATAGAAGAAGATGGTTCATTTAGAGCCTAGAACAGAGAAATCGATATGCCAGGGAAGAGAGTAGGATTCCAACTCTGAATCCCCTTCAGGGAAGCTCATCATTATATTAAACTTTGAAGAAATTTATTTATTCTCTATGCTAAAGTGAGAAACTATCATTTTTTATATTTCATTCTTTTGCTAGTTGGAATCTTTAGCAAAAAAATGTTACCTTTCTCCATGGTGCATCCATNAGAAATCGATATGCCAGGGAAGAAAGTAGGATTCCAACTCTGAATCCCCTTCAGGGAAGCTCATCATTATATTAAACTTTGAAGAAATTTATTTATTCTCTATGCTAAAGTGAGAAACTATCATTTTTTTATATTTTATTCTTTTGCTAGTTGGAATCTTTAGCAAAAAAATGTTACCTTTCTCCATGGTGCATCCATCAAAAATGACTGCACTCAGCAGTCCATTTTAGGTACTTGAGACTTGTTGCTTTGGTTTATTATCCCTCTACCCTGAAACAGTTCTAATTAATGGTTTGTTGTTTTCTCTGGAAAGCAAACACTTTATTCCAAGGAAAGTGNTATATTTCATTCTTTTGCTAGTTGGAATCTTTAGCAAAAAAATGTTACCTTTCTCCATGGTGCATCCATTAAAAATGACTGCACTCAGCAGTCCATTTTAGGTACTTGAGACTGGTCGCTTTGGTTTATTATCCCTCTGCCCTGAAACAGTTCTAATTAATGGTTTGTTGTTTTCTCTGGAAAGCAAACACTTTATTCCAAGGAAAGTGGCAAATGCCAGAGATAAACTGTATGATAATCAAGCACCTGAATGTAGTTTTCTCTAGGAATTGAAATTATTTCCTGAGAAATTCAATGTGTCTGTTTCTCCAGGAGAAATCTTGCCAACTTTTTATTTTACAGATGCTCTTATGTTCACATACTCTTTTGTTACATAATAGTGGGCAGTTTCGAGGATTGGTATACCCCAGCCTACTAAGAGCAGAAAAACGACTTACTCATTTTCAACTATAGCATCATGTGGGCAAAAAGATGTCCTGATCCCAACAGGGGCTGAGAACTTGACCTCTTCTCTTCCTCTGTCCTCCTCTTTAATTCTGCTCCTGTGAACTCTGCTGGAANATTATAAGTCTTCTAAAATATTCCCAGCAGCACCGCATGCTTCTCATTGAAACAGCTCATTATCCCTGGCATGTGATCACTGTCTGTTTTCCCAGGTGGAATGTAAGCTCCACAGGAGCAGAGACTGGGTCTGCTTTGTCCCAGCACAGCATCTACTATCTATGGAACCAGAGGAGTTCCATAAGTATGTGCTGAATGGATGCTGATCAAGATATCTCAGATGAGATCTGCGTATATTCACCACACTATTCTAGGTAAGTAAACATAGGAATGCCTATGAATAATTGTTGGTAAATTGACCATTTCTAATTTTACGTGTCAAAGAAGGAAATATTTGGAACAGATTCCAATTGCAAGTCTTATCACTGCTCTTAAACCAGGCTTGCAGTGTGCCCTATTGGCTGTGAGGTATTTCTCCTTTTACAAATTTTCAAGTGAAAACCAAAGAAGAAGATGGTTCATTTAGAGCCTAGAACAGAGAAATCGATATGCCAGGGAAGAAAGTAGGATTCCAACTCTGAATCCCCTTCAGGGAAGCTCATCATTATATTAAACTTTGAAGAAATTTATTTATTCTCTATGCTAAAGTGAGAAACTATCATTTTTTTATATTTTATTCTTTTGCTAGTTGGAATCTTTAGCAAAAAAATGTTACCTTTCTCCATGGTGCATCCATCAAAAATGACTGCACTCAGCAGTCCATTTTAGGTACTTGAGACTTGTTGCTTTGGTTTATTATCCCTCTACCCTGAAACAGTTCTAATTAATGGTTTGTTGTTTTCTCTGGAAAGCAAACACTTTATTCCAAGGAAAGTGGCAAATACCAGAGATAAACTGTATGATAATCAAGCACCTGAATGTAGTTTTCTCTAGGGATTGAAATTATTTCCTGAGAAATTTAACATGTCTGTTTCTCCAGGAGAAATTCTCTTGCCAACTTTTTATTTTACAGATGCTCTTATGTTCACACACTCTTTTGTTACATAATAGTGGGCAGTTTCGAGGATTGGTATACCCCAGCCTACTAAGAGCAGAAAGACGACTTACTCATTTTCAACTATAGCATCATGTGGGCAAAAAGATGTCCTGATCCCAACAGAGGCTGAGAACTTGACCTCTTCTCTTCCTCTGTCCTCCTCTTTAATTCTGCTCCTGTGAACTCTGCTGGAAAAGCAAAGCAAAAGTGACACCCTGCTGTCAGCCCAAGGACACGTCACCTTTTATGAAACCGAGCTTAACTGGGATCTAAGAGCTTCAGTTCTGTAGTAGGTTTCACACAATGTCTGTCTGTTCCCAGGAAAGCTAACCTGAGGTCAGGGAGCTTGACAGCAGAGGAAACTATCAATCTGGTTAAAAGACTTTTTGTAAATCATTTATACCCTGAATTTTTAGGGCTTTTGCCCCAGCATCCCAAGTTCCTTGGTATTATTTCCAACACAGTGTTTGTATGGAAAAGGCTCTAGCTGAGACCATGTTACTCTATGAATTCCTTTTTATTCCGATCATTTTCCTTCATGCATCCTAAGATCTACCGTCAGATCTTAACATCTCTGATGATGTTCGTGTGCACATTATTCCCCTGCCCAGAATTTTGGCCTCAAATCCATAGCAATCCAGGTAATACTACTGAGCCTCATATTTGCGTCCTGGGAACATTCATGGGACATTCCTTATTATACCTGCATGTGTGTCTTATATCGGTGCTGTAACAAATCATCACAGATTCAGTTACTTAGAATGACACATTTATCATCTCATAGCTTGAGAGGGAGTCTGAAATGTGTCTTACTGGGCTGACCAGGCATCAGCCGGGTTGGTTTCTTCTGGAGAATTCATTGCTTTACCTTTTTCAGCTTCTAGTGACAACTTCTCAAGGGCCATCTGGGCTGTGGTCCCTTTGTCTACCATCAAAACACATCACTTGAACTTCTGATCATGTTATCCTATCACCTTCCCCTCTGCTACTGGTCAAACCTCCGTCTGCCTCCTCCTGCATGATCATTACAATTATGCTTATAATTACATTTAGGGCCCACTTGGATAATACAGAATAATCCCTCCATCTCAATTTAACTTAATCCCATTTGCAAAATAAAATCTCTTTTGCCTTAGGAGATAACACATTCACAGACTCTGGGGATTAGGACATAGACATCTTGAGACCACTATTCAACCTACCACGAGACCTATACCCTTAGTAGTCAAGTAGTCAAAGTCACTCAGTCGTGTCCGACTCTTGCAACCCCATGGACTGCAGCCCACAAGGTTCCTCTGTCCATAGAATTCTCCAGGCAAGAATACTGGAGTGGGTTGCCATTTCCTTCTCCAAAGGTGATCAGCTTAAGTCAGGTTTTTGTTTGTTTGTTTGTTTTTACTTTATTTTACTTTACAATACTCTATTGGCTTTGCCATACATCGACATGAATCCACCACAGGTGTACACGAGCTCCCAAATCCCTTATGGCATTTTGTTGATGCTGATCACCAAAATTCTTTATCTGAACTACCATACTACAATGCCCTGTAATTCTTTTTTTTTTTTTAAGGAGGCAGATGTTTAAAAATGGACTCATTTGTTGATTTTTTAAGACAATTCCACATAATGTTACTAGTGGGACACCCCCACACATACCCACCGCCCCCCGCAAGCCACTCTTCAAAGCAAGTTGCTTTATAGAACTTCCTCAACTGTGCGAGAATTTTGGAGTTAACTAGCAACAAGCCTGAAAATTTGGTTATGTATATAAGTACAAAGCTGGTTCATCAAATCCCTGTTCTGGCCCTCAACCCAGTGCACTTCAACTAAGGCATCATCTACCTCCTCTTAACGTTTATCAGACACTTGAATAAGTAACGCCCAGCCACTCAATATCTTTAATATTGCCTTTTTGTCACTTCACATAAACCAGCAACAGAGCTGGTGTTCAAACCCCTAGCCAATATAAAGCAGGTTGACTTTGTGCTTTATCAGCTCCTTAGTGGTAAGAGTCTCCATCCTAGGCTCAAAGTACAGGCTTTCTCTAATGATGAAACAGCAGACTCATCCTCCCCAGCCTCTTACCCCGTAATACATACAGGTAGTCTTCACCTGTCCCGCAGAACCCAGCATCATGCCGAACAAGAGCTCCTGGATTCAGAAATCAAATCCCTTTTAAATGACAAGAACAAAATATCTCAGAATACAAACAGCCATGAGTTCACTTAAGGCAGCCATTAGGTAATGGTAAAATATATTGTTTGGGCCTAGAAAAGCGTGGGGGAAATGAGGTTTTAAGCTGCTGTCTTCCACTGAGTAATTTTTTTTTGAAGGACCAGATGACTGATGAAAAGAACAAGAGGATGGATTCAGTACACATTCTCCAGGTCATTTCACAAACATAAACATTTTTTCTATTCATAATCCTTAAATGTCATCTAGTTCACTGTCTACTTCTGGGATTCTCCATACCAACACCAAACACATACTTAAAAAAAAAAAAAACCTTTCCAAATATCCAAAGTAGCTGATTTCACTTCTTAACAATCTTCTCAGGAAAGAGTTTCTAAACATGAATTTAGGTACTTTTCCAGCATTTCCAAATGCAATGCAGCAACTCCCTCTTCCATCCTGGAGGAGCTATTTTCATCCTGTTGTGCAATTTAACACATGGTAATACAAAACAGTTAACAGAAACTGATTTCCACATTCTGGAGGGAGCAAACTTTGAAAGTGAAGGCAACTTATTTTTAACTTCTATGTGAAATGACTTTCAGAAGAAAGATTTAAGGGTTTTTAAAATGACCAAGAGTTTTAAGGACCACTTCTGATTATGCCTTATTTCAAGATGTCAGAGGATGGCTAAAATAAAAATGAAAAAGAATTCATTTACGGGGATTTATATTTTGTGAAATCCACTGGAAGGCTGTTTCCCTACCCCTCCTCCACTATAACTTTCGTATCATTAGTAGAAACATTATTTTAAACCAATCTATTGCCCATTTCCTGAGGCACTGCTCTGGGCATCTTCCTGCAGTTTTATTGCATTGATGACCATCATTATTCTTTCTTTATGGGATGTGAGCAAAAAATGAGCACTTGTGACAATATTCACATCTGAGCTAATGGGACTTAATTTTCCAAGTTGGCTTCATAAGGCAAAGTAGTAAGTGCTTTATTAAAATCTAGATAATAAAATTAGCCCATTTCTCTACTAACTGGTGCTTCCATCACATGATTAAATACATTTGTTATGTGAAACTCCTATAAGTTATACCATGGTAAAGCCAAATAATCATAAATATTTGGGGTTTCCTTTTTTTTCCATGCTAAGCAGAATTTTAAGGTTAGTGCTTGGCATGCAGCCAAAACCATCAATCTAAACTGCTATTTAACCTCTCTTGAAGTCACATTTATATCAAAGGGCACCGTGTAGAAAGCTAAGAGATTAGAAACATTATTTTTACATGTATCCTTGAGAAGAAAAAATGTTTAAATGCCACTGGGTTAAATGAAGTTGCCTCCAAAATTATAATTTTACTTTGGTGGGGTGGGAGCATATGGAGAGAGCAATGGCAGAAAGACTGTATCGGTTTCACGTATTTTCACTTCTAGAACTCTGATCTCACACAAGTTGAGCAGCCTGATTTGCAAGCCTAGGAAACAGTCACAGGATGAAATATACCAGAAGAAACCAGGTTTATTAATCATCAATCCTGCAGAAATACATGTTAATAGGAAAAGTCCTTAGTGTTCAGATTTACTTCATTACTTATCTGGAAAACCTCACAAGAGCTCAGTCCCAGAGACAAATCAAAAGGATTTAAGGGATACTTTTCAGCCATAAAAAGGAATAAAGTTTTGTCATTTGAGATAACATGGATGGGTATTATGCCAAGTGGGATGGGTCACAGAAAGACAATTACCGTATGATTCCACTTATATGTGGAATCTAAAAGTAAATGAACAAAACAGAAACAGGCTCATAGATACAGAGAACAAACTGGTGGTTGCCAGAAGGGAGGGTGTGCTGGCGGAGCGACAAAACAGGTGAGGGGATTGAGAGGTACAGGCTTCAGTTGTGAAATAGATAGGTCATGGTATATAATTTACAGCAGAGAGAATATTGTCAATAATATAGTAATAGCTTTGTATATGACAAATGGTAACTAGACTTACTGGCATAACTACTTTGAAATGTACATAAATATCAAATCACTATGATATGCACCTGAAAATAATATGATCTTACAGGTCAATTATATTTCAATTTTTTTTTCAAAAAGGATTTAAGTCTGAATTTATTTAGAGGAATATTTCAATGAATATTTGACTCCAAACCTACTTCTCATGCCCCTCCCCACCCTTAACCAGAGTCCTTTCATTCTCTCTAATCACCCAGAATCTTTGGAGACTGACCCAGCCTCAAACAGATTTGCTAAGAAATGGGGAAGGTGTCTTAGATTAGGGGTATACTCAACAGTGAAGGAATAAGTACTAATTTTTCAAAGAATTTTCTAATCTAAATTCTGAGTGCACACAAACCAGGCAAATAAGTTTTTACCCATTCCTTAGTGGAAGTCATTTTGTACACTTGGGTGGTGTGAGTCATCCATTCTGGAAAAGATCAAAGCCTGGTCTTCCAGCTCACCTTTCACTCCACTCTAGAGACCAAGATATTATGAAAATAACCCTCTGATTCCCAGAGAAGGCATTTTCTATCTCTTTTATGAAGTACCAGCCAAAGACTTCGCATATTTTCGGAAACAGTGACAAATTGTTGCAGGGGAGCTACGCGTCTTTAGCAGGAGGGGATGATTTATTTTTCTCTCTTTCTTAACTAGAACAATTAATTGTCAACATAATAAAAACTCTCAACAGTCAGTGAAAAATGGCCTAAACCCTGAATAGAGTGTGAGGGGAAAGAAGAAAGGAAAAAGAAAGTATTCTTTCCATTTTAATTGCAAGACTGGATGTCTGAGGAATTCCTGTCCTTTTGTTTCTGTGGATTGCTGATTGTAAGGCTTAAGCACCTGAGAAGTTTGCCTTGTTAGAACAAAGCCAATTTAAAGTCAAAAGGCTTATTTCTTGCTCTTAAAAATAAAGGAATAAGCAATCCCACTGCTGGGCATACACACCAAGGAAACCAGAATTGAAAGAGACACATGTACCCCAATGTTCATTGCAGCACTGTTTATAATAGCCAGGACATGGAAACAACCCAGATGTCCATCAACAGATGAATGGATAAGCAAGCTGTGGCATATATACACAATGGAGTATTACTCTGCCATTAAAAAGAATAAATTTGAATCAGTTCTAATGAGATGGATGAAACTGGAGCCTATTATACAGAGTGAAGTAAGCCAGAAAGAAAAACACCAATACAGCATACTGACACATATATACGGAATTTAGAAAGATAGTAATGATGAACCTGTATGTGAGACAACAAAAGGACACAGACATAGACAATGGACTTTTGGCCTCAGAGGGAGTAGGAGAGGGCGGGATGATCTGGGAGAATGGCACTGAAGCATATATACTATTATGTAAGAAACGAATCACCAGTCTATGTTTGATACAGGATGCAGGATGCTTGGGGCTGGTGTACGGGGATGATCCAGAGAGACGTTGGGGGGTGGGAGGTGGGAGGGGGATTCGGGATTGGGAGCTTGTGTGCACCTGTGGTGGATTCATGTCGATGTATGGCAAACCCAATAGAGTATTGTAAAGTTAAATTTAAAAATAAATAAATAAATTACCAAAAAAAAAAAAAAAACCCAATAAAAATAAAAAATAAAGGAATAGAAGTCCTCCCTTCTTTTCATGAGTTTTTTTTAATTGACCTGTAATTATGAATTTTCTCTGACCCTTTTGAGACGTCTGTAAACCTTTCTATTTTAAAGTATTTTGCCGTTTTACAGTCCAAGAATGTCTTTCTCAAGGACCTAGAAGCCATTGAATTCCTTCGATTCTCCCCGTCTCTGGGAAGTTAGAAGCCTGACTTTGGCAGGAGCCTTGCTCCAAGTTGCAAAACTACTTCCTGTCATAAAGCTATGAGCAGTTTATTTTCCCTTTGTGTAAAGTCGATTGGCTAACCCAGATGGTTAATCCACTTACCAGGTAAATTTAGTGACAATTTACTGTTAAGTCAGTATGAGTGACAAATGTGCTGTTAAGTCCTCTGACTTGAGGACTACTTACTGTTTATCTTGAGAACATTGTAGGGAATATTCTTGGCTATATAAGGCAGTGGGATGTCTCTCTGTTTTTGTAATTTCTTAGCAATTGCCTGTCATGAGCATCACATACTGGTTTAATGATTATTTAAGAACAAAACACTTTCTCTGTTTCTACTGACTGTGAAGAGGTGTTCTGGGTTGGGAGAAGATTTTTGTTTTCAATTGTTTTTTCCCAACATATTAATGGTTTTATCCTCAGATCCTAATTGAAACGTGCCACGCTTGGAAGCCTGGAATATGAACTAAAAATCTCAGGGAAAAACACATTCCTTTAAAAATTTTCCCATGAGTTCTGTTGCTTGTTAACCTGAGATATTCTCTCCTATTGGTCGCACACAGTTGATATCCAGAGAGACGTTGGGGGGTGGGAGGTGGGAGGGAGATTCGGGATTGGGAGCTTGTGTGTACCTGTGGTGGATCCATGCCGATGTATGGCAAACCCAATAGAGTATTGTAAAGTTAAATTTAAAAATAAATAAATTAATTAATTTAAAAAAAAAAAAAGAACTGCAAGAATAAAACCTATGTGATGATGTTTCTTTTAGTTTAGAGAGTAGCAGAGTTCCATCCTTTTGAAGGTTGAGCAAGATATAGGTGTGTTTTTTAATTCCTCTGGCTTTAATACAATTCAAAGACATTTGGCACATTCTCTATGATTCAGTTCAGTTCAGTCACTCATTTGTGTCCAACTCTTTGCAACCCCGTGAACTGCAGCACACCAGGCTTCCCTGTCCATCACCAACTCCCGGAGTCCACCTAAACTCCTGTCCACTGAGTCAGTGATGCCATCCAACCATCTCATCCTCGGTCGTCCCCTTCTCTTCCTGCCTTCAATCTTTCCCAGGATCAGGGTCTTTTCCAATAAGTCAGTTCTTCGCATCAGATGGCCAAAGTATTGGAGTTTCAGCTTCAGCATCAGTCCTTCCAATAAACATTCAGGGATGATTTCCTTTAGGATTGACTGGTTGGATCTCCCTGCCATCCAAGGGACTCTCAAGAGTCTTCTCCAATGCCACAATTCAAAAGCATCAATTCTTCAGCACTCAGCTTTCTTTATAGTCCAACTCTCACATCCATACATCCAGCTGGAAAACCATAGCTTTGACAAGATGGACCTTTGTTGAAAAAGTAACGTCTCTGCTTTTTAATATGCTATTTATGTTGGGTCATACCTCTTATTCCAAGGAGCAAGCATCTTTTAGTTTCATGGCTGCAATCACCATCTTTAGTGATTTTGGAGTCCCCCAAAATAAAGTCTCTCACTGTTTCCATTTTTTCCCCATCTATTTGCCATGACGTGTTGGGACTGGATGCCATGATCTTAATTTTCTGAATGTTGAGTTTTAACCCAAATTTTCCCCCTCTTCTTTCACTTTCATCAAGAGGCTCTTTAGTTTTTCTTCACTTTCTGTCATAAGAGTGGTGTCATCTGCATATCTGAGGTTATTGATATTTCTCCCTGCAATCCTGATTCCAGCTTGTGCTTCATCCAGCCTGGCATTTTGCATGATGTAATCTGCATATAAGTTAAATAAGCAGGGTGACAATATATAGCCTTGACATACTTTATGAATATTCACTAATAAAAACCATTGTATGGGTTAGTCACTCAGTTGTGTCTGACTCTTTGTAACCATGGACTATAGCCCACCAGGCTCCTCTGTCCGTAGAATTCTCCAGGCAAGAATACTAGAGTGGGTAGCCATTCTCTTCTCCAGGGGATCTTTCCAACCCAGGGATTGAACCCAGGTCTCCCACATTGCAGGAAGATTCTTTACTGTCTGAGCCACCAGGGAAGACTAAAATTCAAATATTCTGGTTTTCTTTGCAACTATAAACCAAATTTCCCCAGCGCTCACCAATCTGTGAAACAAATGAGACCATATTTTTAAAATGAAGTTTAATGACTTATAACTCTGCTCACACAGTACATTAGTCCCCTGAAAGATTCATCTAACATCCCTGCCCCAGGAAAGGAAATATGTCAGTTGCCGGTACAGCAGAACAACATGGAACAGGATCTGAAATGTGAGGCAAAGGCATCATTCTCAGAACTGGAATTGGAAGTCAGAAGAACTGAAAATAACACAAAGTTTTGTTGCTGGGGGAAAAATTGGGTGGATCTTTATTCTTACTTTGTTCTGAGAAAAAGTGAAATTGCTAGTTGCTCAGTCATGTCCAACTCTTTGTGGCCCCATGGACTGTAGCCTGCCACACTACTCTGTCCATGGAATTCTCCAGACAAGAAGACTGGAGAGGGCTGCCATTCCCTTCTCCGGGGGATCTTCTCGAACCTTCCCACAATTACTGTTCTTCTCATGACACATTCGTAATACTCCATTATATTCAGTGTTCTAATTCTAACAAAGTGGTTTCCTTTGTTCCGTCAACATTTATTTTACCTTTCTCTTGATCAGAAAGCCTCTGAAAAAGTATATTATTCATTTTTATTGTCACTCTCATTAGAAGAACCCCTTCTTTCCTTGAGTCTAGTAGTCACATCTTCTGGNAGTGGTTTCCTTTGTTCCGTCAACATTTATTTTACCTTTCTCTTGATCAGAAAGCCTCTGAAAAAGTATATTATTCATTTTTATTGTCACTCTCATTAGAAGAACCCCTTCTTTCCTTGAGTCTAGTAGTCACATCTTCTGGGCTCAAATGTGACCAAGCTCAAATCATTCTGTACATATCTAAGGATGAACTTTCCAAGATGCAAATATGACTATATCATTCCCCTGCTTTGCATAGTTTAATAATTCCCCATAGGCTTCAGACTGAACTTTAAATCCGTAGCTTAACCCCTGCCCCAAACCCTCTGAGATCCACCCCACTCATCTCTCATCTCCTTTCCTCCCAGACCCCACTCTCGTGATTCAGGCAATGACAGAGACTTCAGATTCCAGGAAGGCAGGAGTTTTGTGCCATAAACATGTTATGCTCTCAGCCTGGAATGTCCTTTCCCACATTATATCTAGCTAACCCAGCTCAACACATATCTTTTCTGGAAATGTTCTATGAGAACATTCCGGGTTAAAATTAGGGATCCTTCTTCTCTGTCCTCGTAACACCCTGGGTGTGGCACTGTTGTATCCTTTATAAGTTTGTGCTTTTACTTCTCTCTTACCCATTTGTCTAAATTCTATTCATAAAAAAAGAAGTATGTCATATTTATTTGGAGGGTTTCTTGCACCAACTATATAAAGTAGATACTCCATAAATACTGTTAATAGATTACCCATCAGTCAACAGCTAGTATGAATCACCATAAAAGCAAGCCACAGTCCACACCATCTGTGAAGCCACTCATTAATTTCATAAGCTCTCCTTCATTTTCCGAACACCCAACTCTTACTTAAGAGTTGGAAATACAAAGCACATCCTCAAAGTTATCAGTTGTCACAACCAGGACACAAAGCTTCTTGCTCGAGCTCTGTGGGCATCATTCATTCACTTGTAAACTAGAAGAAGGCAGCAGTTACAGCAGCTTGATGAAGTTCAAGGGCACTGATTGCAGCTCAGACACTCAGCCCAGAAGGACAGCCAACTCCATGAGTCACCACGTTTGAGCCACACACAGCAGCAACTCCTCTTCCAGGGCCAGAACCAAGGGATTTCAAACTTGGATGACTGGTGGCTTTCACTAAGTGTCCAAACTACCATCATACGCTGTTAGCTTGTGCTATCACAATTTCTTCTTTTTTTTGTCTTCTGGACAATATTTTTGCTTTTGTCTCTCTCCCCATATAAACAGAATATCCTTCCTCTTTCCATCAGAGTCCTGATTCTCACTTTGTTTCTTTTCAGCACCTTTCGTAGATAATGCCTTGTATTTTATCTTGAAATATTCTATCCTCTCTAAAAAGCTAAATTCCTCAAGGTTTCTGTCTTCTTAAGAGGAAAAAAAAAATAACAGGGGATGTTTACAACACATGTAATTAGCATCACCAACTCAATGGGCATGAGTTTGAGCAAGCTCCAGGAGATGGTGCAGGACAGGGGAGCCTGGCATGCTGCAGTCCATGGGGTTGCAAAGAGTCGGACATGACTGAGTGACTGAACAACAAATTGGTGAGTATTTCCAGTAGGAGGACAAATACTGTGCATTAGAATAATTAGCTCAGGGATCAAATTTCCTGGAAAGCAAAATGAGGTCACTTGGGAAAAGCTCTCCAAAACTTGCCATGAACTCTACTGGCCCTTTGGATCCTGGGCTCCTGCAGAACTGAGTTCTCTTGTCTCTTCTGTGGCCACCACAGTTCCAAGCAGCCTGGGGATTATGGAATGATCTACCCTGAACTTTTGGAACTCTTTGCCGTCACACACTATGCCAGACTATATGTGTCCCTCTTGATTAATCTTCAAGGACTTCTGACTCAGGCTTTAAGTCATTAGCTTGAGTTAAAGGAAAATGTATTCTATGATTGCTAAGCTTTCAGGGACTATTATATTTTTCATAAACCATGCAATAAATTCATGAGAATTTTTTACTGTCCTTCCCCAGTTTGTCCGGCAGACAGAATGCAAAATTTGCCCTTAATCCTGATAAAAACAGATATCAATTGCAAATACAATTTATGTCACCCTTCCTTTTAGAAGAAAAATAGGCTTTTATTTTTATAATGATGCTATCAAATACCAGTTCAAATGATACCAGACATCAGTTTTCAGTTACTATATGACATCAGAAGCCCTCTGCTTGAATTTTATGACAGATAATTTTAATACATTGGCATTTGTAATATTTGAGCAAATATATATGTGCTCAAATGAAGGTTCATCAGCACTTCACATCCAGACAGCTCTTCAGTCTTTAGTTTTGGAATTGGAGGCTTTCCTGAGTAAGTGACCTTTGTATCATCTGTAATTCAGAGTTTCCATCCCAGGAGAGGTGTTCTAAATTCATGATCAGGTCCCAAAGACACGCACATACTGAGAAGCAAGGCAATCTCGAGGGGGGATGGCAGCCCCAGAGGATAATGCTGCACAGTCCATAGCTGAACCACATCCACACAACAGCCCGATAGCCCAGAGGTGGATCTCCACGAGGCTGGGAATAAGCTGTCTCCATCGGTTCCTCTGTTGCACTCTGCCCCAGCATTGCCGCATAGGCTCCCAGGAGATCAGACCGAAGACAAATGCCTAAAAACTACACGTGTAACTCAGCACATTAATCCAAAATAACACCATACCAATGCTGGAGAAAACTCTTGAGAATCCCTTGGACAAAAAGGAGGCCAAATCATTCAGTCTTAAAGGAAACCAACCCAGAATATTCATTGGAAGGACTGATGCTAAAGCTGAAACCCCAGTACTTTGGCCACATGATGCAAAGAGCCAAATCATTGGAAAAGACCCTGATGTTCGGAAAGATTGAGGGCAAAATAAGGGGGCGACAGAGGATAAGATGGTTGGATGGCATTGCTGACTGAATGGACATGAGTTTGAGCAAACTCCAGGAGACAGTGAAGGAGAAGGAAGCCTGGCGTGTTGCCCTTCATGGGGTCACGAAGAGTCGGACATGACTTAGCGACTAAACAACAACAAATGTTCACTCAGGGAATCCAACCAAGAGCCATAATATAAATGATTCTGTGTTTTCACTCATTTAATCCAACCAAGAGTCATAATATAAATGATTCTGTATAAGAGATTCTTCCCTAGATTATAAACTTCTCCTTGAAGCCAAAGATGTTGCCCGTTTCTCACTCTCTGTCTACAGCTTCACGCAGAGAGGAGGAGTTCAGGAGATACTTGTTCTCTCAAATAACCTGGCCACCTGGTCGAAGTCCTGCGAGACGTGCCACCTCACCAATGCCCTCCACATCTCAGCACTGTCCCTGCCTCTCCAGGCACACCAGAGCCTTTCTGCTCTTTTCCACACCTGCATAGGTGTCTGCAAAGATTTCCTTCCGCTGTGGATTATGTCATTGCTGGCTCATCCAAGCGGCTCAATTGACTTGGGACTTTCAACTATCTAGTGCAGACAGAAGAGGTCACCTCTCCTCTGTCCTCTGGACTTGTTTCCTGAAAGTCTAGCCAAGGGTGGGGATTTAGCAATCCCTGAACATGCTCCCATCTCTGCCAGAACATTCTGCACTCTCCTGCTCCCAGAAACTTTGGTGTGCCCTGGCCACTGGCCAACCTTTGGCAAAGCATTGAAAAAAAAAAAAAAAAAGGTATAATCAACAAAGTCCTCAGAACTGTGTAGGAAGCCTGACAAAACAAGCAACACTCATCAAGAGCCTACTATGTGCCAGGATGTTAAAAGAATTTCTCGTCCTGGGTAGGAGCAAAATAATAATAATAACCTGAACTCGTTAAGGTTTTCAGCTGTAAAGCATTGGACACAAAAGGCTACTTAAGAGAAAACTGAATTGTCCCAAAGTAATCCTTGGGGCTTCCAGGTGGCACTAGTGGTAAAGAACTCATCTGCCAATGCAGGAGAAGTAAGAAACGTGGGTTCGATTCCTGGGTGGGGAAGATCCCCTGGAGGAGGGCATGACAACCCACTCCAGCATTCTTGCCTGGAGAATCCCATGGACAGAGGAGACTGGTGGGCTACAGTCCATGGAGTCTCAAAGAGCAGGGCATGACT
>SJYV01023457.1:42489-71875 GCA_006410875.1 Neotragus pygmaeus | reverse complement strand
TACACAATGGAGTATTACTCAGCCATTAAAAAGAATACATTTGAATCAGTTCTAATGAGGTGGATGAAACTGGAGCCTATTGTACAGAGTGAAGTTAGCCAGAAAGAAAAACACCAATACAGTATACTAAAAAAAAGTGTTTTGTAATAAGAGGTGAAGATATTTTGACAGATCTGCATATTAGGAAATTTTAAATATACAAAGTACTATACCTGTTTTCTCTTACTTTGCCAGATCTGAATTATTTTATTTGTGATAGTCAGGGTGCACAAAGAATGGTCCACAGGCCAAATTCAGTCTGTTATCTGTTTTTGTAAACAAAACGTTATTGGAACACAGTCTTGCTGTTTATTTACATACATCTACAGTTGCTTCTCTGCTGTAACCATAGAATTGACATGTGGAAATGGAGGCTGTATGGCCCACAAAGCCGAAAATATTTACTGCCTGGCCCTTTTCAGTAGTTTTCTGATCCCTGACTTTTTTTTTTTCCTGGCTGAATTGTAATGAACAATTCATTTGGTCAAAAAAGTAGTGTTTGGTATATTTAGAAAGTAAGATGTAAATAAGAGCTTTTATTTGAGGGTAGCATAGCAAAGTTTTTGAGGAAAAATACGTATACTCTTTTGACTATTTTGAGGCACATTTCCCGTCTCAGCTGTCTTATGGATCTCTGGAATGTTCCTCACTTTCTAATTTCCGNTAGAAAGTAAGATGTAAATAAGAGCTTTTATTTGAGGGTAGCATAGCAAAGTTTTTGAGGAAAAATACGTATACTCTTTTGACTATTTTGAGGCACATTTCCCGTCTCAGCTGTCTTATGGATCTCTGGAATGTTCCTCACTTTCTAATTTCCGTCAACTGGCCTGTTTGGTTTGGTGTATTTGGTGGATTTGGTGTATTTATTCAGTAGCTTGAGCTCCGATCCCACTGGCCCCATCCAGAGTTTGCTAAACTGAGTCTCCTGTAAGTTTTTGCAGCATTTTAAATCTTCTTCTGCTGTCTTTTCTTTTTAAACACAGTAAAGAGCTTCATCTCCGCATTCTGTGCCTCCAGCACTCAGGCTGCAGGGTCCTGGCGGGAACTTGCTTCTCCCATTTGCTGGGAACAGTGGACAGCAACAGTGTGGATATAAAACTGCATCTGGCTTCACTTGAAGATCCGTTTTTTTCCCTGTGAGTATCAGTGAGGTCACTGGGGTGTGTCTGGTACTTTTCGCAGCTGCTTGGTTAGGGGATTCTGAAAATCGGCTCTGTGTCTAGAGCCACAGCTCTCAACTTTGCTGTTCTGAGTCAAGCAATGACACAGTCGTCGTCTAAATAGCACTTGAAAGCTTTGCTTTCCATGTTTTCTGAAGTCTCAACTGAGCAGATGAATATCAGAAAAGCCCCATTTCCCAAGTGAAAACTGAACAAAACAATGACCCTCAGGTTCACCCNTGATTTAGGTCATACCTGAATTCCCTACTGGTTTTCCCTACTTCTTCAATTTAAGTCTGAATTTTGCAATGAGGAGTCCATGATCTGAGCCACAGTCAGCTCCTGGTCTTGTTTTTGCTGACTGTATAGAGCTTCTTCATCTTTGGCTACAAAGAATATAATCAATCTGGTTTTGGTATTAACCATCTGGTGATGTCCATGTATAGAGAATTCTCTTAAGTTGTTGGAGGAGGTTGTTTGCTATGACCAGCATGTTCTCTTGGCAAAACTCTGTTAGCCTTTTCCCTGCTTCATTTTGTACCCCAAGGCCAAATTTGCCTGTTACTGCAGGTATCTCTTGACCTCCTACTTTTGCATTCCAGTCCCCTATGATGAAAAAGAAATCTTTTGAGGGTATTAGTTCTAGAAGGTCTTGCAGGTCTTCATACAACCATTCAACTTCAGCTTCTTCAGCATTACTGGTTGGGGCATACACCTAGATTACTGTGATGTTGAATGGCTTGCCTTGAAAACAGAGATCATTCTGTTGTTTTGAGATTGCATCCAAGAACTGCATTTAGGACTCTTGTTGACTATAAGGGCTACTCCATTTCTTCTAAGGGGTTCTTGCCTACAGTATGAAATATAATGGTCATCTGAGTTAAATCCCCTCATTCCAGTCCATTTTAGTTCACTGATTCCTAAAATGTTGACATTCACTCTTGCCATCTCCTATTTGACCACTTCCAATTTGCTTTGATTCGTGGACATAACATTCCAGGTTCCAATGCAATATTTTTCTTTACAGCATTGGATTTACTTCCATCACCAGTCACATCCACAACTGGGTGTTATTTTTGCTTTGGCTCTGTCTCTTCATTCTTCCTGGAGTTATTTCTCCACTCTTCTCCAGTAGCGTATTGGTCATCTACCAACCTGGGGAGTTCATCTTTCAGTGTCATATCTTTTTGCCTTTATGTACTGTTCATGGGGTTCTTAAGGCAAGAATATTGAAGTGGTTTGCCATTACCTTCTCCAGTGGACTACATTTTGTCAGAACTCTCCACCATGACCGTCTGTCCTACATAGCATAGCTCATAGTTTCATTTGCGTTAGACAAGGCTGTGGTCTGTGTGATCGGTTTGATTAGTTTTCTGTGATTGTGGTTTTCATTCTCTCTGCCCTCTGATAAGGATAAGAGGCTTACAGAAGCTTCCTGATGGGAGAGACTGACTGTGGGGGATACTGGGTCTTGTTCTGATGGGCGGGGCTGTGATCAGTAAATCTTTAATCCAATTTTCTATTGATGGATTGGGCTGCATTCCCTCCCTGTTGTTTGACTTGAGACCAAACTATGGTAGTGGTTTAGCCACTAAGTCATGTCCGACTCTTTCGACCCCATGGTCTGTAGCCTGCCAGGCTCCTCTGTTCATGGGATTCTCCAGGCAAGAATACTGAAGTGCGTTGCCATTTCCTTCTTCAGGGGATCTTCCTGACCCAAGGATCAAACCTGGGTTTCAACTGAGCTATGTGGAGGTAATGAAGATAACGGCGACCTCCTTCAAAAGGTCCCGTGCATGCACTGCTGCACTTGGTGCCTCTGACCCTGCAGCAGGCCACTGCTGACCCATGCCTCTGCTGGATACTCCTAGACACTCACAGGCAAGTCGGGGTCAGTCTCTGTGTGTTCACTGCTCCTTTTCCTGGGTCCTGGTGCACACAAGATTTTTTGTGTGTCCTCCAAGAGCCTGTTTCCCCAGTCCTGTGTAAGGTCTGGCAGCTCTTTGGTGGGGTTAATGGCGACCTTCTCCAAGAGGGTTTATGCCACACCCAGGTCTGCTGCACCCAAAATCCCTGCCCCTGTGGCAGGCCACTGCTGAGCCGTGCCTCTGCAGGAGACACTCACTCATAGGCAGTATATCCTTCAGTATATCCTTATCTGTTCTGTTCTATAGCTTACCCAGGGAGACTACAGAGAGTATGATGAAAGTATCTCTTAGTATCTCTCAGTGAAGGTGAGTGCTGACACTAACTTGACCCTGGATCCCCTAGTCATGCCCTTACTAGGTTGGGGCCAAATATAGCAGAGACACTGAGAGAAATCTTAAGAGGTCTGGGAGCCTGTTCACAGCTGTGGGGTTGCAAATCAGGGAAGTCCTGAAGCACTCTTGTAGCATCTGAAGCAACAAATGGGTTCCCCCAGGATCAGGAAGAAAACTGATGTGGAACAATAGGTTATCTTGGAAGTGGCAGATGCCACATGAGGAAGCTGAGGACTCCTTGGTTGCCATCTTGTTTTATTAGCTCTGCTGCTGCTGCTAAGTCGGTTCAGTCGTGTCCGACGCTGTGTGACCCCATAGACGGCAGCCCACCAGGCTCCCCTGTCCCTGGGATTCTCCAGCCAAGAACATTGGAGTGGGTTGCCATTTCCTTCTCCAATGAATTAAAGTGAAAAGTGAAAGGGAAGTCGCCCAGTCGTATCCGACTCTTCTCAACTCCGTGGACTGCAACCCACCAGACTCCTCCATCCATGGGATTTTCCAGGCAAGAGTACTGGAGTGGGGTGCCATTGTCTTCTTCATTTATTAGCTCTACTCTCAGATTAAGACCTGGGTATCAGCTGGACAGGTTGAAACTAGCAACTATGAATAACCATACCCTATTCAGGTTACAGTCACTGCCCATGACATGCAAGTCTCCACTTGAAGGGTGAAAAGAGAGATTCGATTTTTTAAAATTCTTGTCTAAATTTTATTTTTAATTGAAGGATAATTACTTTACAATACTGCATTGGTTTCTGCCATACATCAACATGAATCAGCCATAGATATACCTATGTCCCCTCCCTCCTGAACCTCCACCCCATCCCACCCCTCTAGGTTGTTACAGAGCCTGGGCTTGAGTTCCCTCAGTCATTCAGCAAATTCCCATTGGCTGTCTATTTTGCATATGGTAGTATATATTTCCATGTTACTCTCTCCAAAAAATCCTACCTACTATGTGAATTCCCTAGAGATCTAGTGGTGAGGACTTTGCTCTTTCTGTTAAAGGTAAGGTCCCACAAGCTGCATGGTACATCCCCCACCCCTCAGAAAAATCCTGCCTACCACAAACCAGTCTTTGGGATTGCTACATTTTAAAAATAATGAATGATTTGAGGCTTAACAGAATTTTGATAAAAGACATTCTTCTGTTTTGAAAAATCTGTATGCAACAGATGAGATAGGTAGGTCAGTGTTCTTATACATTTACCATGAATTTTATAAATATCTAATCATGGTGAATGTCCAGATGAATGTTCTTTAGTATATTCTTCTTTGAAGCAAGAAAGAACAAATACTGCCAGAACTATAGCTATAACTGAAGTCAGAAGAAAGATCTAATTCAGTGTTCTTATTTTATGAAGAAAGAAATGTTGATTCACGAAGCTACTAGAGCCTAAATAGTTCCTCTCCAGATTACTGGGCATTCAAATTCATCCAGAGAACTGATAAATTAAAATTTTATTTTAAAATTTCTTTCTGCTCATGGTCATTTATTTCAAATTTCATACCAGAGCTTAACTATAATAATGGTATTATTTTTCTGACCATTTCAATTATTATTTTTAGTTGTTTGTTAACTTTCCTTGAGGCATGAAGCTTCACTCAAAGAATCACTAAGTAACTCAAACACTGATGCCCTGTTCAAGGATGGTATTCTTATTTCACATTGAAATTTATTTTCCTTTTATGATTCAAGGTTTTTTGTATTCATAACACTAAATAAATTTAATTTTGGGAAAAAAAACATTACTTTGAAATGGTAGCATCATAAAATAAAAATCAAATGTGTAAGTACATCCACTCAACTTCAACTTCTTTCTAACTGATCATTTCCTTGGGTCCACGACTTCTAGCATAATGTGCAGACCTCAGGAGTTCACCAAAGGGACATCCCTGGTGATCCAACGATTAAGAATCTGCCTGCCAATGCGGGGGACACAGGTTTGATCCCTGGTCCGGGAAGATTCCATACGTTATGGGGCAACTAAGTCCATGCGTCGCAATTACTGAGCCTGTGCTCTAGAGTCTGAGAGCTGCAATGGCTGAAACCTATGCAGCCTAGAGCCCATGCTGTGCAGCAAGAGAAATCAATGCAGTGAGAAGCCCGTGCACCGCAACAAAGAGCAGCCTCAGCTCGTCCTAACCAGAGGACATCCACGCGCAGCGAAGAAAGCCCGGTGCAGCCTAAATAGATAATGAATATTTTTTTAAGAGTTCAATTAAAAATACTATTTACAATGATAGTTTTAGTTCTCCCAACATTAACTTCTAATGCACCCCACTCCAGTACTCTTGCCTGGAAAATCCCATGGATGGAGGAGCCTGGTAGGCTGCAGTAAATGGGGTCGAGAAGAGTTGGACGGGACTGAGTGACTTCACTTTCACTTTTCACTTTCATGCATTGGAGAAGGAAATGGCAACCCACTCCAGTGTTCTTGCCTGGAGAATCCCAGGGATGGGGGAGCCTGGTGGGCTACTGTCTATGGGGTCGCACAGAGTCGGACACAACTGAAGTGACTTAGCAGCAGCAGCAGCAGGCCATATCNAGAAGGAAATGGCAACCCACTCCAGTGTTCTTGCCTGGAGAATCCCAGGGATGGGGGAGCCTGGTGGGCTACTGTCTATGGGGTCGCACAGAGTCGGACACAACTGAAGTGACTTAGCAGCAGCAGCAGCAGGCCATATCCACTTTCTAGCATCCATGAATCCAGCCATTTCTCACCACCTCGGTCCAGTCCATTGTCATCTCTCACTTGAATAAGTGCAGTAGTCTCCCTGGTGAGGTCCTTTGTTCCTTATTATCTCTTCTCAACACAGTAGACAGAGTGATGCCATGAAACATGTGTTCAGTCTTGCCCTTCTCAGCCCAAACCTTCCCACAGCTTCTCATTTCCTTCAGAGGGAAAAAGGGGAAGGCTTACAGTGGCCCCTAGCCCTGTGCTATCTGCCTGCTCACTACCCCTTTGCCTCACTTCCTACTCGTCTCTCCTGTCTCATTTGGCTTCAGCCATAGAGACCTTCTTACTGTTCTTCTAATACACCAGGTGTCGTCCTACGTGGAGTGGTTTTTTTTAACCTCTGTTGTTCTCTCTACTTGAAATATTCCTCTCCCATATACCCACATGCCTTCCTTTCTCACCTCCTTCAAATCTCTGTGCAAATATTATCATCTCAAAGAAGGCTTCCCTGACACTTTAAAATTCCATCACGCTCAGCCCTCCCTGCTTTATTTTTCTCCACAGCAATTATCACCTTCCAACACAATGTGTATTTTATTAACTATCTCCTCTCACTAGAAAGTAAGATCCCAGAGTGAAAGGACTTTTGTGAGTTAGTTCACTGTTGTACAGGGCCTAGAACAGTGTTGTTCACAGAGTAGATTTTCATCATATTGTTGAATGAGTTCATCTTGAGTGGTTTATAATATAACTAAGTTTAAAAATAATAAAGATGTCAAATAAAAATTAAAACCAAGACAAGAACTAATTACTATGAAAAGAGGAGAAAAATTTTAAATCCAACAGATGTCTTAGAAATAAAAGCTATAGTCTTAGAAGGTAAATACTTAATGACTAGATAAATTAACTGTTTAGACACAGCCAGAGATATAATTCAAAAACTGGAAAATTCATTCAAGAAAGCAGAAAAGATTAAGAGACAGGAAATAGCTAAGTTAAGAAACATGGAGGAGAGAATGTGAAGGTGGTAAAAATGTCTATAAGAGTTCCAGAAATAAGAAAGTAAGAAGTAGAAGAGAAATTCTCATTTTCCATAATTAATGAAAAGTAAGAGTTCATGAGGGTTTCCCAGGTGGCGCTAGTGGTAAAGAACCTGCCTGCCAATGCAGAAGACATAACAGACAGGGGTTCGATCCCTGGGTCAGGAAGACCCACTGGAGAAGGGCATGGCAACCCACTCAAGTATTCTTGCCTGGGAAATCCCATGGACAGAGGAACCTGGATCATGGAAAAAGCAAGAGAGTTCCAGAAAAACATCTATTTCTGCTTTATTGACTATGCCAAAGCCTTGGACTGTGTGGATCACAATAAATTGTGGAAAATTCTGAAAGAGATGGGAATGGAAACCAGACCACTTGACCTGCCTCTTGAGAAACCGATATGCGGGTCAGGAAGCAACAGTTAGAACTGGACATGGAACAACAGACTGGTTCCAAATAGGAAAAGGAGTACATCAAGGCTGTATCTTGTCACCCTGCTTATTTAACTTATATGCAGAGTACATCATGAGAAACACTGGACTGGAAGAAACACAAGCTGGAATAAGGATTGCGGGAGAAATATCAATAACCTCAGACATGCAGATGACACCACCCTTATGGCAGAAAGTGAAGAGAAGCTAAAAAGCCTCTTGATGAAAGTGAAAGAGGAGAGTGAAAAAGTTGGCTTAAAGCTCAACATTCAGAAAACTAAGATCATGGCATCCGGTCCCATCACTTCATGGGAAATAGATGGGGAAACAGTGGAAAGAAATGGTGTCAGACTTTATTTTTTTGGCTCTAAAACCACTGCAGATGGTGACTGCAGCCATGAAATTAAAAGATGCTTACTCCTTGGAAGAAAAGTTATGACCTACCTAGATAGCATATTCAAAAGCAGAGACATTGCTTTGCCGACCAAGGTCCATCTAGTCAAAGCTATGGTTTTTCCAGTAGTCATGTATGGATGTGAGAGTTGGACTGTGAAGAAGGCTGAGCACCAAAGAATTGATGCTTTTGAACTGTGGTGTTGGAGAAGACTCTTGAGAGTCCCTTGGACTGCAAGGAGATCCAACCAGTCCTTTCTGAGGGAGATCAATCCTGGGATTTCTTTGGAAGGAATGATGCTAAAGCTGAAACTCCAGTACTTTGGCTACGTCATGCAAAGAGTTGACTCATTGGAACAGACTCTGATGCTGGGAGGGATTTGGGGCAGGAGGAAAAGGGGACGACAGAGGATGAGATGGCTGGATGGCATCACGGACTCTATGGACGCTAGTCTGAATGAACTCCGAGAGATGGTGATGAACAGGGAGGCCTGGTGTGCTGCGATTCATGGGGTCACAAAGAGTCGGACATGACTGAGTGACTGAATAGTCTATGGGGTCACAGACAGTTGGACACAACTATGACTACTCGCACAAGCTTGGAGAAGAGTTCATGAATCCTAAACAAAATATATTCTTGTCTATATACAAAAATGAAAAGAAAAATGGTAAATTATCAACAACTAGTAGAAATATAAAAAATAAGAGGGAATAGACCAGATTACTTGCAAAGGAACAATTATTAAATTAATACAGACAAGTGCTCTGTTTCTTTCATCCACCCTCCTTCCTAGAAGTATTGGCTAAATGATAGCCAAAATAATAACAATAACATCAGATCAATAAAAGAACAACATGAAAAAGAACAAGCATATTTTGAAGAGATCCAAAGGGAACTTTTAGATATGAAAAATATAAGCACTAAAAATGTGTAAATTTACCAGATTATTCACTACTGATGAAGGGAGATTTCATTGGCAATTAACTCTTGAGGTTAAGATTTGAAGGCTTTTAATTTTTTTCCTAATTCTTTTTGTATCATTTGAATTTATTAATATATATAATTAGCTACAATTAGTATATCTTGTTTCAATATGGTAAGTAAACTACTTCAAAAAATTTGGAAACAGTGAAAAGGAATTTGTTATTTGAATATGTGTGTGTCTCTGATTACTGCTCAAGTTTGCATTAGTCAGGATAGACTGCTGCCGCCCCCGTGCTGTGCTTGGTCATGTCCAGCCCCTTGGATTGATGCCTGCCAGGCTCCTCTGCCAATGAAATTTTCTAGGCAAGAATACTGGCAGGCTTAAAACAATAGAACCTTAATTCTTGCTTAGATAGATCCTCAGCATATGTTGGCTTAGGGCTCTCCCAATCTCATTTGAGATCCAAGTCAAGGAAACCACTCTCTCTGGAATATTGCCAGTAGCCATGGCAGAAATAACGGGTTTAGGGAATCAGCTCTGGCTGTTAATAATAATTCCCTCTAAATTCCACTCACATTTCACTGGTCAAAACAAGATACAACCGAGCCCAACATACAATCCTACCTTATACCTGGAAGTAGAAATAAAAACTTTAGTGTAAAATGTTAATGGCTACTACAGATTTAAACATTTTTTCATGCTTTCTGTTATTTGCATTTCTTCCCAAGTGGACTCTCTTTTTAGTTCCTTGTCAGTATATTAAGATATTTAGAATTTCAGCAACATTTAGTTCATTCTTACAATATTGGAGCCCTAGAGAAGCATACCTCTAGACACAGTCACCCTAAAATAGCTCTCTTTCACCCTAAATTGGGGACTCTTTTTACTGACTTAAAAGTCCTCTTTCCTTTTTTGTAGCCCAGTGCAAAGGTCCAACAAAGGCATTGTTTTCTTCTCTTGCCTCTATATAGACAATTCATATAACCCTTCTTCATAATTTCTGTACCTAATTCCTCTAAAAGCCCCAAGTTTCCTCATTAACTCTATGACTCCCCATCTGCTACATCCAGCCCAATCCCAGACCAGCAGCTCATCTTGGTGACCAGATTAGATGTGGGTACTACCAACCCACATATGTTAGAAAAAGGCCTCTTGACAGATACCCATGAGATGTTTTGTACAGCAATGACCAACATCAGGAGGAGGATGCCCAGGGTCCGCTGAGTCCTGACTTCATTCTTGCATCTCTGTAACCCTAATTTTGCTGAAGCAATAGAACTGACAAATTCGTAATACAACATAACATTTCATTTATTTTCTGTCCTGTGCTCAGCAACCCAGTCGTGTTCAACTCTTTGTGACTGCAAGGACTGAAGCCGGCCAGGCTCCTCTGTCCACGGGACTTCTCAGGCAGGAATACTAGAGTGGGTTGCCTTTTCCTAGGGATGGAACTCATGTCTCTTGCATCTACTTGCTTTGGCAGATAGATTCCTTACCACTAGTGCCACCCAGGAAGTGCCTTTATTTTCTGAGTATTTTCCAAATGCCCTAAGAATGCCATAGGTTGGCATGTGGCTAGTAGTCAATAAAATAAATCAGAATCAAATAAGGGGAAGAACCTCATACACAGAGTTCATGGTACCTAGGAAATAGTCTACCTAGATTTTTAACTCACTAGTCCGAACAAAAGTCTAATACTTTCGGGAATCCAGAGCAATCAGAGAGAAAAAGAAAATGAGAACTTCAATACTTCAAGCATATATTCTGCAAATATTCTGAAGTCCATCTAGCTTAACTTTTGGCTAATTGATGCTATTTTGATGAACATTAAAACTGTTGTACAGTTTATGTAATTAAAGCAAAAACTATCACCTGTGTGAGAGGAGTTGCAGGTGGGAAGAATTAATCTGCTAAGTGCTTGCTTAGTAGTAGAATATAAACCTTTCATTACAGTTTGCTCTCATATCTATGATTCAGCGACTTGGAAATTTTGTGAGAAAATTTTAAAGGAATGTAGAATATCCTGATCTCTACATGGTTTCTTTTCATTCTTTTAGATCTTTATAAGTGGATGCACATTTATCCAGGTATTAGCTATTGAAGCAAAGGGAGGATTGCATAAGTTCACAATTATCCCTTGAAAAATTCTTTGTCTCCCTAGCAAAGAGGTTGAAGGCTTGATACTGGAAGAAGAAATTGAAGAAGAATTTTACCAGCATTTTTTACAGCTTAGGGAGCACATCTTGGGGAAGTAACACTTTAAAGTCATTGCCCTTTAAAGGATTTAACCGAGGGCACAGCATCTTTTGGCCTCCTAAACTGATATTTCTCTCTCTTGACACTTTATTCCCTTGATTGAGTGGATTTTGTTGAATTCACATAAGTTTAAGGTTCCTATGTTGCAGCTCTACTATAGATGCTCTAAAAGACTTATTAGGGTAATGATATGCAATGCTAAAAACTACTATTTATTTAACCTTTAAAATTGTATTTTAAGAAAGCATAGGAAAGTCTACAAATTAGAAATAAAATCAAGTCGAAGATCTATAAAATCATGATATTTTATTTCACACTTGATTGATTGATTAAAGTTCCAACTTTCTGAAAGAATGTAGCATTTCTGCTTTCAAAAGCAGTCAGTGGGAACATTAATCGGAGCACATAAAAGATACTTAAATAAAACTGACTGTAATTTATACAAACTAAATACTTAAAAGTTTCGGGAGTTATACTTCAGCCAAAATGTTGTTCCATATTTCTGTATTTTTAAGGCCTGGCCTTATCAAGAGTGGTGAAGCTAAGAATATTCTCAATATTTTTCTAAGTTCTCTTTGCCACAAAATGATTCTGGGCTGCATAATTCCTCTATGATATGATTGTTGACAGGCCTTCTGTGGGTACAACAATCACTCCTACTGAAATATGTCTACATTTTTAAGTAAGAAAAACTTTCAAAATAATCCCTATAGTATTATAATTACTTGGTTTTTCTGAGAAAATTTTAAAATAAACACTGAGAAAATAAAGACAAAACATTATTTACTATACTTTTACTATATATGTACTATATTTTAGTTACTATATTTTCTAAATTTGATACACCAGGATTAGCAAGGTTAATACTAAAGTAGAGAAAATCCTAAGTGGGATATTATTTTCTCATCAGTTACTCCTCAAAAATTAAGTACTGAAATCTAAGAGGGAAATACTCATTCTAAGTATGTTACTTTATTTTTCTGCCTCAGTGGAGGAAATAATTGTAGTATCAGTTCAGTTCAGTCACGCAGTCATGTCCAACTCCTTGCGACCCCATGAATCACAGCACGCCAGGCCTCCCTGTCCATCGCCAACTCCCGGAGTTCACTCAAACTCATGTCCATTGAGTCGGTGATGCCATCCAGCCATGTCATCCTCTGTCGTCCCCTTCTCCTCCTGCCCCAAATCCCTCCCAGCATCAGAGTCTTTTCAAATGAGACAACTCTTCGCATGAGGTGGCCAAAGTATTGGAGTTTCAGCTTTAGCATCAGTCCTTCCAAAGAACAACCAGGACTGATCTCCCTCAGAATGGACTGGTTGGATCTCCTTGCAGTCCAAGGGACTCTCAAGAGTCTTCTCCAACACCACAGTTCAAAAGCATCAATTCTTCAGTGCTCAGCTTTCTTCACAGTCCAACTCTCACATCTATATATTATTACTGGAAAAACCATAGCCTTGACTAGACGGAACTTAGTCAGCAAAGTAATGTCTCTGCTTTTCAATATGCTATCTAGGTAGGTCATAACTTTCCTTCCAAGGAGTAAGTGTCTTTTAATTTCATGGCTGCAGTCACCATCTGCAGTGATTTCAGAGCCCCCCAAAACAAAATCTGACACTGTTTCCACTGTTTCCCCATCTATTTCCCATGAAGTGATGGGACAGGATGCCATGATCTTAGTTTTCTGAATGTTGAGCTTTAAGCCAACTTTTTCACTCTCCACTTTCACTTTCATCAAGAGGCTTTTTAGCTCCTCTACACTTTCTGCCATAAGGGTGGTGTCACCTGCATATCTGAGGTTATTGATATTTCTCCCAGCAATCTTGATTCCAGCTTGTGTTTCTTCCAGTCCAGCGTTTCTCATGATGTACTCTGCATATAATAGCATAGGTGTATTCAAAGCATTTTACCTTGTATATGTAATACATTGCAGAAGGTTGGGGTCATTCTGAAATGACTTTGAAAATCAGTTCTCACAGGGTGCTCAGAGCTGGTGCACCGGGATGACCCTGAGGGATGGGATGGGGAGGGAGGTGAGTGGGGGGTTCAGGATGGGGAACACATGTATATCCATTGCTGATTCACTGAGTATTGACCAGCATTAGGTATAATGTGTAAAAAATTCTCCAAGGCTCGGAAAAGAAGTACCTAAAGTGATTACAGGTCACAATATTCAGTGTTCACACAGGGCCGAGAATAGTACTTATATCCAATAGCTAGACTGGAAAAACCTTGTTATAAATAGTTTTACCTCAGTAGTGAGAAATATTTACCCCTAGACTGAGGACAGCTCCATCCTGTGTAACAAATCTTAAAAGCAAGAGCTGAAAGAGTCAGAAAGATTCCAAGTAGCTGAACTGCATCCATTAGCAAAGCTAAAGATGTTCAAAGTACAATGTTTTATTTTCCATTTATAGGAATTTAAAAACATTCTTTAAGCATCAAGGTAAAATTCACAACATATGACATCCAATCAAAGATTGGCAGGTATCCAAACAAGAAAGTAAAATGCAATCCCTAATGAGGAGAAAAATAAGTTAATCACAAATGAACAAAATATTTTTAAGATACCAAAGACAAATTTCTAGAAGTAAAAATCACAATATAGGAGAAGAAAAATAACTTTGGAAAAGATTAATAACCGATTACACACTGTAGAAGAAAAGATCAGTGAACTTGAAGACTTGGCAATAGAAACTACCCAAAATGAGAGAGAGAATAATTTTTTAAACAGACCATCAGGAAGCTGTGAAATTATTAATACTATAAACAACCTAATATATTAGTAGCTAAAGTCTCTTGGAAGGGAGAGACAAATGATATTTGAAAATTAGCAGATAAATATTGCCTAATTTATTAATAACTGTAAAGCCACATCTCTAAGGAATTCAATAAATTCCAATCTCAAGAAACATTAAGAAAACTAAAGCACGGCACAGCAGAAGCACGTTGCTCAAAAATAGCAATAAAGAAAACTCTTAGAAGTAACCAGAGAAAAAAGACATGTTACCTACAGGAAAAAACAAAAGGAACCCAGAAGATCTCTTTTAAGAAACAAAGCAAGCAAAATAAGAGTAGAGCAACATCTTTAAAATACTGAGGAAACAACTATCAATCTGCAATGCTATCCCCAGAATTAAAGAAATATACCAAACCACAGAACAATGAATAAAAACCACATGATTATCTCAACAGATGAAAAAAAAAAAATCGACAAAATGCAGTGCCCGTTCATACAACTCTCAACAAACTAGGTACTGGAATTTGAGATGGAAACTTCCCCAACTTGATAAAAAGGAGTCTGCAAGTAACCTATAACCAGCATCAAACTTAACAGTGAAAGACTGAGTGCTTTACCTCTAAGATAAGGAAAAGACAAAGATATCTAGTCTTAACATTTGGCTTATACATTAAAGTGCTCCTGTGTTGGGTGCGTATATATTTACAATGTTATATCTTCTACTTGGACTGATCCCTTGATTATTATGTACTATCCTTCTTTGTAAGAGTCTTTATTTTAAAGTCTATTTTCTCTGAAAAGTATTGGTACTCCAGCTTTCTTTTGATTTCTATTTGCATGGAATACCTTTCTCCATCCCCTCACTTTCAATCTGTATGCGTCTCTAGATCTGAAGTGGGTCTCCTGTGGCTAAGGTATAAAAGAGTCTTATTTTTGTATCTATTCAGCTAGTCTATGTTTTTTGGCTAGAGTATTTAATCCATTTACATTTAAAGTAATTATTGATATGTGTGTTTTTATTGCCATTTTGTCATTTTGGACTTGTTTTTGTAGGTTATTTTTAAACCAATTATCCCTGAATTTAAAAAGTAAAGACTATTTTGTATGTCACTAAGGTTTGTTTTCCAAGTTGAAATTTACTTTGAGCAAGCAAAGTACATTCTTTCAAAATAGTCTCCTTAGATACAGAAATAAACATCTAATTATCCCTTTTGTTTAGGGATAACACAGGTAGCATGCTTGAAATATATCATCCTTGGAAACAATGTTCAAATATATGCTCATTCTTAGAGTAATTATTTTTGCTTCAGCAGTCTTTACTTGGAATACAACAAGAAAAGTACTTAACAAGATCAGTGACTCAACAACATTCCACATAGTTTAATTAGACTACTGATCCAGAAGTACAGTGAAAGTGAAAACTGCAGCGTGAAATTCGCCAAATGTACTCCCCTGAAGGACCAACTGGCCCCTCAGGAGAAAGGAGCTGCTTTCACTCAATGGAACTGTACTAGATCACTCTGGAAGGATGTCAGAAAGTCCTATATCACATTGCCAAAATGAATAAATAAACAATATATAATCCACCTGTATGAGCAAACTTTTAGGAAAAACATCCCTTTTTATAATTCAAATAAGAGCCTATCCCAATAGCATCGTCAGCATCCAGCATTCTGGCCATGTGTGTCCAGAGGCTTCATGCATTTATCTGTCCCAGGAGAGAGAGGGTGATTTGGAAGGAAGAACCTGAAACAGTGGAGGAAACCTTAGCCCTGAAGTCAGAGCACTTACATAAGGTATAAAAACTTAGGAAGATCATATATTCCATTGAAGCCTCGATTTTCTCATCTGCAAAATGGGAAGAATGGCATTTGTCCTGCATACAACATAAGAAAGTTTTCAACTGAGACAACTGAAATGGAGCATGTAGACATGCAAAATTTAAGACAACAGAAAGATCTTTGTTTGTTTAACCCCATTATTATTCATTGTTAAATAGCTATCTTCCCTTAAAATGTAATTTTTTTTAAGGAATAGACTACTATTTCTGATTTGTTCAGGCTGTACACCCAGGCCTGGGAAAGTGCATGGAATAATATTTATGACATCTTACACTCGCACAGCACTATGGTCTAGGCTAACATGCATTATTATAATTCCTACCAACTACACCTTGAGGTAGATAATATTATTAATACCATTCAGGAGAAAACCGAGGCACCAAGAGTTCAAGAACAGGTGAATAAGTATGTATTTGGAGCACCTACAAGGTGGCAAGCACACAGGCAGACCCAGGGGATGTCAAGAGTGGCACATTACCTACTTTGGAGAAGATTCTAGTCTGGTAGTCTCTAGTGGATTTAAAAAGCAAGTGTTTGGGGATCTTCCTCAGCAAAGGGGCTATGGCTTTTCTAGTCCTAGTTCCCAGCAGAGGAGAAATGGAGCCTGGGCTCAAAAAAGGACTTGTTGAAGCAGAAAGACCCACACCTAACAACATGAAATCTGAGGGCAAACTGGAGGAAAAGATGGATAGAGAAAAGTGAAAATGGATGGCGGAAAGGGAAAGAGGTGAGGCGGTAAAGAGGATATCCCAGAGGTTTATTTTAGATGGGGGGTGGGGGGGCATACATGGAGAGAGGAGACTCAACTCTTTCCCTCCATGGAAATGAGGTCTGCCATCCCCAAGAGCCAGTGGCGTTTTGCCGAAAGTTTTCACTTTCATCTCAGGTTCAAAGGATTTGTTAACAAAATAAGCCACTCATTATATACAAATAAATAATGCGTTTATTTATTAGAGAATTATCTAGCTTACTTTCAACATACTAACATTAAAAGAAAAGAGAAACAGAGCAGAGAATGCATCACCGAATTGGGTTTCAACCAACACCCAGACTCAGACAGAGCTGGGAAGTCTCCTGTCACAGCACATCTGTTGTCCTAATTGGCAAAGGGTCCCAGGCAGCACATCACTCCATGAGTGAGACTTCAAAGATTGCAATTCTGAGTTCCCGCTTATAATCCCAGGAGGCAAACTGATAGCATCATCAACCTGTGAGCAAATTGCAGCTCTGGTTTCTTGTTAATGCTGTTTTGTTCTGTAAATATTGGAATGTTGTTATATCCTGGGAATGGTTGGCCAGATCTCCTCCCGGGGCTCAACAATCTCAAGATTCCTCCCCCATCGTATCTCAGTCAGTCAGTTCAGTTGCTCAAGTCCAACTCTTTGTGACCCCATGAATCACAGCAGGCCAGGCCTCCCTGTCCATCACCAATTCCCAGAGTTCACTCAAACTCACGTCCATTGAGTTGGTGATGTCATCCAATCATCCTCTATCATCCCCTTTTCCTCCTGCCCCTAATCCCTCCCAGCATCAGAGTCTTTTCCAATGAGTCAACTCTTCGCATGAGGTGGCCAAAGTAATGGAGTTTGAGCTTTAGCATCAGTCCTTCCAAAGAACACCCAGGACTGATCTTCAGAATGGACTGATCTTCAGAATGGACTGGTTCAATCGTCTTGGAGTTCATGGGACTCTCAAGAGTCTTCTCCAACACCACGGTTCAAAAGCATCAATTCTTCGGTGCTCAGCTTTCTTCGCAGTCCAACTCTCACATCCATACATGACTACTAGAAAAAACATAGCCTTGACTAGACAGACCTTTGTTGGCAAAGTAATGTCTCTGCTTTTCAATAGGCTATCTATGTTGGTCATAACTTTCCTTCCAAATAGTAAGTGTCTTTTAATTTCATGGCTGCAATTACCATCTGCAGTAATTTCAGAGCCCCCCCCAAAATAAAGTCTGACACCATTTCCACTGTTTCCCCATCTATTTCCCATGAAGTGATGGGACCAGATGCCATGATTTTAGTTTTCTGAGTGTTGAGCTTTAAGCCAACTTTTTCACTCTCCTCTTTCACTTTCATCAAGAGGCTCTTTAGTTCTTCTTCACTTTTGCTAGCATATTGAGTGCAGCACTTTCACAGCATCATCTTTCAGGATTTGAAATAGCTCAGCTGGAATTCTATCACTTCCACTAGCTTTGTTCGTAGTGATGCTTCCTAAGGCCCACTTGACTTCACATTNTGTCTTTTAATTTCACGGCTGTAATCACCATCTGCAGTGATTTTGGGGCCCTCAAAAATAAAGTCAGCTACTATTTCCACTGTTTCCCCATCTATTTCCCATGAAGTGATGGGACCAGATGCCATGATCTTCTTTTTCTGAATGTTGAGTTTTAAGCCACCTTTTTCACTCTCCTCTTTCACTTTCATCAAGAGGCTCTTTAGTTCTCCCTCACTTTCTGCCCTAAGGGTGGTGTGATCTGCATATCTGAGGTTACTGATATTTCTTCCGGCAATCTTGATTCCAGCTTGTGCTTCTTCTAGCCCAGCGTTTCTCATGATGTACTCTGCATATAAGTTAAATAAGGACGGTGACAATATACAGCCTTGATGTACTCCTTTTTCTATTTGGAACCAGTCTGTTGTTCCATGTGCAGTTCTAACTGTTGCTTCCTGACCTGCATACAGGTTTCTCAAGAGGCAGGCCAGGTGGTCTGGGAATCCCTACTCCTTGAGAATTTTCCACAGTTAGCTTTCCTTAAATGTTTGTAGATCCTTTCTTGTCTACTTACAAAATGAGGGTTTAAAAGCTGATTGAATGCTCTGAGTATGGGAATGGAGCTTGCAGATTTATAGTTTCACAGTAGGATGGTCTTGATAGATCATTAGCTGCCAAGCTCCAGATGTCAATGTCTTTATAAATTTCCTTCTGGGTTGATCAGATGTCCCAGAGAAAGATCTCCCAGTCTCCAACCTAAATGTTAGATTTAGCTGCCAGAGTTCTGGAAGGTGAGGAGAGGATGAGGGGAGGGCTGGTGTTTCCAGCATTCAAAAGTCTCTATTTATCCTCCACTTAGTCCCCCTATTGTTTTATTTTACTTTATTAATTTATTTATTTTAGCCTTGCTGGGCTTTCTTTGCTGTGTGGACTTCTCTCTAGTTGCAGCGAATGGGGGCCACTCTCTAGTTGCACGGGTTTCTTACTGCTATGGTTTCTCTCATTGCAGAGCACAGGCTCTAGGGCGTGCAGGCTTCAGTATTTGCAGTGTGCAGGCTCAGTAGTTGTAGCTCTTGGGCACTAGAGTACAGGCTCAGTAATTGTGGACAGCAGGCTTAGTTGTTTCACAGCATGTGAGATCTTACCAATCGCACATTGAACCTGTATCTCCTGTGTTGGCAGCTGGATTCTTTACCACTGAGCCACCAGGGAAGTCCAGTGCCCCTGCTTTTATTATTTTCCAGGCCTACAACTGTGCTAAGTATGACCAGTCCAGAGATCCAGAGATTCTCCACTTAAAACTTTTCTAAAGAATGGTCTTTCATATTTCTGTTGGGGTAGGGGAGGTGCATTCACTCTATAGAGTGGAGTCTGGAAAGACATCTAGGGTTTTAAAAGATTCTCAACTTTTACCATGTTTTTTATTTTATTCTTTCACCCACTCAGTGTTCCCTTCATTGTCATTTCCAGAAACACTGGAGGTCCCTGACACTGCCAGCTCCTGAACCTTTTGAGTATAAGTTAGATATGTTTCTAGCTATTCTTCACTGCAGCTTTTGGAATTTGTCCATATTACATCTACTTAATCAGTGACCATTCATTTATATGATTTTCAATTAAAAAATTAGAAGCTATTTTCCTGACATATTTTTTGTTTGTATTTGGGGATTTTGGTTGTTTTCTTTCTTTCTTTCTTTCTTTTTTTTTTTTTTTTTTGCTGTTGTTTTTAAGATCCCATTTTGTTCTACTTCAGAAAGGAGTGAATTCAGGTGTGTATTTTCCATCTACCATTTTAACCTAGAATGTTGGTTATTGCTTTTATTAGTCATTCATTTTTCTCTTAGACTAGCAGAAAAGTTTAAAATGATTTATGTTGCTTTCCATATATTCATCTATGAAAAAAGAAAGTGAAATTTTATTATGAAAGCTGATGGAGAGTATTAAATAGTTATGTTCTCTTATTCAGAGAATTAATTTTGGACAAGAAGAATGCTATGAATGGGGATGATAAGATCTTAATCAATCTTTAATAACTTTCAGAATCTACTATTTAGTTGCTCATTTATTTAAAAGGACAGAACTTGTGCTAAACATATACTTGGGATAAAAAAAAAATGAAACTAAAAGGCTGACAGTAAACTGGCCAAATACAGAAATTCATTCAGATAAAAATTATATAAAAGAAGTTAATCAAATGGATCAAAACTCAGAAAATGGATTTGTTTGCAGGCAGTAGTACCTCTACAGCTGACAAATTTGCAATAAAGTCTAAAGATATTGGGAATGCTTTCTCTGTTCATTAGTAATATGCCTTCTAGAAAGAGTCTGCCTGTAAGAATCCAAGTGAAAGAGAACCAGATCTATTTCTTCTACTTTTCTCTAAATTTTTTGTCTTTGTTAGCATTAGCAAGTGCTTCTCTGTTTTAGTTCCATGGTGAGTCTACTGAATCACACTGACCAGTGGAAATAAACTTTCCATATCCACTTGCTACTTTCAAATGAGAGGTTCCATGGTGTTCAGGATTACCTGACTTTCTGAAACCCATTAAAAAGCCAGTGAGGTAGAGAGGCTGTAATTGAAATCACCCAGGTCCAGTATAATCAGCTGTCCAACTACTCATCAGCTTTAACAGCAGCTATACCCCCACTGCCTCCTTGCTTCTGAGATGCCTCTCTGAGGATCAGTCACATCTGCCAGGCCAGGAAGGAGAACGAATGAACTAGATTCTAGTTTGCAAGCCAGCTATCCCACACAGGATGAGATCATTTCTAACAGAGGAGCAGGTGGGACTTCTGACATTTGCAGGCTGTTAACCACTGGCATATTTGAAGTGACTCTGGGAACTTGAAACAGAGAAACCTTTCATGGAATCCATTTACAGTCTCATTCCAGGCTTTTGAAGTATCAGTGAAGTGTGGTTCATCATGATAACACTCTTTTTAAAACTGTATGAATGATTCACATGATCATTCAGTAGGACCCACTAGAATCTGTATTGTGTCCTATTAATCCCCCTTTCCTGTGAGTATTGTTCCAGAAAATCTGGCTACTTGGCTACTGAAGGGAGATAAAGTATAATTGAAAAAGACCATTTGCCTTCAGGAACTCAATATATTTGGTGGAATATATAGAATATTTGGAACACAGAGACATAGATTATGCCACTTGGAAAGACATTTTTAACCCAGACCTACCATAATATTTTGTGCTTTTAAGTGCTTCAAGGTTATTCGTAACATATAGAATCTATTTACTGGTGGCTCTGACTGTAAAGAACCTGCCTACAATGTGGGACACCTGGGTTCAATTCCTGGGTGAGGAAGGTCCCCCAGAAGGGAATGGCAACCCACTCCAGTATTCTTGCCTGGAGAATTCCATGAGCAAATGAGCCTGGCAGGTTATAGTCCGTGGAATCGCAAAGAGTCAGACACGACTGAGCGACTAACACTCACTTTCAAAGTCTATTTCCAACAATCTTAGAACAGTTTTGACTAATCGCAGGCTGGCACCATCTGGAATGAAAAAGAAAAACAGCCTATACCTTTCACCATAGTAGTCTGCCCTTCTAGGTTGTCCAGGGTTGAAGAACCTCGCTTTGTACCTTGTGCAGACTGGCTTTTCCCTGTCTCTCTTCTTCTGTGACCCATATAACGCGAATGTTAGTATAGCTGATGTCCCAGTGGTCTCTTAAACTGTCCTCATTTCTTTTCATTCTTTTTTCTGTTCAGCTTCAGTGATTTCCACTACTCTGTCCTCCAGCTCACTGATCAATTCCTCTGTGTCATCTAGGCTACCATTAATTTCTTCTAGTGTACTTTTCACTTTAGTTATTATGTTCTTCATCCCCATTTGGTTGTTCTCTGTATTTTCTAACACCTTGTTTAAAACCTCTAACTTCTCATTCTGTACATCCATTCTTCTCCTGACTTCTTTGGTTTTCTTTACGGTCATTACTCTGAACCCTTACTTGGGTAGATATCCTATCTCCACTTCACTTAGTCCTTCCCCTGGGGTTTATCATATTCCGTCATCTGGAACCTATTCCTCTGCTGCATCATTTTGTCTGCATCGCTATTTATATTTTTAGGTATGTGGTAGGTTAGTTGCATTTCTCAACTTTGGAGAAGTGGCCTTCTGTAGGAAAGGTCCTACACATCCATGCAGTGCACTTTTTTCCTCTTGTTGCCCCAGGTATATGCTCTGTGGGTTCCCCTTATGAGGACTGTGTGGGTCCCTCTGTTGTGGTGGGCTGACGAGGTAGGTGGTCCGGCAGGCTTGATTGGCCCTGAGCCTGGTTGGTTGCCAGGCCCTGCTGGCTGCTGTTTAGTGGGGCCTAGTCATGAGGCACCTGGGTGCAGAACCCGAGGAGGCCAAGGGGCTAGAGCTAGCTCACTGGTGGGCAGAGTCAGGGTCCTGAAGACTCTGGAGCTGTTGTCTATACACTGGCAGGTGAAGCAGGACCTGGGGTTAATGCTGGATTATGGGATAAAGATCCAATCCCTAAAAGTCTGGTTGCAGTGCCCAAAGATCCCAGAGTTCATTTCAAGTCATCTGGGGTTGCAGAGGGAGTTCCTGACACAGTTGGGCATGAGGTCTGGGATATCCCCCTCGTGGACAAGGCCAGGGCCCAGCTGGTCCTAAGGTAGGATCTGGACTGCTGTGGACAGACTCTGTCCACAGGCTACAGGATCACAGTCTTCTTGTGTCTAGTTTCTACCCCCTGCTTTGTGAGGCTGGTCTAGAGTCTTGTGCAGGCTTCCTGGTAGGAAAGGCCAGGGCCTGCCCACTGGTAGGTGGATCTGGATCTTGGACCTCTAGTGGGCAGTGCTGTGTCTAGGGTCATGTCTAGAGGTGTCTGTGGGCTCAGGAAGTCTTTAGGCAGCCTGTCTGCTGATGAGGGGGACTGTGTCCCCACCCAGTGAGGTGTTTGGCCTCAGGTGTCACGGCATTGGTGCTTACAGGCTGTTGGGTGGGGCCAGCTCTTGGTGCTAATGAATCAGAATAGCAGAAACCAGCAACAGTATTCACATGCTAGAATGGCCCTAAGTATGGCTGCCACAAGTGTCTCTGTCCCCAGAAAGGGCCACGACTGTCCCTTATCCCTCTGAGAGACTCTCCAAAGACTAGCAAGTGGACTATCCCAGACTTCTATAAAATTACTGCTTTGGACTTGGGTCCTACTGCTCATGAGATGCTGTGTGTGCCTTGTAAGAGTGAAGTCTTTTATTTCCCCCAGTCCTATGGAGCTTGCAAAATTAAGTCTCACTGACCTTCAAAGCCAAATGTTCTGGGGGCTTGTCTTCCCCGTGTAGGATCTTTGAGCTGGGGAGTCTAATGTAGGGCTCAGAACTCTCACTTCTATGGAGAAACCTTTGTAATATAATTATTCTCCAATATATGGGTCCTCAGGGGGTATGGGATTTGATTATATCTTAAGTCCACTCCTACCTGTCTCATTGTGGCACCTTCTTTATATGTTTAGTTGTAGAAAATCTTTTCTGGTAAATTCTGGTCTTGCTCATCGATGGTCATTCTGCAGAGAGTTGAGATATTCATGTGCTTGTGAGCTCAGGGTTTTTGTACTCCACCATCTTTGCCATTCTCTCTACTGTGATAATTTGAGGCTGTGTGAATACCTGTTCCTCAACAAATTTCCATTCAGTGGGTTGAGCATTCATTAAGGAGGACTTTCCAGAATCCACTATCAAATTAGTAGCTGTAAAACTATGATTTTATGCCTTATCATTTATTGTATATTTATTAGTTTATATTCTTCTGTAAATAACTTTTTCATCTTACTAAGACTCATGAATTTTTTTATTCAATATGTCATAATCTATTATTAATCTTTTTTTAATATTCAAATTGTCAATCAGGAGCTCTTACAACAGAATTCCTTTGTCCTTTTGACATCTCTTCTTCCGTGTTTTGACACTTCCTTAGTTTCTTTACAATTTATTTCAGGCTTACTTTTAACATTTCCTGTCTCGTATCTGGTATTAATTCCAAGGGGTCCTGGTTCCTTTTAGTGAGGAATTATATTTAGAATTATATATATATATTTCACATTTTTCTTGCAGAAGAGATATAATAAAGTTTGATCCTTTTTACCTTATATACTTTGTTTAAAAACATATCCCAGCAATTGCTTTGTTTCTATTCTTAGAGATCATTCTTATTTTTATATACAGCTGAATTGCATTCCATGAATCATAGATTTTTCACCTATGTTTGGGTTTTTAGGTTATTTCCAATATTTTTCTATAGCAAATAACACTAAAATAAGTAAATGAGTACATAAGTATTTTTAGATTATTGAAATTGCATATCATCAGTTCAGTTCAATTCAGTTGCTCAGTCCTGTCTGACTCTTTGGGATCCCCTGAATTGCAATACGCCAGGCCTCCCTGTCCATCACCAACTCCCGGATTTCACTCAAACTCATGTCCATCGAGTCGGTGATGCCATCATGTCCTTCCCTTCTCCTCCTGCCCCCAATCCCTCCCAGCATCAGGGTCTTTTCCTATGAGTCAACTTTTCACATGAGGTGGCTAAAGTTTCAGCTTTAGCATCATTCCTTCCAAAGAACAAACAGGACTGATCTCCTTTAGAATGAACTGGTTGGATCTCATTGCAGTCCAAGGGACTCTCAAGAGTCTTCTCCAGCACCACAGTTCAAAANTCTAGTCTTTCCCATTCTGTTGTTTTCCTCTATTTCTCTGTATTGATCGCTGAGGAAGGCTTTCTTATCTCTCCTTGCTATTCTTTGGAACTCTGGATTCAGATGCTTATCTTTCTGTTTCTCCTTTGCTTTTCACTTCTCTTCTTTTCACAGCTATTTGTAAGGCCTCCCCAGAAAGCCATTTTGCTTTTTTGCATTTTTTTTCCATGGGGATGGTCTTGATCCCTGTCTCCTGTACAATGTCACAAACCTCCATCCATAGATCATCAGGCACTCTATCTATCAGATCTAGTCCCTTAAATCTATCTCTCCCTTCCACTGTATAATCAGAAGGGATTTGATTTAGGTCATTCCTGAATGGTCTAGTGGTTTTCCCTACTTTCTTCAATTTCAGTCTGAATTTGGCAATAAGGAGCTCATGCTCTGAGCCACAGTCCGCTCCTGGTCTTGTTTTTGCTGACTGTATGGTGCTACAAATCTTGCACTCACAGCAGGCAGTCACTCACAGTCAGTGCCAGTCAGAGCAGCATCCTGGCAGGTTAGAAGCAAGGTCAGAGGCCTGCACTGCTTTGTCTCTGAAGCTTAAAACAAGACTACTCAATTTCCCTAACAGATGGGCATCTAGGACTGGAGAGAAGTGTGCCCTTGATACTCAGGAACTAGGATGAGATAAATGATGCTTTGGAGTTCAGGGAAGGTGTTCAGATTTTTTCAGGACTGCTCCAAAGAGAGGGCATCATTATGAGTGACAAACAAGAATTTTCCACACACAAGTACACATACACACACACACATACATACACACACACTTGTATACAACATGCCAGCACTAGCAGTATGATTTCGGTGACAGGAAAAGTGATGAGGGAACTGATGTAACATTATGTCTAATGATGTCTAGACTCTGACCGTCTTTGTATGTAGTCTGCTTACTGAGTGGCAAATAGTTTGTGATCTCCCCTTGGCCAAAATTCCATAAGCCTATATGATAAAGCACGGAGGTGCAGCTTGCTGCAGAGGTGCCAGTAGTAGGAACAAGAGCAAGAAATGGAGGATTGCGATAGGCCAGGGCTATTTTCTCCTGGGGCTGGGGAGCCAGGATGTAACTGCTGTGGTAAATGTTAGAGATTTAACTAAATGCATCAAGAGAAGGAGGAGACTTTAGATTTCTTGTAGTCAAGGGGAATCAATAGTGGGGAAATGACAGAATCCACGTTTTGTTTTTGTTTCATTTTTTAGAAAGAACACAATGTAGAAGACACATTTCCAGATCTATGCAGTTCAGTTCTAAAAGATTTTTTACAGGTTTTCTTTTAATCGTTTTCTATTTTCCCTAATTCTACAGAGAATTGGTGCTTATTCCAAATCCATGTGCTCAAAGTTATTCCCAAAGGTGTGTTATATAAGTGCCAATGATAAAGTCCAAAGACTATAATGATCTCAGGCATTTGAAGTTACTGAGAGACGTTTAATAGAAACATCAAGAAATAAGTTGCATCTCCTGCAGCTCACAAGCAATACATCCTCATTATGGAGGAGGGAAAAAACCTAACACCTGCATGATCAGCAGGAAAGAAGAAATCACAAACTACACTTAGCTGAGACAGAGCAAGAGATTACCCTGCATACTAACCCTAGAATTCACACACTGAAGATGCTCATCTGAGCTTGATGATGTGATAATAAACTAAAGCTGTCTTCACTATTTTTTATTCTCTTTTCTGTAAGACAATTTCCTTTCTGGAAGGAAAGAGCCTGCACACACAAAACAATCACTCTTCAGAAATCACCAATGTCTTTCTCATCACTGCTAAATCCAATCAATTTTTCCTTATCCTCCCTTTAATGGAGCTCACTGAACACAGCTGGCCATATTCTCCTGCAAAGTGATCCTTTCATAGGCACCCTCCCCATTCTCTTTCTCTGACACGTTGATAAGTTATTATTATTATTACCACTTATAAAGACCTCTCTTCCCATACCTTATCACCTTGTCTTCAGCCCTACGTATTCTTGATCTAAACTTTTCATGCCCAAAACTACAGTGTGGTTGTCGCCAGAACACCATGAACACAAGTCCCCATGCCTTTGCTTGTGTGTCCCATTTTGCTGGAAACACCCTTCTTCCCCACTCTTCTCTGTCTGTAGAAACCTCTTCCTTCAATGCCCAGGTCAATTGTTACCTCCCTGGTGAAGTGTTCTGCAAACAACTCTCTCAGTTAGCATTTCTTGCCTGTAAGGTTTCCCATCTCCAACATGTTCTGTTTACAGATCAGGATTTAGGATAAAGCACGGTTGGATTCCTCTAGCATCTCTGCTGTAAACAGTGTAGACAAACAGAATTGGGTGAGGTTTTCTAAATATTCCTGAGTCACAGAGTCAATTGACTTCAGCTTCAGCTGAACTGACTTCACTTCAGCTCACCATGGCATCGTTTGGCTCTCACTTGGTGTGAACATTTCACTTTCAGATTTCATCTGCTTGTTATTCTCTCTATTCACAGACAGTAGGACACGACTGAGTGACTGAACTGAACTGTTATTCTCTCTACACCACAGTAAACTCAGACACTGAACGGAAATATCTGCCATATTTCTACCCAATAATGTGGCATACAAGTAATCCAGATTATCTATTTGTTGATTTGAAGGGGTGGTTTGATACACCATAATAAAAACATATCTGGAAAGTCTTGCTGAGAATTCTCAGATACCCAAGAATGCATCCTTAGGACTCAGGCACCTGGGAACCCCAGTTTGAAAAACACTGCATTACAACAAATCTCTCTTTTCAATCTATTTTCATGATGTATGCCTTGTGCTCAGTGGCTCAGTTGTGTCCGACTCTGAGACCCCATGGACTGTAGCCCTCCAGGCTCCTCTGTCCATGGGATTCTCCGGGCAAGAATACTGAAGTGGGTTGCCATTCCCTTCTCCAGGGGATCTTCCTGACCCAGGGATCGAGCCTGGGTCTCCGGTATTGCAGGTGGATTCTTTACCATCTAAGTCACCAGGGAAGCCCTATTTTCATGATCAGTCTTAACAAATGGTTTTGGATTGATTACCTTTCAGTTTTACTTTCAGATGACATTATATGGAATATCACAACCAGTAAGATTCCTCCAAATAGCAATGACCTATAGCTTTTTTCTGAGAAAGACCACTCATGGGCCCCCCAAACCTGTCTGGTGCTCCTGCTTCTCCTTGCCTTGGTCCAGGAAGCTTAATATTTGACTCCTTTTCCATGTAGTGCAAATTCTAAGTCACTCTAGTCTTCTATCTTCTTTCTAAAATTGTTCCTTAGTTTTTTCAATCCATTTTTTACCTTCTGTCTATCAGCTGCATTTTTTTTAGCTCAACTATTCCTTTCCAACAATTCAAAATTTTCGTTGAATTGTCTGGAAACACATGGTCAGTATACATCAAGGTGAACTTTAGATTAGCACCTTCTGGTGTATATGAGCGAAAGTAGTGCTTTTGGATAAATAAGTAACTTTAATTAAGACTTTGAGAAAAAGCTGAAAAAGTTAACTAAGTGTCCTTAATCTAATTCCTTTCATTAACTAATTAAAGTCTATTATCTAGAGTTTTGATATGGTATGTAACACACTCTGGGAGTAAAAAAGATTTTTTTTTTTCCTTACCTATGCACTCTGAGCACCAAAACCTTGACTAGAGTTATTTGCTGGATTCTGCTCCTCCAGAACCAATTGTTATCACTGTTAAAATGTGGGTGTTCTTTAACTTGGTTGTTCATAATTATAAAATACATACTGACCTCCTACTATGGAATGAGATCGATTTATATTTTCAACCAACATTTATCAAGCACCAAGTACATGCTTGATAATTATTCCTAAGTATTAAGGCAATGAAGCTTCAAATATTGACAAAGGTGCCCAGGGAATATAGGAAACTAGTAGACAAGGCAAGAGAGGTGGATGTATTCATTAATTTACTGAACACACACACATGCACCCATCACAGAGTATTTATTAATGCCAGTTGGTATTCAAAACACTTTAAAATATCAAATCAAAAAAGTTTCCTAAAAATTTTGTAAGGTAGTTACCATTTCTATTTTACCTTGGAAGAAGCTGAAAAGATGAAGGGGTTTATCCAGGGTCACTGGTGGAGGAGGTGGCATCTGAACCAAGAAAATCTAGTTCCACAGAATTTGCTAAACATGCTGCCTCCAAAATCAACATTCCAAAAGTATTGATCATAGAAAGAGTTTTATGGGACAAGTCATTTTAAGAAATACTTAATACCCTCTTCTCTCTCTAGGAAATTCTTAACATGTTAGTATATTCAGAAGTCCTACCCTCAATCATGGAGAAGATGGAGAGATGGAGAAGCTCTATACAGTCAGCAAAAACAAGACTAGGAGCTGACTGTGGCTCAGATTATGAACTCCTTATTGCCAAATTCAGACTTAAATTGAAGAAAGTAGGGAAAACCACTAGACAATTCAGGAATGACCTAAATCAAATCCCTATGATTATACAGTGGAAGTGAGAAATAGATTTAAGAGACTAAATCTGATAGAGTGCCTGATGAACTATGGAGGAGGTTCGTGACATTGTACAGGAGACAGGGATCAAGACCATCCCCAAGAAAAAGAAATGCAAAAGGCAAAATGGCTGTCTGGGGAGGCCTTACAAATAGCTGTGAAAAGAAGAGAAGTGAAAAGCAAAGGAGAAAAGGAAAGATATACCCAT
>SJYV01023457.1:0-40327 GCA_006410875.1 Neotragus pygmaeus | reverse complement strand
CCCCCCCCCCCCCGCCATGTCCCAAAGCTTCAAATATCACACTAAACATCAATGAAGGCATTTTGTTCATTCTTAGGAAAAAACAGGTTGGTTTCCTTGTATCCGTTCGAGACTGAACAGCCACATTTTGGTCCTTGTCACTGCTTGGTACAACTGAAAATTCCCTAAACTCAGCATGCTTAGAAACTAAGAACTCTAAACATGAGAACTCTCAAAGTTTATTGGGTACTTGGAACCAGGCTGGTTCAGCTAGATCATAAATGCTTCTAACTGGCATTCACTCTCCCTTATATTGATGTTTTCCTCATAGAGTCAAATGGTACCCTAAAGTATATGAAATAAATTACATCATTACCCTGGTAAGCAAGGAAGAGACACAGAGAAGTCATTTTCAATCTAAGCCTTGCACTTGAATAAGCACTGATCAGGCGCATTTTTGCATCTAACAAAAATCCATGCCCAATGTATATGTTTGCATCAACATCTCTGATTTAAACTCAGATCTCCTAGAGAATGAGAACCTTATCCAGTTTGCTCTTATAGGCAAAGCACAGCTCTAAGAAGAAAGAAAGAATTTCATAAACACTTGATTTAGAACCAACAAATAAGCATGACTGGACACCTATAATGTGAATATTTTCCAGGATAAAGATTAGGCTACATCATCTAGTGCATAAGTAATCTGATTTACTTATGTGAAAATTCTGCAAATGAAGAAAAATGATATTGCGTATGGTCTCACATTTAAAGAAGTGCTATTATTATTAGAAAGAAAAAGAAAGAATATATGAGAGGAGGCTGTCCCAAATAATCCAAGGCTGTCTACTACTCTGGTACTTAACATACAGTGTCTAAACTCATCTGGAGATTAGTTTTGAAAAAGCAATGATTCATGAAGGGATTAAATAGGATTGATGAAGGATATGAAGGAATTTGATTCAATAAACATTAATTGACACTTAAGCCAGTTAGTAAGAAACATATAAAAATAGGCAAACAGACTCTAACCCTAAGCAGTTTATAACTGAGCAAGAGCGAGCAGACATAGATGCAAAGCAGATTATCACGTCATTGAGGGTCTTTCCAGTTTGGGCATCAACCTTTCCTGTGTAGACCTGGTGAGTTGGACTTAGTGCTGCTTGAACAATTTCCCAACATTCAGAAGACAGGTCAGGAAAGCTCTGAGTGAGAGAGACTCGAGTTTATTAAAGATTTTTGCAGAAACCATTTTGATGGCAGATTCACAGATGACACTTAAACCACACTGTTCTTGTGCCCAGATCCACAGAGCTGAGTTATATATCAGTGATTTGATGAGTTATTCCTTCCCCCAGTGTCTGTCTAAACTGATCAAAGGATCCCAATACCAGGTGATCACCCAAAATGGTTAGCACAAAATCCATCCTTTCCTACCCTCTGACCTGTGGGTCCCGAGAGTGAACCAGCACAATACTGGAGTTGATGGGCTTTGCTGTATCCTTGCCAGAACTGAACAAATGCCTGCTTCCCTTGCCGAGCAAGGACCAGAGGGGAAGTATATGCAATATGCCTGTAAGTTCAGCAAAGGGAAACAACAGAAATTACCTTATGACTCAGATGGCATTTGAGAAGGTACTTAGAAGCTGGCAGGATTTGAGCAAGGGAAAGTTGAAGGAGGGCTTTGCTAGGTGAAGAGCGAAGTCAGTGCAGGAGAAGGAACAGGAAAACATTAGCAAGGCATTGTGAAGAAGCTAGTCTAAGTAAATACAGGGGGGAAATGGGAAGGAAAAATAAAACTGGAAATGTTGACACAAGCCCCATTCTACAGGGTTTCAATTCTCAGTTTGAGGTCTTTCTATTCAATTTTGTGTGAAAATATGAATCTCTATCCATAAACTTCTGTGTGCAGGCAGGATAACTTCCTTTATTTCAATCACTCGACTTCATTTCTATTTTGCAAGCCACTCTGCTGGGCTGGCAGGATATTTGGATCTCATTTTTCAGTGTTTTTCCCCTTTTATCCCCTGAAAGAGGAGACTAGGGAAATAATGATGGCATTTCCAAAGAAGGAAAATCAGGAAGCAGAGAGCTTATTTACAGGAGAAAAAAAGATTCCATCTTGACCATACCCAGCTTAAGATGTCAATATGAACAGTAGATGAGGATTTACTGGAAGTGCTCAGAAATTCAGAATCAAGGCTCAAGAGAGAGGTCACACAAGGTGCCTCAAACCCTTTAAGGAACAAAGTCTATGTGAGTTAACTATCTAATTTAAATCAAATAAATTATGACAGTCTAGAACCACAGAAAAGAATCTGCCGTTATAGACAATTATTTGTATATGGTGACTCAAAAAGCATGTAAATATAGAAGATGGAAGTAAACAGGAGAAATGAGAGTTAGGAGTTTGAGAGATGAAAGAAAAGAGGATGGTCATTTGTGCCAGAGCTTCAGAATCTTCAAAGCCAAGAATCAGTGATGAATCAAAGAATGTGAAGATGTGAAGGTCGCTGGGGGCTTTCCTGAGGCTGACTTCAGCAAGACAGTATGTAGTGTGGGGAGACATATTGCAAAAGAACATAGCATAGGTTTGTCAGGCTCTGGGCAGAAATGAGAGGAATTATTCTTTATTCTGCTTCTACCCAACTGAGAGACCTGGACCAGCTGTTTAACCCCTTTGGTTTTAATGATCTCACCTATAAATCAAGAGGATTAGACAGGTTCAGTGGTCCTCCACAGAGACAGCACTGCCCCCCAGGGGACAGGCTGACCACCTGTGGGAGAATTTTATTTTCACAAGGATTGTGCAATCCACTCCAGTATTCTTGCCTGGAAAATCCCATGGACAGAAGAGTCTGGAAGGCTACAATCCTTGGGGTTGTAAAGAGTCGGACATGACTTAGCAACTGAGTACACATTGGTATTTAGCAAGTGTGGACAGGGGTGTTAGTTATCCTGCAATGCTTAGTAGTCTGGGGAAACCACTAATTGTCCTGCATGTTGCATAACTTTCTAAGGTCCTTCTGACATTGAGGTAGATGAAAAGTCTTAATAAAATTAATTAAGCCTAGAATCTAACTCTGTTTTACATATGAAAGAAAAATACTTTTTGCACAGTTTTAATGGGTACTTGTCCTACTAAATAGGACAAGTAAAACGAAATAGTTTCTATTCCACTATCTACCTGTACCTCTATGCTTGCATTTTTCCTTCTGCTTATACAGAATAGCTCCTGATTGTCTTCTAACCTTATTCACTATGAAACATATACATATATATAATATGTCATCATAAATTACTTTCATCTTATTTCTCACTTATAGTTAAGGTACTTTTAGTTATGTGTATAAAATTTATTTATAAGTTTTATTTTAGGATAGTAGAGATATATCTGGAGAAGGAAATGGCAACCCAGTATTCTTGCCTGGAGAATCCCAGGGACTGAGGAGACTGATGGGCTGCCGGTTATGGGGTCACACAGAGTCGGACACGACTGAAGCGACTTAGCAGCAGTAGCCGAGGTACATTATAAAATATTTGTTGTAAAAGTACTCTTGGGAGACCTCCCTGACAATCCAGTGGTTAAGACTCCACACTTCCAGTGCAGGGGCCACAGGTTCGATCCCTGGTCAGGGAGGTAAAATCCCACATGTCACATAGCGTTGCCAAAGGAAAAAATGTGCTCTTGGATCTGAAAGGTTGATAGCCACTAGACTGGATGCTCTGAGGTTTCTCTCCTCTAAAATTCCACAACTCATCATTTGTCCACATTATCTTTCATGAGAGCAAACAACAGGAGAAAAGTAGAAAATTTCCACTTATTGCAACACTCTCTGCTGTACTTAATTTGAATATACACTTGACTGTACTTTTACACAATGATGATGATGTAAGTGTTGGCCTCTCCTTTTACAAATAGCCACCCAACACTTAACTAACTTAAGTAAGCTATCTAAAAATAATGGAAACTGAGGTGAGCCACATTTGCATTTTCTACCAATTTTCTGCCAGTACAAAGACACAGGCAGGGTATCTTTCAATGATCACAGAGGCAGATGACTTTCAATGATCTCTGAAGACAAGTCTAATATTAATAGTTCTCTGAACCTCATGTCCAGCTTACTTTGCCTCTGTGAGCCTCCACATCCTGTTCCCTTTAAAAGACTTTTCATTTGTTTTGCCACAAAAAGAGAAAAATGAAACTATTTTGCAAGGAAAACAAATGCTTTTGATAGAGTCAAAATGGCATGTCAAATACAGAGAGCTGAAATAACTTACTTGGTTACTATCTATGGTTCTCAAAGAAAATAGTCACTATGGGGAGTTATATGTGATTCTACAGTCTAAGAACAATTTAAGTCACTTCTTTCACCTCTGAAAAATACAGCCATGGCAAAAAAAAAATACAGAAATAATGCATATTTTAAAGATTGACATTTTTACTCTCCCTGTATTTTGCAAAATGAAAACTTCTTTAATTTTCAATAACTAGAATCAAGTTTTTATTTTTACCCTTCTTCATTTTCAACTGATAGCCAAGTGAAGTCTGTCAACTCAGCATTCTCTTAATTATTTGAGGGTTTGTTTTTTTTTTTTTTTAATTTTGCTGCACCAGCTCTTAGCACATGGCATCTGAGACATTCATTGCAGCATGTGAACTGTTGGTTGCAACATGTGGGACCTAGTTCCCCCATCAGGGCTGGAACTTGGGCTCCCTGCATTGGGAGCTCAGAGTCTCAACCACTGGACCACCAGGGAAGTCCGTCTCCACCTTTTGCCTTGAAAGGTGTAGCACTGTTAAGGAGGGGCTCTGTTCTCTGTCTTGGTCTGTTCTATGATGGCCTTTATTGAAGCCTCTGGCATTTCTTAACATTGATGTCAGTTGAAACTCATTTCCCACCATAACTGCACCACCTATACTCCTTTCTGCAGAAGCAAAGCCCCGCCATGGCCCCATGGCCGCTTCTGGGTCCTGCTCTTAGCATCTCAATCAAGCCACTCTTTACCAGCAAGGAAACTATTTATATATTTCACTGGAGTCAGAGAGGATTCAGAGGGGGTACATTCTCACCTATCTGTCCAAGGTGCTGTGTTTAGCTATCTCTGGTTTGATGAGTCATCATGACTCAAGGATGCTTCTGTGGGAACAAGCATGTTGAAGATCAAAAAACAAAAATTAAAAAAATAATAAGGTAGCGTTCATCTCCTTCACTCTTGGACCTTTAAATGTAAAGAAGAGGGTTCTTTTACCTCATTCCCCTGCCCAGAACTTGGCCCACAGAAATGAAAGATGAGGCCCACAGCTCCCCACATTCAGGATATCTCCCTTTCTCTCTCTCTCTTTTTCCCCACTCCCACCTCTGAACTCCAGAAGTAACTAATTTTGAACTGGCAAATGAGAAAAAATAATTTTCATTCACTATCTTTCTCAGATTCTTCCAAAGTGACTTGAGGTTTGGGGGATTTTTAACATCTTTCTTTACTTAAAGATATTAAAGTGAAATGAATTCCCTGACAGATTGGTAAGAGAAGTTTATCAAAACCAAACTTTTCATATTAGGTTTTGTGAAATCTAAATAGTAATTCTATTCCTGTGACTCTGGCTTAAAACAATCATAAAGCTGTTTTTATAAAAAATTTTAAGTACTATGCCATTTATAGTAATATCCCAAAATGAAAAGCTTCCATGTCCAAAAATATGGAAATAAAAAATTACTTTTCTGTGATTCGGTAATATGCAACCCTTAGAGACTGTGATGAACAAGGAGGTTAGCAGTGCAGAGAAACACTTGTATTGAAAATTTTAAAGTAAGTGTAGGCCACCTAATCTATGAAAAAGGAGGCAAGAATATACAGTATAGAAAAGAAAGTCTTCTTCAACAAGTGATGCTGGGAAAACTGGACAGCTACATATAAAAGAATGAAATTAGAACACTCACTAAGACTATGCACAAAAATAAACTTAAAACAGATTAAAGACCTAAATGTAAGGCCAGACACTATAAAACTCTTGGAGGAAAACATAGGCAGAACACCGTCTGACATAAATCACAGCAAGATCATATTTTATTCACCTCCTAGAATAATGAGAATAAAAATAAACAAATGGGACCTGATTAAATTTAAAAGCTTTTGCATAGCAAATGAAACCATAAAAAAAATGAAAGGACAACCCACAGAATGAGAAAAAAAATTTGCAAATGAAACAACCATCAAGGAATTAATCTTCAAAATATACAAACAGTTTATGCAGTTCAATAATTTAAAAAAAAAAACAATCAAAATATGGGCAGAAAGAAGACATACAGGTGGCCAATAGGCACATTTAAAGATGCTCAACAACATTAATTATTCAGTTCAGTCGCTCAGTCGTGCCCGACTCTTTGCGACCCCATGAATCGCAGCACACCAGGCCTCCCTNAAGAGTCTTCTCCAACACCACAGTTCAAACGCATCAATTCTTCGGCGCTCAGCCTTCTTCACAGTCCAACTCTCACATCCATACATGACCACAGGAAAAACCATAGCCTTGACTAGACAGACCTTAGTTGGCAAAGTAATGTCTCTGCTTTTGAATATGCTATCTAGATAAATGCAAATCAAAACTACAATGAGGTATCATGTCACACTGGTCAGGATGGCCAGTATCAGAAAATCTACAAATGATAAATGCTGGACAGGGTGTAAAGAAAAGGGGACCCTCTCACGCTATTGATGAGAATATAAATTGATGCAGCTGCTATGGAGAACAGTATGGAGGTTCCTTATAAAACTAAAAATAGAGCTACCATATGAGCCAGCAATCCTACTCCTGTGCGTATGCCCAGAGAGAACCAGAATCCACAGTCTAATATTAATTGCAGCACACTATTTATAACAGCCAGGACATGGAAGCAACATAAATGTCCACTGACAGAGGAACGGATGAAGAACAAATGGTACGTGTATTCCACGGATTATTACTCAGCCGTAAAAAAGAACAGAATAATGCCATTTGCAGCAACATGGATGAAACTAGAGACTGTCATACCGACTGAAGTAAGTCATATAGAGAAAGACAAATATCATGTGATATCATTTATATGTAGAATCAAAAAATGATAGAAGTGAACTTATTTGCAAACAGAAATAGAGTTATAAATGTAGAAAATAGACTTATGGCCATGGGCGGGGAGTGAAGGAAGGGACTAACTGGGAGACTGAGATTGACATATACACACTATATACATAAAATAGATAACTAGTAACGATCTACTGTACAGCTCAGGGAGCTCTTCTCAGTACTCTGTAATGACTACTATGTGAACAGAATCTAAAAGAGTGGCTATAGGCGTATGTATAACTGATAACACTTTGCCGTACACAGGAAACTAACACAACACTCTAAATCAATCATACTCCAATAAAAAATTTAAAGTAAGTATAAGATACAGACCAGATTTCAAAGACTGTAAAAGAATGCAAAATATCTCATTGTGATAATTTTTTATCCTGATTTACATGTTAAGAAGATATTATTTAGAGTAACTTGGGTTAAATAAAACATATTTTTAAAATTAATTTTACCTATTTCTTTCAACTTTTTAATGGGACTATAAGAAGATTTTAAATTATATATGTTTATCATAGGATATTGAATATAGTTTTCTGTGCTATACAGTAGGACCTTGTCTTTTATCCATTCTATATATAAAAGCCTGAAAATATCCTACCCTATGATATCCTCTGCTAGTCTGAAAATTTCCTATGATAAACCATAATGGAAAAAGAATATTTAAGAAAGAAGAATGAATATATATGTATAAATGAATCACTTTACTGTATGGCAGTAATTAACACAGCATTGTAAATAAACAATACTTCAATAAGAAAATAAATAAAATTTTTAAAAAATAAAAAATAATTTAAAAAAATAAAATAGCATATTGGCTCAAATTATGTTTCTATAGGATAGTGCTGCTGTAGAGACTGACACAGAAGGCTCAATTAATGCTACTGTAGTCCAATGATGTATACTTATGTACCTACAGTGAACCAGTCTCCAGAAATCTGCTTTCATCGGATACTTCCAACACTCTCAAAGTTGCTGTCTTTTCTAATAGTTTTGTCTGCCCTTCTAAGCACACACAGAGAAGGCAATGGCAACCCACTCCAGTACTTTTGCCTGGAAAATCCCATGGACGGAGGAGCCTGGTAGACTGCAATCCACGGGTTCTCTAGGAGTCAGCCACAACTGAGCGACACTTTGACTTTTCACTTTCATGCATTGGAGAAGGAAATGGCAACCCACTCCAGTATTCTTGCCTGGAGGATCCCAGGGACGGGGGAGCCTGGCGGGCTGCCGTCTCCGGGGTCACACAGAGTCGGACACGACTGAAGCGACTTAGCAGCAGCAGCAGCAGGTAAGCACACAGGGTGAAGGCTTCTGATAGACATGAGCTCTCTTGACCTCATTACTTGTGCATTTGACAACACCCATCATCTCTCCAGGAATAGAAACCTGGATTTGTTTCTAGGAACCAGGCAGCAGCTACATCAAAGAGTGAGTTGTACCTGAATCCATGAGGAGTAGGCAGAGAAATAGGAAATACTGTTAAATGCTAACGTTACACGTGGATGGTCTCTGAACAAAAACTAATACATGATTGTAAAGCCTTTTTACCTGATTCACTGTTTATTAGTCCCTAGTAGTGTTTAGTTCAGATGATCCTCAAAGTAAATGTCATTAATCCTAAAAATCTGTTTAGAAGACAATCCTGCCCCTCTACCCGAGTGAGGTCACTGGCTGGAGACTCAGCCTGTACCTTTAAAGGGCTCCTGCTGGGAGACAAGGGCTCCTGCTGGGAGACAAGGGCTCCTGAGGACAGAGCTGCACAGGGAGGCACCACCTGATGCCTGGACCCAGGTGCTGCTGACTCAGGGGGACTCAGCCCCAGACTCAAACCATTTGGACAGATAAGTGGCAAGAACGGTGTATTATTCAACCAATGCTGTTAGCAGGGGCTTTCAGTAACTGATTTCTTGCTACTGTTGTTTTTCTTAACGGAAATTGTGCAAGTCAGCAAAACAGAAAATAAATGTTCCTCTCTGGGCCTGACAGACCAAATACCCCCTGATTAAGAGCACGTCAGTTCTCCAGGCTGTCATCCACCGACCAGCAAGCAATTCCCCTGTGTTCCTTTATCAAGAAGTGCACGTTTCTGCATTTCATCTCTCCTAAGGACTGCTATTATTCATCTAAAGATAACCCACAGATTATTTCTGGTTTATTTTCAGAAACCATGAGCTCATTTAATTCACAATGAAGGAAGAGTTTATAACTGTGTGATGGGAACACGGAATTTCTCAAAACTCTGTCTTGCACCATGTGCATTTGCCCTTCAGCTTTCTCAACAGCTGTGTCTCTAACTAGATTGCATATGTGCATGCTAAGTCACTTCAGTCGTGTCCAATTCTGTGCAACCCCATGGGCTACAGCCTGCCAAGTTCCCCTGTCCATAGGATTCTCCTGGTGAGAATGTTGGAGTGGGTTGCCGTTCCCTTCACCAGGGGATTTTCCCGATCCACGTCTCCTGTGTCTCCTGTATTGCGAGCAGATTCTTTACCGCTGAGTCACCAGGGAAGCCCCTAACTAGATTAGCAAGACATTTATGTGCTCTCCAAACTGCCTGCAGGGAGAAGGACCTCAAGGTTTGGGGAGCTCTGCTGAGCTTGACCCACAATGCACCTGACTTGTTTTAGCCACTTGTCACTTTTCATTGCATCTCCTTTCTTCTGATCAGCTTTGCCCCGATCACAGCAATAAAGATGCTGTGGGTCAGGGCCCCCAGTTCCCTTTCCTAAAGTCCCTTTTTGGAGAAGACAATGGCACCCCACTCCAGTACTCTTGCCTGGAAAACCCCATGGACAGAGGAGCCTGGTAGGCTGCAGTCCATGGGGTCGCTAAGAGTCTGACACGACTGAGCGACTTCACTTTCACTTTTCACTTTTCACTTTCATGCATTGGAGAAGGAAATGGCAACCCACTCCAGTGTTTTTGCCTTGAGAATCCCGGGGATAAGGGAGCCTGGTGGGCTGCCATCTATGGCGTCACACAGAGTCAGACACGACTGAACTGACTTAGCAGCAGCAATGTCCCTTCTATTTCTCACCCAGCTCCCACCAACCCTTGCATTTTTGTCAGTTGCTTTTCTCTTCTTGCCTCATCCGAGCCAGAGCTGTGCAGTGAAGGCCATGAGGGTGTTGCAGGCATTAGGACTGAATGAAAAAGTGCTCTGTATTTCCATGACAGGGAAATGATGGACAGAAGAAGATTCTCAGATAGTTAAAGGACCCACCCTTTGATGCTGGTGTGAATGTAAGCTTCATTTTATCGCACCAGCAGCTGCTCATAAAACTGCTACTGATGAATGAAAAGAGGCTTAAAGAAGCAACAGGATCAAACACTCTCCAGTCAGTAGCTTCCCCAGGGTGACTTTTTGACAACTGTGATAGCTCAGGCTTCAGTTAAACAAGGCTTTTTTCCTCCAGTCATGAGGAGTTCTCTGGCTATAAATGAACAAGTCATTACAACAATTCATTGCTGTTAGAGAGTCCAGAGAAAGAAATGCCTCTGGCTTAGGGATTTTTCTCCATGTGAACCCCCTCATGTAGACCCTTGAAATCATGGTGACCCTCTACGAAGTCTGTTCTATGCTTTAAATTTAAAGGAAACACCTCTCAGACACTTTGGCCATACAAAACAAATGGTTCCTCTGTCTTGTCCCCAGACTTTATTTATAGGCAACACTCCACTCTGAGTTTCCTGAGGCTCCATGTCAACAATCTATGATGTCTATCTGGCTTTCAAGGAAGGCTTTTTGCCTTTGAATTTCTTATACCAAAAATTTATTCTTCAGTGGTGACAACCACTAAGGTTAATTTCCATCTCACTGAGCTAGCTCTGCTTTTCCCATAGACACAGGGATTTAGCCAAACTTCTGTCTGTTCTTAAGCATTTATTTAATGCCTGCCTTACCTCCACCACCTTCCACATCAACTCTTGTGCATCCATCTTTCCCACACCTGCCTCTTTTTCTCTAGTTAATAAGTATATACAAATATTTATTTCAAGTATTTGCAGAGGAAGCAAATAGAAAAGAATACATAAGAAGGTATATGCCAGGGGCTATTTATTAATAGCTCATATTTAAATTCTAATATCAATTAATCTGTTAGCTAAACCTTTTATCAACTGCTCATTTTAGAGTGTTTCCTCAGTAACAGACACCTAAGAACTCAAACCAAAAGCAAAAGACAGAGAGACATAATAATAACACTAACAGTAAGCTTTGAATCCTATTGCTTTTTGCCACTCAGCCCATCCATATAAAGAAGAAGCTTGATTTCATGCATGTTTTAAAATTAATGACAGGAAATTTGTGTTTCAGACTAATCAATAAATATTTGTTGACTACCGGAATGAATGTGCATGCCTGCTGAGTCATGTCCAGCTCTTTGCGACCCCATGGATTGTAACCTTCCAGACTTCTCTGTGCATGGAATTTTCCAAGCAAGAATATTGGAGTGGGTTGCCATTTCCTACTCCAGGGGAAGTAGGAAATTGGGGAAGTTGCCATCTTCCCAACCCAGGGACCAAAGCCATGTCTCCTGTGTCTCCTGCATTGGCAGGTAGATTCTTTATAAACCCTAATATTCAACAATTTTCTCCCATTCCTGAAAGATGTTTAGTATAGTTTATGCTGTCAAATGATGGATCAGAAGAGGAAGAGAACAAGAAAGCAGTGAGCATCTGAAGGTGGGATTTAAAGGGGCCAAGGAAATGCAGAACTAGAACCAGGCTAGAAGGTGAGCCCTGAAGAAAGAGCCACATTTTCATAATTTTGACTAGTGGGTAGGGGGGCATTTCTAAAGGGTAGTTGAGTACCATTTCAATGGTCTGCAACTGCAAAACAGAATCCCAAAGGACTCAAGAACCCATCACAGGGCCAGAGAATATGACCACTGACACAATTATAGGGCATTTTATAACCCCTTTTATTGAATAATACGGTATCCATATAGCTCCCTGAAAGGGCTTCCCAGGTGGCACAGTGGTAAAGAATCCATCTGCCAAGCAGGAGACATGTGTTCAGTCCTTGCGTCATGAGGATTCCCCCAGAGGAGAAAATTTCAACCCACTCCGGTATTCTTGCCTGGAGAATCCCATGGACAGAGGGTTACAGTCCATAGGGTCACAAAGAATCAGACACAACTGAGCATCTTAGCATACATGTCTTTGTGACTTCAAAGTCCAAGATCTTATCACTAAACCATGCTTCCCCCAGTATCCTTGCCTGGAAAATCTCATGGATAAAGGACCCTGGCAGACTATAGTCCTTAGGGTCACAAAGAATCAGACATGACTTGTTGACTAAACAACAAAAATAACTAGAGCATCAGAACTATTTAGGAGCTTTTCTTGAAAAATACAGACATCTGAGCCCTACTTTGTGACATTTAGTTCAGTTAGTTTTGGGTTGGGATCTATAAATCCCGATCTGGTCCAGGTTAGTTCTAAGATGAGCCTGGAACATCTTACTTTGCAAGAAATGCCAGAACACCACACACACACAATGGAAGCATGTAAAAAAGACATAGGGGCCAACCTGGTCAGCTTGAAGGAGCCCCTACTGACCAAAACTGGGAAGATTTGAGCAACAAAATAAGTAAAATAGCTACAGATTATAATCTGTTGAATAAAATAGAAATCGATGAGTATGTTCCTTTAACGAAGATAGATGATAAATAGATCAATAGATAGATCACTTGTAGATACATGGAAACATACATGGAGACATATGCAGACAGATGGGTAGAAGAGAATATTAGGTTACTCCCTGCACCAGCTGATAGATGTGGAAAATCAACAATGGTTGCCAAACCTAAGAAGGAACGAACACTAGATTATGCATGGTCATAAATTAGTTACCCATAAATTTCTTATTTGCAAGAGGACAAACAATAACTATTCAATGGAAAAATTAGGCAAAACCTTTGCTTGGTGATTAAAATTAACATCACCCAGGAGAGGTAGATGGGTATTAAGTACCTTTGCCCTAAGAAATACACATGTCACTTTTGGAGTATTCTGGCAAGGGATACATACCCTGATCTTTATTTTCAAAGGCATCAATACAAAACAAGACAGAGGCTGAAATATTCCAGATGGAAAGAGATTAACAAGACATGGAAATTAAATGCAGCCCATAATCCTGGACTGGATCTTGTAATGAAGAGAAAATCATACCATAAAATGCATTATTAAGACAACTGACAAATTGGACTATAAGACTAGATTGGATTATAGCCTAGGTTAAAAATAGTAAATCAATGTTGAATCCTTAGGACTTGATAACTATACAATGATAATTTTTAAAAATATCCTTGTCTCAGGAGAGAGAACAAAAATTTGGAAAATGTTAAAAATTAGCAAATCCTGACAGGGAAATATAGGAGTTTATATTAATCTTGCAACTTTTGTGTCGATTTAAGTTTATTTTGAAATAAAAAGGTTTTTCGTTTAACTCCCCAGGCAATTCTGAAACAGCACTTCATGAGTGGCATTTGAAGTGGCATTGAAGACTGATGCAAGAGTGTGGGCTTCCCAGGTGGTGCAAGTGGTAAAGAACCCACCTGCCCGTGCAGGAGATATAAAAAATGTGGGTTCGATCCCTGGGGGTTGGGAAGATCCCCTGGAGGAGAGCATGGCAACCCACTTCAGTATTCTTGGAGAATACTGGAGAAATCTGGAGAATCCCAGGAAGAGAAGAGCCTGGTGGTTTACAGTCCATAGGGTCACAAAGAGTCGAACATGGCTGAAGGGACTTGGCATGCAGGATACAACAATGTGAATGTCGCCTTAAGAAAACTATTGGGATGCTTTCTCATCTACTGTCATATTATTTTTTAATAGCCCTTGAATGAAAAATCAATATATTATCTGGAGCTATCATCCAAGTAAACAACCAGGTGGAAACGATCATAGGTATTAAATTAGGAGAGGACGCTGACATGCATTTATACTTACGCTTCTGCATAAACTTTCACGCAATCAGTTACTTGTCTCAACACTTTCAGACTTTTCTAAGATAATTGCATGTGCAGTAATGATCTTCCTGTATTCTTATGAACTATGATCATAACATTAATGATTATATAAAAGAAACCTCAAAATTCCACAGCTACTCTGGTCTTTTGCTTCTTCCTTCCTATCTCCTCCTCACTAATGATAAGACATTAAAACAAAAGCTCTTTGGAGAATACACCTAATTGAATCATAGGATTTCCAATTTGGTAACTATATTTTTGAGTACTAGCAATGTGCCAAAAGTTTTATCAAATATTTTCATGCTATATCAGAAAAGAATAGGTTATGCTGCTGTAACTAACACCATCAAAGATCTTAGTTACTTAAAACAGTGAAGATTTATGATTTGCTCATAAACTCCAGGTACACTGCAGATCAACAATAGGATTCAGCTCACAGTAGTTATTCAGGGAGCAAATTAACAGAGCAGCCACTATCTTGAACACTTGATCACCTTGCTAGAGGGAAAGGGGTCTCCAGAGGGTTATACAGCAGCCCCAAAATGGCACCCACAATCCATTGACCAGAATAAGTCATACAGCACCAGCCCCCCAACAAGGAGCTAGCAATGTTACCGTTACCTGGGAGATGGGAGGATGCCCCCTCCAACTGCTGCTGCTACTGCTGCCAAGTCACTTCAGTCGTGCCTGACTCTGTGAGACCCCCACAGATGGCAGCCCATCAGGCTCCCCCGTCCTTGGGATTCTCCAGGCAAGAACACCGGAGTGGGTTGCCATTTCCTTCTCCAGTGCATGAAAATGAAAAGTGAAAGTGAAGTTGCTCAGTCGTGTCTGACTCTTAGCGGCCCCATGGACTGCAGCCCACCAGGCTCCTCCATCCATGGGATTTTCCAGGCAAGAGTACTGGAGTGGGGTGCCGTTGCCAACAGTGCTACTGACTATAAAACAAGCATCAAATCACCTATCTTTATCACTGACCAATATTCAGTCAAATACTGACTTTCCTTATGCTCATTTAAAGGTAAGAAATCAAAGTTTATAGAAATTTAGAAAGCCTGGCACAGTTACCAAAAAAAAAAAAAGTATGTGTTCTTCGCTTAGTCTTGTCCAACTTTTTGGGACCCAGTGGATTATAGCCCACCAGGCTCCTCTGTCCAAGGGATTCTCCAGGCAAGAATATTGCAGTGGGTAGCTATTCCTTCTCCAGGGGATCTTCTTGTTCCAGGGATTGAACTCAGGTCTTCTGCATCGCAGGCATACTCTTTACTGTCTGAACCACCAAGGAAGCCCACACATGAAAGAAGAGGCAGGATGTGACCCCAGATCTTGTGTGGTTCTGAGTCCATGGTCATCCCTACTGCCTAGCTGCTCAATCTTACCTCAGGCTTTTATGTAGTCATAAAGAAGCTTTGCTCAGAAGTATGTGGACTAACCTGGCCACAGAGGGACAGCCCTACCTATGAGCAAAATACTCTTTAACTTCAGCTGACTGGAGTGGTCCAAATCATTCCCACCCTCCATCTTGACAACGTTTTCCTTCAGTCTTCTGGCTGGCTACTATCAACCCTCCTCAGTTCTTCCAGAGCCAACACTTTTCTCTCCATCTGCAAGGTCTCTTTCCTTTAGCTACTCTCTCGGACAAGAAAATCTGAGCCTGACTGGCAGCCTTCTTCCCCAAACCCTGACCACACTTCTTTTCAGATATGTGGGTACAACTAAACTGGTTAGGATTCCAATGTGCTCAGAACCTACTTACAGCTTAGAGCTCTGTGATCCAGGCTCTATCATCTCCTGGACAATTTTGCCAAAGTAGCCCATTGTCATATTTGTCACCTGTCATGGAGCACTCGGTGAGCTGCTCTACATAAGCGTGGCCAAGCATAGCATCAGAAGGGTCAGAAACATACTTCACCCAACCCAGCTGTGGGACTGCAAAGTCACATGGCAAGGAGTGTGCAAACGTATCTATTTCTATGCGTGTGTGTGTGCTCACTCAGTCGTGTTCAGCTCTTTGCGAACCCATGGACTGTAGCCTGCCAGTCTTTTCTGTCCATGAAATTTTTCAGGCAAGAATATTGGCGTGGGTTACTTCAGGGGATCTTCTGACCCAGGGATCGAACCCATGTCTCCTGTGTCTGCTACACTGGGGTAGATTCACTGCGCCACCTGGGAAGCCCACATATTTATATGAGTGATTACTGAATCAAGAGCAGAAATCCAGACTTAGATTCCCAAGAAACAGGAGCTGAAGTAGGTGATGGATAGATGCTTTACCCTTCCTTATTCCCATCCCTCTACCCCAAGAACAGTTCCCAGGCCACATGGTTGCCTATGGACTCTCCAACAACAGGATAAAGCATTCAGCTATGTTTTTTGCAGGACTGTCTCTCCAGCACAAAAATGCACCATCTTATTTTTGCTTTTGCTCTTTCCCAGTCTCATTTTTTCTCTGTTGCACGGACACGACTAAAGTGACTTAGCAGCAGCAGCAGCAGTTAGTGAGCAACAGAACTTGGAAGGATAAATACGTTTCTGCAAGTGGAACGAAGGCATCATAAACGGAAAGGAAAGAATGTTCAGGTGCTCAGGNTTGGGACCCTGGACACAAAGGAGTTTCATAAAAATGTAGCATTAAAATTAATTTCACTGGTTTCTTTCTGCTTCAAGTGGCTATTGGAAACATCACCACCACAGATGTACTCACTGGGATGATGCTTCCACTGGTGATACTGCTCAAGCACCTCAGAACTGCAAGTGCTTAAGACAGTCAGGCCAAAGCTTCCGTTGTACAGGAGAAACAGAGGCCAGAGAGGGTGGTGGGTGTGGCTGAGACCACACTGCAAACAGGAAAGCCACTGCAGGATTCCAGCCCACAGGTACTTACCGGATGGACCTCGAGTGGTTGTCTTGGGGACCGAGGGCTTTCTGGACAGGGGTGCCCGATTTCCTTTATCACTGGGCTCGCTGCGGGCGCTGAGTGGCCGACTGGCCCTGTCCCCACTGGCCGGCCCCTTGGATTTGGCAGCAGTCACCGGAGCGGCTTTGAGGGGAGCAGTGCCAGAGCTGGGGCGGCTAAGGGGCTTCCCAGTACGGCTGCCGCCTCTTTTCAGCCGGGCCTGCTCAGGAGGCAGCATCTCCGGGTCCACCATGCAGATACTAGGTGGGGTGGGCAGCGGTGGGGGTATCTTGAGGGGGTCGGGCAGCGGGTCACGGCGGGGGACCCCGAAGCCCTCCGTGTCCTCGTCTGAGTCAGCAGTGCCAGGGGCAGCCGGCAGGGGGTCCGAGTCAGACAGGGTGGGCAGGGACTCGCTGACGGATGTGGGCGGTGTCTCCTCGGCGCCTCCCGGAGCGCCCGCCCGCTCCTGTGACCGGGCGCTGCTGTCATTGGAGCTGCCGGGTGACACGGGGGCCGGCGCCATGGGCACAGCCTTGCGGTGCTCGAACTCACAGGGCGACACCAGGCACAGGTCCACGTCGTGCGGGGAGGCCGAGCGCCGCACCCGAGGGCCGCAGAGCGGGAGGCTGAGGCCAGCTTCACCTGCAGCTGCAGCTGGCGGCGGGAGCGCCTGCTCAAAGGAGACGGACAGGGACTCGTCCACCTCCGTGGAGTGGGGGGAGNCGACTCAATGGACGTGAGTTTGAGTAAACTCCGAGAGAAGATGGACAGAGAGGTCTGGCATGCTGCGATTCATGGGGTCACAAAGAGTCGAACATGACTGAGTAACTGAACTGAACTGAACTGAGTGTGGTCAATAGAATGCCAATAGAATTGAGCAATATCAAAAGTCAGACTATTGTTTAGAACTGACATTCAGAGGCAGACAGAATAGCTAATTTATTTTTTAGTGTGTTGAGAATGTGGAAAAGGTGGATCACTGATGCATTGTGGAACGAATACAAAATGACATAGTCACACTAGAAATGCATGTATGGATAAAAAGACTTGTATAAGGAGTTCCATGGCAGTTTAATCTCTAATAGCTGTAATAAAATCAACCCAGATATTCGCCAGAGAAGCAGTGCAAAAACTAGCTTTGTAATATCCATACTCTCTCTTAGCANACATAGTAACACTAGAAATGCATGTATGGATAAAAAGACTTGTATAAGGAGTTCCATGGCAGTTTAATCTCTAATAGCTGTAATAAAATCAACCCAGATATTCGCCAGAGAAGCAGTGCAAAAACTAGCTTTGTAATATCCATACTCTCTCTTAGCAAAAAAAGAAAAAGAAATAACATATCGATATAAGCAAAAACATGGATGAATCTAGAAGATGCTATTCTAAGTAAATTATGCTTCACACAAAATAAGCTGCACTCTATAATTCTATGTTTATGATATCCTGGAATGGGCAAAATTTATCTTGGGTAATTATCAGAACAGCCATTTGTGGGCATTACGGCAGAAACTTAGTGGTAAAAGGGAGGATGTTTGGGGGTTATGTTAGCGTTGGGTATCTTCAAAACTTTTTACTGGGAATATATACTCAAGCACTTTACTCTATTTTGAATTTGTATCGAAAAATACCATGAACAAATACAGATCTATTTAGTGACACAGTGTTTAAGTGTTTATGGAAGGTTGTTCTATTGTTTTTAATTTAAATGGACTCAAAAACGGATAAAATCAGTGAATATGAAAAAGAAGAGTTTGATAGATCAAAAGCAGAGCAAGTGGAACAGGACCGAGGTAGTGAGCACAGGTCTTGATACAAGTTTTCCATTTTCATTTTTCTTTGATGAATGCAGTTTTTAAGTGAACGAAGCTTTTAAAATCAAACTTTCTATCAGCATTGAAGGAGGCAAGTGCCTCTACCTCTGTTTAAGAATTGAACCTCAGGAACACAATCCTTAGAGACCCTTAGTATTCTCTTTGCAGAGTGACTGAGTTATTCATTGCTTGACAGTCATAACTTTATTGATACTTCACAATTTCATCACAACCTGGATTCTTAGTGTATTACATGATGTTCAGTATATAGTATCTCTTTAGTAACTTTTATATTTGAAATGGCATTAAAACAGAAGCATTTTCTTTTATTAATTTCCTGCACCTTTCCTAAGTTCACGTTCTATGCACATTCCTATAGTACACTGTATATTCTGAATATGGAAACATTGGTTAGGAAACTTTTGCGTATTTCAGCATAACGTGTTTTATAATCAATTCAGTTAAATGGTTGAGTCATGAATATCTTAATAAATAATTAAAATTTGTCTTTCAGACACAAGAGGGATGTATGTATATGACTACATTTACACAGTGATGTGTGTTGGCACCTTTTAAATTACGAAGTTCGTGTAAGATCTTTTTGAGGATAATGCTAAATGAAAAGAAGGAGTCAAAAATTTTTATTCCTTAATTTAAACATGCACTCACCCAGTATTTTCTGAATACATAACTACTCATCTGGGATACCTTGACAAAACATGACTAAATCTTATTTCATGGTTATCTAACATGTGGCACTAATCTTAATATTCTTAATATAATATTCAAAATAGAATTTGATATTTTGTTATAAAACACAGAACTCAATAGGAAAAATAAGAGCCGTTTTCTGCTTGAACAATGGATATACCAAATCATGCACATTTAGGTCTTTTCTCTTAAAATGTGTGTTAACTTATTTTATAACCTCTCTAAGCAAAACTGAAAGTGAAAGTGAAGTCACTCAGTCGTGTCCTACTCTTTGCTACTCCGTGGACTGTAGCCCACCAAGCTCCTCTGTCCATGGGATTCTCCAGGCAAGAGTACTGGAGTGGGTTGCCATTTCCTTCTCCAGGGGATCTTCCCAACCCAGGAATTGAACCCAGGTCTCCCGCATTGCAGTCAGACACTTTAACCTCTGAGCCACCAGGGAAGCCCATCTCTAAGCAAAAGGTTCATCTAATTCAGCTGGTAGGCAGTGTCCAACATGTTTCTGTGTTCAGTAAATATCAAATTGCAAGTTGTTGCAATGTACTCTGCAGGATTCTGCCTATTATTGCGTGGGGCCCATAAGGCATTAATTAGCTTCCTTTTCCATAAAAATGAAAATATGATCAGTTTTTAAATAAAAATTCTACAGAAGTTTTACTCATGTTGTGGGTTAATTTTCCTTGCTTTATTAAAAGCTAAATATTGTGAGAACCTTGGTGTGTAAGGAGGCAAAATTCCTCTCACTCCCCAACCTAATTCTCAGCAGGCCCACCACAATTCAAATAGCAATTCGTGTGGACACACAGTTGCTCGTTCTGGTAAAGCCATAGTCGGTAGAGTATGGTGTCCTGATGCTTCTTGTTCTCGTTCACTCGTGTGGGTGACTGGGACCAAGCTTCGTGAGTTTACAGATAAATGGCTAAAAATTTTATAGTAATAGCATGTCGTGGCTATAATCAGTTTCAGATGTAATTCTTCTAGTTTCACTGAATACGTTGTACTCAAGCCTAAGGGCTAATTACTGCCACAGGCTTCAGATGTGATACGTGCCACTGCATATACCACTATGTGGCATTCAACATCCATAAACCTGGAAGAATAAGTGAACTGCATCTTTTTGACAATCTAAAATTCCCAGACCTTACCTGCTTTTTATATAAAAGAGCATGTGTGCTGCTTAAGCTGGTTAAGGTTTTACTTGTGATTATAGTACCCTCATTCCCCTTGTAAACTCCCTCTTTACCCCCTTAATGAGATTATCCAGTTATCACACATGAACTCAAGGATCTTAGGATGGTGACTGTCATCTTCTAAGACATAAATATTTTTATGTTGAAATTTTACTTAGAGTTGCAAATTCATGAAATATTAAAAAACAATGGATTCTTTCAAAAGTTTAAATCAAGTTTAAATCTTTAATCGGCATTAAAAAACAACCAACTAACCACACCTTCTAAACCCCCAGGCTTCTTCAAAGTAATGTAAAAATCACTTCTGTGACATCTTGGAAGGTTCGTAGTTCAAAAGTCAGTGTTTGTGAAGTTATCTATGCTCGCCACAGTTACTAGATGTTCTCAGTGAATTTCAAGGAAAGAATAACACTTTCCCTATAGGTAAGTTGATTTACTTAATCATTAATTTATTNTCGTGTCTGACTCTTAGCGGCCCCATGGACTGCAGCCCACCAGGCTCCTCCATCCATGGGATTTTCCAGGCAAGAGTACTGGAGTGGGGTGCCGTTGCCAACAGTGCTACTGACTATAAAACAAGCATCAAATCACCTATCTTTATCACTGACCAATATTCAGTCAAATACTGACTTTCCTTATGCTCATTTAAAGGTAAGAAATCAAAGTTTATAGAAATTTAGAAAGCCTGGCACAGTTACCAAAAAAAAAAAAAGTATGTGTTCTTCGCTTAGTCTTGTCCAACTTTTTGGGACCCAGTGGATTATAGCCCACCAGGCTCCTCTGTCCAAGGGATTCTCCAGGCAAGAATATTGCAGTGGGTAGCTATTCCTTCTCCAGGGGATCTTCTTGTTCCAGGGATTGAACTCAGGTCTTCTGCATCGCAGGCATACTCTTTACTGTCTGAACCACCAAGGAAGCCCACACATGAAAGAAGAGGCAGGATGTGACCCCAGATCTTGTGTGGTTCTGAGTCCATGGTCATCCCTACTGCCTAGCTGCTCAATCTTACCTCAGGCTTTTATGTAGTCATAAAGAAGCTTTGCTCAGAAGTATGTGGACTAACCTGGCCACAGAGGGACAGCCCTACCTATGAGCAAAATACTCTTTAACTTCAGCTGACTGGAGTGGTCCAAATCATTCCCACCCTCCATCTTGACAACGTTTTCCTTCAGTCTTCTGGCTGGCTACTATCAACCCTCCTCAGTTCTTCCAGAGCCAACACTTTTCTCTCCATCTGCAAGGTCTCTTTCCTTTAGCTACTCTCTCGGACAAGAAAATCTGAGCCTGACTGGCAGCCTTCTTCCCCAAACCCTGACCACACTTCTTTTCAGATATGTGGGTACAACTAAACTGGTTAGGATTCCAATGTGCTCAGAACCTACTTACAGCTTAGAGCTCTGTGATCCAGGCTCTATCATCTCCTGGACAATTTTGCCAAAGTAGCCCATTGTCATATTTGTCACCTGTCATGGAGCACTCGGTGAGCTGCTCTACATAAGCGTGGCCAAGCATAGCATCAGAAGGGTCAGAAACATACTTCACCCAACCCAGCTGTGGGACTGCAAAGTCACATGGCAAGGAGTGTGCAAACGTATCTATTTCTATGCGTGTGTGTGTGCTCACTCAGTCGTGTTCAGCTCTTTGCGAACCCATGGACTGTAGCCTGCCAGTCTTTTCTGTCCATGAAATTTTTCAGGCAAGAATATTGGCGTGGGTTACTTCAGGGGATCTTCTGACCCAGGGATCGAACCCATGTCTCCTGTGTCTGCTACACTGGGGTAGATTCACTGCGCCACCTGGGAAGCCCACATATTTATATGAGTGATTACTGAATCAAGAGCAGAAATCCAGACTTAGATTCCCAAGAAACAGGAGCTGAAGTAGGTGATGGATAGATGCTTTACCCTTCCTTATTCCCATCCCTCTACCCCAAGAACAGTTCCCAGGCCACATGGTTGCCTATGGACTCTCCAACAACAGGATAAAGCATTCAGCTATGTTTTTTGCAGGACTGTCTCTCCAGCACAAAAATGCACCATCTTATTTTTGCTTTTGCTCTTTCCCAGTCTCATTTTTTCTCTGTTGCACGGACACGACTAAAGTGACTTAGCAGCAGCAGCAGCAGTTAGTGAGCAACAGAACTTGGAAGGATAAATACGTTTCTGCAAGTGGAACGAAGGCATCATAAACGGAAAGGAAAGAATGTTCAGGTGCTCAGGGGAGATGTGCAAAGGTTTATACTGTGATCATAGTTTGCAATAGTGACTTTCACCTGGATTTGGGGTTGGTTAAGATGAAGCACGATGGTGATGCCAAGCCATAGGTGTGCATCTTTGAATATATATATGTGTATATATATATATCTTAGAACTGGACTCTTTAATAAAACATTAGCTTGTATAGTTTGCCTCCGTCTCTCTTTTTTGGGGAACTGGACTGATGATAGTAGGATTATGAGATACACATCCCTAAAGTGTTTTTACCACAATGGTGGGATGGATACACACACACACACACACACACACACACACTCTCTCACACACACACACATATATATATATATTCAAAGATGCACACCTATGGCTTGGCATCACCATCGTGCTTCATCTTAACCAACCCCAAATCCAGGTGAAAGTCACTATTGCAAACTATGATCACAGTATAAACCTTTGCACATCTCCCCTGAGCACCTGAACATTCTTTCCGTTCTGTTTATGATGCCTTCGTTCCACTTGCAGAAACATATTTATCCTTCCAAGCTCTGTTGCTCACTAACCGCTGCTGCTGCTGCTAAGTCACTTTAGTCGTGTCTAACTCTGTGCGACCCCATAGACCAGGCTCCCCGGTCCCTGGGATTCTCCAGGCAAGAACACCGGAGTGGGTTGCCATTTCCTTCTCCAATGCATGAAAGTGAAAAGTGAAAGTGAAGTCACTCAGTCGTGTCCGACTTTGGCGACCCCATGGGCTGCAGCCCACCAGGCTCCTCCATCCATGGGATTTTCCAGGCAAGAGCACTGGAGTGGGGTGCCATCGCCTTCTCCATGCTCACCAACTACCTCCCTATGAAGCCCTACTGGACAGACCACTGCCCCCAATCAAATGCTCTATCTTACTATTTGTCATACAACTCATTGTTACAGGCTTTATTAACAATGGAAATAGAGTTTGGTTTTTCTTAAATTAACACGTCTTTATTATGCTAAAACCAAGCAACTATCTTGCAATAAAAAGGCTACTTTTGAAATACTGTTATGCTAAATCCTACTCACAGAAGATGGTATAGCCTCAGAAGCTTTCCCAAGAAAAAGATTAATGAAAACATCAATTGCTTCCAGAGTTGATAATTGCTGCTTCAAAGACCATTTTACTCAAATACTAAATTATAACAAAAAAGCCTTTAGGAAAAAATGAAGGGAACTCAGCTCAGTATTCTATGCTAACCTAAATAGGAAAAGAATTTGAAAAAGAATGGATATCATTCTTATATGGGTATCATTTAATCACCTTGCTGTATACCTGCAACTAACACATCATCATTAATCAACTATATGTCAATATTAAATAAAAATTTTAAAAAGAAAATATTACACAATAATCTTTAGGACACTTTACATTTCAGAGCAACAAATGCATTCTTAGCATAATAAAAAGTGATCTGATTCATTTTGGTTTGCATCCACATTTCAGCACTTTGTAGCTTCAAAAAGGAAATTAGAAAGGTGAAAATTTGCTGAGAAGTGAAACCAGCCAGTTTAGGGATCTGCTGGTCATGCTGGGTTCTTTCTGACTTCCCAGGGGAAACATAAGAGGCAGAAGCATCAAAATTAAGGCGAGCACTTAATTCAAGGTAAGCTTTGTTGTATATTTGTCAGATTCCACACTAACACTCAGATGAGTAACAAGAGGATGACTGAACCCAAGCTCTGCTTAAAGCATATTTTTTTCAGTTTGCAAAAGCAAAAATAAATACAGAAAAAAAATACAATTCATTCAGAGGAAATGTGTATGCTAAAAGTGTCTCTGTGTCCTTTCTGCAAATATAATCACCAAGGCCTGTGAGAGCTGTCAGGGCTGAGCAATCCTAATAAATGACTGCTTTTTTCCTAAATCAAAATTTGAGCTAAAAACCCTTCAGTTGGTGACAGCATCTGGGTCCACGAGTCCATTTAGAACATTTTGCTCTGTTTATAAAAAAATTCTGTTTACGAGTGTTGAAACAGGAAGTGTCTTTGACTGTTATGGTCCACATTCTATTTTAATACTGAAAAATTGGTTCTCACAAATTGTTCTTGGAAGCCCAATTATTCATTGTCCCCGTCCATCTAGTATGTGCGCGTGTATATAGATAGATAGATAATGTTTTTGTCATTTTCTAGATACCAGCTAACTGTGCCGTCTTCCTCTCCTTTTCAAGTTCTTCAGTGTCAGATATCTCAAGGGACTTTTACTCCCAAATCCACTGTGGTTACTGTCTTGCGTCACTGACATTGAGACCCGCCCTTTTTATGGGGGTTGCAGGGTGCGATCAGGGTTTACTCAAGGTGACCTACCTCAGTTCAGGGCAAACTATCATTATGAGACCACATAAAGTCTCAAGTTGTTATGACTATTATTTCTGCTATCATTCCCATTGACCCTAAATACCCTCTCTTCATTTTAGTATGTTTTTGCAATCCATCTATCATGACTTTATTTTCAAACATATTGTCCTGGGAAAATATCATTTATTAATTTTGTGGGGAATTTTTTAATTTTTCAAAATGATCCAGTGCTATCACCCTTGTTTTTTTAAACCTATATGAAATCTATCCATGTTGGTAAATGTAAATCTAATCTAATTTCTTGCATCTGTTGGGCAGTTTCTCTCTGCTGTGAAAAAAAAAAATCTTTCATTTTTTTTTGTCTAGTGATATCTCTTTAACTTTTGCTGTCACAAACAATGGTGAAGTGAAAACCTCACAGATGCCTCTTCTACAATCACACAAACATTTCTTTGCAATATTTCCCCAGAGGGAGGAGCGCAGGGTCTTACTGTATCACATATTTAATTTTGTTAAGTATAGCTATATTCTTCCACCAGTTGGCAGTGCACCCAGCAGACCATGATGGTTCCTCTTTTCTCATATTCCCATCAGCATTTGGTAGCATCCACTTAACTCATTTTTGTAAGCTAGTGGGTTCAAAGTGGTATCTGTGTTGTTAATTGAAGTTGACCTCACTGATTTCTATTGAAAATGAAGCTCTGTCATACCCTTCATGTTCTGTTTCCCCTCCTGAAAATTCTTATTTGATGCCTTTGTCATTTTTTACTTTTCTCTGCTTTTATTTTTCTAGTTGTGAGTGCTTTGTTCATTATAGATGTTGCAAAAATCCTCTTGCAGTGAATCATATTGCTGCTGACTTTGCAGTGTTCTTCATTAAACAGAGTTCCTTTATACACATTGAGAAATTCATCTCCCTCCTTCACTCCAAATTTTATGTTACTTACACTGTCAACTTTGAGTTTCACAGCACTTTCTATTTTTCTTTCAAAAGATATACATCATCCTAAAATCACAAAGATATACTTTCAAGCTCTTTTTTCACTTTATAGATTTTCTTTCCATATTTCAGTTTTAATTACTTTGCATTTTATTTTTATGCACGGGATAAGGTTGGGAGGAAGGAATTCAACCTTTTATTCATACACTGATTCACCTTTAATAAAACAATTTACAATTTACCCTTCCTCATGAATTTGTGATGGCATTTCTATCTTATAACAAGTTCCCAACTTACTTTGATCTACATCTACTGTATAGCATTGGTCCTTTTGGCTGCTCCCATACAGTACATACTATTTTAATTAAAATAGCTTTGAAATGTGTCTTAATCTAATAAGGTCAGCCTCCATTATCTTACTCTGAATTATCATAACTATTAATGTATTTAGTATTCATATAACTTCAAAGTAAGTTTGTTTATTTGCCCAAGAAATATTGAGATTTTCCATGTTGTTGTTCAGTTGCTAAGTTATGTCCAACTCTTTGCAACCCCATGGACTGCAGTATGCCAGGCTTCCCTGTCCCTCAACTATCTCCCTGAGTTTGCTCAAGTTCATGTTCATTGAGTTGGTGATGCTATCTAACCATCTCATCCTTTGCCACCCCCTTCTCATTTTGTCTTCCATCTTTCCCAGCATCAAAGTCTTTTCCAAAGAGTCAGCTCCTTACATCAGGTGGCCAAAGCATTGGAACTTCAGCTTCAGCACCAGATTGGAATAGCATTTAAAAATGGTTAAATCATGGGTCTGTAATCTTTTTATGTAAAAGCCAGGTAACAAATATTTTAGTTTTTGCAGACCATACATTATGTGTTGCAACTACTCAATTCTGCTATTGCAGAAGGGTAACAGCCTAAGATATATGTAAACAAAGAATGTGGCTGGGTTCCAATAAAACTTTATTTATAAGAGCTAATGGACTGGATGTGATCTCCAGGTTTAGTTTACCAATACCTTGTATAGATTAATTTAAGGAGAATTAAAGTCGGACATAACAACTGGACTGCACTGAATATCTTTACAATGTTAATTATTGTAAATAACCTGCTTACTAATGCAGGAGACATAAGAGACATAGGTTCAATCCCTGAGTCAGGAAGATCCCCTGGAGGAGTGCGTGGCAACCCACTCCAGTACTCTTGCCTGGAGAATCCCACAGAGGAGCCTGGCAAGTACAGTACAGAGGGCAGGTACATGTGAATCAATGAAGTCAGAACGCACCTTACACTTCGCACAAAAATAAAAACTCAAAAATGGCTAAAAGACATAAGCATACAGTATAACACCATAAAACTCCTAGACAGATCATAGGCAAAACATTCTCTGACAAGTAGCATACCAATATTTTCTTAGCTCTGTGTCCCAAGGCAATAGAAATAACAACAAAAATAAACAAGCAGGACCTAATCAAATTTACAAGATTTTGCCCAGCAAAGGAAACCGTAAACAAAATATAAATACAATCTACAGACTAGGAGAAAATATTTGCAAACAATAAGACCAACAAGGGCTTAATTTCCAAAATATACAAACAGCTCATACAACTCAACAAAACCCAAACAACCCAATTGAAAAAATGGGCAGAAGACCTAAACAGGCATTTCTCCAAAGAAGACATACAGATGGCCAATAGGCCCATGAAAAGATGTTCAACATCACTAATTATTAAATGGATGCAAGTCAAAACTACAATGAGATACGCCACATCATACCAGTCAGAATGGCTATCACTAAAAAGTCTACAAATAACAAGCGCTAGAGAGGGTGTAGAGAAAAGGGAACCTTCCTACACTGTTGGTGAGAATGTAAATTGGTGCAACCACTTTGGAAAACAGCATTGAGGTTCCTCAGAAAGCTAAAAATAGAATTACCATATGATCCAGCAATTCCACGCCTGGGCATATATCCAGACAAAACTCTAATTCAAAAAGATACATGTACCCCCAACATTTATAGCAACACTATTCACAATAGCCAAGACATGGAGACAACTTAAATGTCCATCAAAAGATGAATGGGTAAAGAAGATGGGCTACATGTATACAGTAGACTACTACTCAGCCATAAAAAAGAATGAAATAATGCCAGTTGCAGCAACATGAATGGACCTAGAGATTACACTAAGTTAAATAAGTCAGAAGGACAAATACCATGCAATATCACTTTATATGTGGACTCAAAAATATGGCACAAATGAACCTATCTACAAAACAGAAATAGACTCACAGACAGAAAACAGACTTGTGGTTACCAAGGGGGAGAGGGGTGGGAGAGGAATGGACTAGGAGTTTGGGGTTAGCAAATGCAAACTATTATACATAAAATGGATAAACAACAAGATCCTACTGTATAGCACAGGGAACTACATTCAATATCCTGAGATAAACCACAATGGGAAAATATATGAAAAGGAATGCAGGTGTATAGTTGAGTCACCTTGCTGTACAGCAGAAATTAACACAACACTGTAAAAATACTTCAATAAAAAGCTAAATTTTAAAAAATTGTCTCCCTAAAGGACTTCTGAATATCATTCTTTGTAATTTCTAGGATATTGTTGTTGTTATTGTAAATGGCATCTTAGTTTTCAAAATAACTTTTACTTAGTTATTGTTGGTTTAGGTAAATATAACTAATGTGGTATATGGATATTGTAACTAAGAATCTTTTTGAAATTTCTTATTAGTTGCATGAACTTTTCTTTGATTCTTTTGGGTTTGATATGTTGGTTAAGATATCATCTGTATGTAATAATTTTATCTACTCCTTTCTAAATCTTGTAGCATTTTAGAATTTTTAAATTTAGTTATAAGAACCTCTAGTTCCACACTGAACTGCAGCAGCAAGAACAAAGACACTTGGAAGTTTTTTTTGTTTGTTTGTTTGTTTTACTGAACTCAGAGGTAAAAATCTGAATTTTATAATAAAGCGCCATTTGTACTTTGAGATTTGTGTCAATATCCACTTTTCAGTTAAGGTAGTTTCCTTCTACTCTTACTTATCCGCAAGCTTTCATAGTAAATGTGTGTAGAAAACTAGCAAGCAATTTATTTGCACCAACTTTTTTTTCCTTTAGTTCATTAATGTGGTGAGTTACGCAGATATATTTTCCTGATATTCAATCATCCTCGCATTCCTGGAAAAAAAACCGACATGATCATGATACCTTAATTTTAAATAGAGTATCTGATTTAGAAAGAGAGTATTTTTATGTTTGTGCAATTTTTTTATTTCTTGCCATCTTACCTGGCAGTGAGCAGTCATAAACCCCAGATAGACAAGGATTTTCTTTCTCCAATATCACATAAAATGCTGCTAAGTCACTTCAGTCATGTCCAACTCTATGTGACCCCATAGACAGCAGCCCACCAGGCTCCCCCGTCCCTGGGATTCTCCAGGCAAGAACCCTGGAGTGGGTTGCCATTTCCTTCTCCAATGATTGTGCAATGGTCAATTGCATGTGATTACATGCAATGGTCACTCTTAAATCATTATAGCTGTGAAACATTTTAAAAGAAAGTTTTACATCTGTTCTTAAGTGATATTAACCTGAAATTATCTTTTCTTAAACTAGCTTTTAGTATTATGTTGTACTAGTCTCATAAAATGAGGTAAGCATTTTCCTTTTTTTCTACTTTCTAGAGTAATCTATATAGGGATTACTGTTTCTTTGAAATTTGTAGAATAAATCAGAGAAACTATTTGGACCCAGAAATAATTGGGGGGAGAATATCTCATAGAAAATGAAAGATTTAATTATCATTTAATTTCTGGAATCATAGTTTACTATAGCTTTTTATTTCTTCTTTTGACAATTCTGATATATTATGAAATTAAGATATTTATTCTTAGTTTTCCAATTCTATGGCACATTTTTCTTCAAAATGTTCTTTACTTTTTTAATAAGACCACTTAAAAATCTTCAACTATAATACCCTTCTTTTCATTATTGCATTGCATTTTGTAATTAGTCTTAGCAGAGATCTTATTAGTCTTTTAAACAAATCAGTTTTGTGTCAAATTTTCCTATTTTTTGTTATTGTTATTTATTAATTTCTGCCTTTATCATTGTTATTTATTTCCTTCTTGTTGATTTATATTAACTCTGTCATTCTTTTACTAGCTTCTTGTTTATGTATTTTCTTTCTTGCTATCTAAGAACACAATCAAAGTTTCAGATAGTCATTAGCTCTGTTCCACAAATTTAGACATGTACCACTTTGTTATCTAGCTTTAAGCATTTTATAATTTGTTATTTCATATGGGAATTACTTAGTAATATTTTCAAATTATATGGAGGTAGATTTCCTTAAGCTCCTCTTCTATTCTGAATTTCTGCCTGTGCTGTGTTGTGCTCAGAGTACATTATTTGTATAATGCCAATTTTTGTGCCACTTACGCTCAGTCACTGAGTCATGTCCAACTCTTTTACAATGATTTGGACTGTAGCCCGCCAGGCTCCTCTGTACATGGGATTTCCTAGGCAAGAATTCTGGAGTAGGTTGATGCCAATGCTTTGTAATTTACTGGGATTTCCTTTGTGGCCTAGTACATTTTTTTTTAATATAGTATATGGCTTTCAATGAGATAGCTCCATCACCAATGCAAAGAACGTGAACTTGGGCAAACTCTGGGAGATGGTCAGGGACAGGGAGGCCTGGCATGTTACAGTCTACAGGGTCACAAACAGTCAGACTGGACAGCTGAACGACAGCAACATGGCACTCAAAGGTCTTCCCAGGTAGCACTAGTGGTAAAGAACCAGCCTGCAATGCAGGAGGCGCGGGTTGATCCCTGAGTCAGGAAGATCCCCTGGAGGAGGGAATGGCAACTCACTCCATTATTCTCGCCGGGAGAATCTCATGGACAGAGGAGCCTGGTGGTATATGGTAGCTCTGGGGATGCAAACAGCTGAACACAACTGAAGCAACTTAGCACGCATGCGTACACACACACAGCTCTCAAAAACAATGTGTATTTAATAGTTGTATATTTCTACTTACAAAATTTCAATTATAAAATTCTATGAGTCTTTTAGGTCAAATCTTCTACTTTATTTTTGGCTTGCTTGTTCTTTCAATTTTCAAAACAGATGCTACTGCTGCTGTGGCTGCTAAGTCGCTTCAGTCATGTCCAACTCTGTGCGACCCCATAGATGGCAGCCCACCAGGCTCCCCCCATCCCCGGGATTCTCCAGGCAAGAATACTGGAGTGGGTTGCCATTTCCTTCTCCAATGCATGAAAGTAAAAAGTGAAAGTGAAGTCGCTCAGTTGTATCCGACTCTTCACGACCCCATGGACTGCAGCCTACCAGGCTCCTCCATCCATGGGATTTTCCAGGCAAGAGTACTGGAGTGGGGTGCCATTGCCTTCTCCACAAAAACAAATGCATTTTTTTTAATCTCTCACTAACATTATTAATACTTCTGTTGCTCTGTCTGCTTTACTCTATAATTGGGCACTTTATATATTTAAAGGCTCTATCATTAACCGAATATGTGTTCAAGATTGCTATAACTTATTTGCATTTTATTAGCATTACTATCCTTTTTTGTCTTCCTATGTCATTTTCACCTTCTGTTAATTTTTTTTCTGATCTATAGAATCCCAGGGCTTCCCTGCTGGCTCTGTGAGAAAGAATCCGCCTGCCAGTGCAGGAGACATGAGTTTGATCCCTGATTCAGAAAGATCCCACATGCTGCAGAGCAACTAAGCCCGTGTGCTGTAACTATTGAGCCTGTGCTCTAGCGCCTGAGAGCCGCAACTACTGAGCCCACCACGCTGCAACTACTGAAACCTGCACACCCTGAGCCCCTGCTCCACAAAGAGAAAAGCTGCAGCAATGAGAAGCCTTAGCATGTCAGCGAGAGAGTAGCAACTAGAGTAGCCCAAATTCATGGCAACTAGAGAAAAGCGGAGAAGGCAATGGCACCCCACTCCAGCACTCTTGACTGGAAAATCTCATGGATGGAGGAGCCTGGTGGGCTGCAGTCCATGGGGTCGCCAAGAGTCGGACATGACTGAGCAACTTCACTTTCACTTTTCACTTTCATGCACTGGAAAAGGAAATGGCAACCCACTCCAGTGTTCTTGCCTGGAGAATCCCAGGGACGGGGGAGCCTGGTGGGCTGCTGTCTATGGGGCCGCACAAATTCAAACACAACTGAAGTGACTTAGCAGCAGAGAAAAGCCAGCACAGCAGTGAAGTCTCAGCACAGGAAAAAATAAATAACAAAAAAAAATTTTTTTTAATCTATAATCTGTTATGATGCCAATTCTGTAATTACTGATCATTTCACANAAATTCAAACACAACTGAAGTGACTTAGCAGCAGAGAAAAGCCAGCACAGCAGTGAAGTCTCAGCACAGGAAAAAATAAATAACAAAAAAAAATTTTTTTTAATCTATAATCTGTTATGATGCCAATTCTGTAATTACTGATCATTTCACAATCAGTTGTCCTGGTGGCTTATAAATTTTATCAACCTTCTCAAAGAATGAACTTTTAGTTTCACCAACTTTCTCTCTGCTTTTTATTTTTCTTTTTGGTTCCCTGCTTACTTTGTGTTTCATTTGGACTTTTTTTTTTTTCTAGTTTCTTAACATTTGTCAACTTTTCACTCTGTGACCTCTAAGATGAACTATGACAGTGACTGGCATCCATGAAGTTAACTCCCTTTGAAATACTGGAAAACTGCTTGGAATCTGGGCATTCCGTTTTTTCTCTTCTCTACCTCACCTGCTGCAAAGAATTTTTTGCGTGTGTGTGTGCTCAGTCATGTCCGACTCTTTGAAACCTCATGGATGGCAGCCTACCAGGCTCCACTGTCCACAGAAATTTCCAGGCAAGAGTACTGGAGTGGATTGCTATTCCTACTCCAGGGGATATTCCAACCCAGGCATCAAACCACATCCCCTGCGTTAGCAGGTGGATTCTTTACCACTGTGCCTCCTGGGAAGACATCTTATTTTAGTCGGTGATTACACGGGTTTTGCTTGGCTTTGTTCTGCTTTCATTTGACCATTGCCTAACTAGTCTAAGAAACATGACAGGAAAGACATTTTACCACCTTTTACCCCAAGAGCTCCTATTAAAGAGCTTTGATCTGCGAAGGTGTTCAATAATGTTTATTAAACGGATTTGGCCTAAGGTGGCTTAAGTCAGTTTTTGGAGGTGCCACCAGCCAGTATGCTGACAGGCTAGCACCAAAGTGCTTCAATGAATCCAACTGAGGTTAATGATGTCAACCACAGCCATGTCTAGAGAAATCTGAGGTTTTCAAAGAATCAATAGTCGTGAAAAACACCTGTTAAAGGAAGTTAAAAGCCTACACATTATCATTTCTTCTGAATTGTGATGGAGAAAATTCTATGCTAGAGCAGCAGGTAGACGACTGTGAATTTTTAGAGGTAAGTACAATGCTCTCTGTTCTTATGGATGGTGATTTCAGACTAGAGCAAAGAATGTAACACTAAAAAGCATGTTAGGCTTTAAGTCCCTTCTCTTCCTAAACAATAAGAGGCCCACCTGTCAGAAGTCTATCATCCAACATGTCCTCCCGATTTTCACTTGAGTTTATTTGTTGTCTGAAAGATGCGACTGGAGGTGACACCCAATTATTTCCTTTAAGCCATCACTGTCATTCCATGCCTGAGTCATCCTTGCTTTAAAAGTCTTAAGATTGTGTATAGAGTACAGATTTCAAGTGACTTTGAACAAGAATGTTGATTATAAAGAAATTACAGTTTAAGAAGCAAAAATAGAGTCATCCTCCAGTTCTGCATGAACAAATGTAAGTTTTGTAACTTTATCATTTCACTGTTTTCTTAATTATGAAATGGAAGCATTAGTAAGATATGCCTCTCGTTGTCTACCTGTACAAGCAAACCCCAACTGGAAAAAAATCGTGTGTGAAACTTTTTTTTTTTTAATCTCTCTAGAGCTGGCAGTCTGGACTCCCCTGATTGAGTAGACTGGGTAATAGATAAGCAAATGCTTACCCTGGAAAGAAAGCATCGACCTGGGGGTTGTGTGCCAACAAGCAGCAACAGCTGCCTGGAAACATATGTTTTGACAAAGTGGGAGTCTGCATGGCAAAGGTAAGGAAGCAGATTTTTAGGAAAATTACATAATCAGAAAAGAGAACAAAATCTTTGAGCTAATTCTGACCTGACCAAATTACCTTGGGAAAATATGTTAGAACAAATTTGAGTCATTTTGAAAGTAGGGTTTCATGGCTGAAAGAAGAGACAGCTGGCATGAAATAGCCCCAAAGAATTTCTCCCCATGTTATATACTTCTAGTACCCTTGGCAAGGAGTTTCCTTTATTCATGTAGTAAATGCATGTGGGTGTGCATGAAGCGTGTGAGTACGCCTGTGTGTGCACATGTGTGTATGTGTTCCTGTATATTTATTAATGCTAAGCATGGTGCTAGGCCTCAGATCCTGTGGTGAATGAGAAAGGTGCGGTCTTCGTCCTCCTAAGTTAGTATCCAATAGGAATTTTAAGCCAGAGAGAGACACTAAATTTTGAGATTCTTTGAAGGCCAGGACTCATGACATCAAATGCATCCATATCTAGGACACTGCTTTAAAAATCCTAAGTGTTACAACAAACCAGTGAATGTAACAAAAAGAAGCAGACTCACAGATAGAGGGAACACACTGCTGGTTGCTAGTGGGGAGAGGAAAGAACCTCTAAGGAGTCAAAGGTATGAACCATTAGGTATAAAATAAGTTACAAGGGTATATGGTGTACAATATGGGGATATAGCCAATATTTTATGATAATGGTAAATGAAATGTAACCTTTGAAAATTGTGAATCACTATATTGGACACCTATAACTTATATAATATTGTACAGCAACTTCAATTAAAAAATCCTAAATGTCCAATTGTGTGTTAGATTCTGTCATGTCCGACTCTTTGCAACCCCATGGACTGCACCCTGCCAGGCTCCTCTGTCCATGGAAATCTCCAGGCAAGAGTACAGGGGTAGGTTGCTATTCCCTTCTCCAGGAAATGTCCAATTAATAACTGCTTAATAATTTTTAAATGTCAATTTTTTTGAAAGCACTATAAAAATTGTGACGTGCCAAAATGAATTGTTCAACATAAACATATTTATTTCTGGTTTAGCAGATAGATAGATGGATAGATACACACACACAAACTTTGAGCATCATCACTGTTCTCAGATGCAGTCAACAGACTCAACTCTAGCTAGTTAGATCAGATAGGCATTTATTATAGATTATTGGGTGACATACCACACCTCCAGGAGGGCCATGAATCAAAAATAGATGCTATACAGTCAGAAAGAACTGCAAATGGGAGAAATACCCTACCTACTGTGAGAATGTTATAAGGAAAACCTTATTCCTGCCACCGTGTGGCTAAGACTCCACGCTCCCAATGCAGGGGACCTGGGTTCAATCCCTGGTCAGAGAACTAGATGCCACATGCTGCAACTAAAACCCAGCAGAGCCAAATAGATAAATATCTTTTTTTGTAATTAAAAAAAAAATTTTTAAGACCTTTAAAGACAGAACCCTGACTCCATGGAAAAGTGGAAATTGTAGCTGTAAGAGTAACGTGCAAGCCAATCCATCATGAAATTTCCTCCATGACCAAGATGTTTGTCATGACTAGCTGATCAGCTAGAACTATATTCCTAGAAGAGGTCCTTAAATACATGTATAGGTAAGGTCGTGATTGCTGGTGTGAGTAGAGTTGAGGGAGATAAATCCCTTTCCTTACTCCTACTCTTCATCATCTAGGTGCTAGTGGCAAGCAAGTAGTAACTCTACAGATCTGGAGAATCTCGGGTTTTGAACGTCAGCTGAGTTGTCTTTCCTCAGAGGAAAGTACAGTCTGCCTGATCCACTGCATAGAGCTGCTGAGAAGATACCACATGGGCATGTTCTCTAATTGTCTCCTTGGTATATGCCCACACGTGGTTCCTTCTCATAGACTTTGTTTCACCTGTGATCTAAGGCAGACATCAGCCTGATCAGACTCCTCCCTTCCCTGGACACTGCCTCAACTGAATTGGTCACCAAGATCTGTCTGGTTTTAATTTTTTTTTTTTTTCGATGTGAGCCCTTTTTAAAGTCTTTATTGAATTTGTTACAATATTGTTTCTGTTTTACATTTTGGTTTTTTGACCGAGAGGCATGTGGGATCTTAACTCCTCGATCAGGGATCGAACCCACACCCCCTGCATTGGAAGGTGAAAGTCCTTCCATTGGACCACCAGGGAAGACCCACCAAGATCTGTTTAATCCACTTCAAAAAAAAGTGCTCAAATCTGGGCTCTTCCTGCCATTTCCACTGTTGAGTCAGTTCTGATTTTCATCCTGTCTCATCTAGGTTGGTAGCCTCCCAACTTCCCACTTGTCCATTCTAATAAGCAAATCAGGTCACACCACTCTCCTAAGTAGTGTTTGGCTATTTTCATTGTAACTGCACCCAAATTCATACTGTGAAAACAGACTATATGAGCAAAATATACCCTTTCTAAAGAGTGAAAGTGAAGTCGCTCAGTTGTATCCGACTCTTAAGCGACCCCATGGACTGCAGCCTACCAGGCTCCTCCATCCATGGGATTTTCCAGGCAAGAGTACTAGAGTGGGTTGACATTGCCTTCTAGAGGGTGACTAATTCCAACAGAGAATGACAGTCACTTTTTTGAAGCAATCAGTGTTAGAAGTTTCAGAAGATGGAAAAATAAAAATAAATGATGTTCCAATGATCACTACTAAAGATGGAGCAATATTAAAACAAGAATTTGGGGCTTTCCTGACAGGCCAGTGGCTAAGATTCAGCACTTCCAATGCAGGGGGCGTGAGTTCAATCCCTGCTGAGGGAATTAAGGTTCCACAGGTTGTGTGGCACAGCCAAAAAGAGAAATAGACAATGGGGATGGTTGTACAACTTTGTGAATAAAAAACACTTGGTTGTTAAAAAAGAAATGTTCTCTTCATCAAGGATGCTTTATAAACCTCTTTCACGTAAGTCCTTTATGTCTGCTTCTTCTCATTTGTCATGAAGCACACAACTCTTGCCCATTTTTCTGCTTTTTATCTTTTCTCTACCAACTTCATCCCATGCCTCCACTGGTTAGTCTTCACACCTATGATTTTGTACAAAGGAAATTGTATATTGCACCAGATGATACATCTCAGCCACNAGCACACAACTCTTGCCCATTTTTCTGCTTTTTATCTTTTCTCTACCAACTTCATCCCATGCCTCCACTGGTTAGTCTTCACACCTATGATTTTGTACAAAGGAAATTGTATATTGCACCAGATGATACATCTCAGCCACATTCTTGATGTTATCCAACCCACTTCATGATGTCTTTGCTTTAGAGAAACCCTATCTATATCTACTACCTAATTTGGAACCTCCTTTAGTTTTCATCACATTTACCTCAAAATAGTTCTCTGACAAGAAGCCGAACAAAATATCTCTAATAAAGCAAACAGTGTGTGACACTGTTTAAAGTTAAAAATTTAGGTTTCAATTTTAAATTTAGATTTAAACTTAGCTTTAAATTTAAAATTCTAAGTTATTACTTTATTTTTTCATCCAAGTAGCTTCCAAACAAGAACACACTCTGCTAAACAAGTTATTTGGGATCACACAGAGATTAGCATTCTAGCATAACATCTCTAACACCTAATTAGTTTAAACAAATACCTCACTCACAGAAATCACGGGAAATCAGAAACTGCCTATTAGGCTGCTAAGTATGAAAGGTGCTTGATCAAGAAGGGGGAAAAAATCTTTCCAAGAGATAATTGGGAGAAGCATATTTAATGTTTCCAATTTTCTATATTGAGATTTTTCTGTTGATTTATGTGAGTTTGGAAAAATATATGGCCTTCCACCCACCAAAAACACACTCAGTCCCTGGCTATTTCAGTTTCCTTTGGAAGCGCCTCCTCTGCTCAGTGTCGATACAGGTTCTCGGTGCTCTCACCTACCTGTCTCTCGTCTCTCTGCAGGCATTCTCTTAGTGGAATCTCATCCCTTTTCATGGTTTTACTTATCATTCATGTGACGACCAGTACCACATTTATCTCTCTAGCCCAGAGTTTTCTTCTGAGCCCCATCTCTGAGTGTGTAGACAGCCTCTCGACAAGTCTACTTGGTTGCCCCAAAGCAACTTGTGTGCTCACTCGCTTCAGTCATGTCCAACTGTTTGCAACCCCATGGACCATAACCCCCGAGGCTCCTCTGTCTATGGGATTTCTCAACTAAGAACACTGGAGTGGGTTGCCATTCCATCCTCCAGGGTATCTTCCTGACCCAGGGATTGAACCCGGGCCTCGTATGTTGCAGGCAGATTCTTTATCACTGAGCCACAAGGGGAAGCCCAATTTACACTCAATCTAAAGTGAAGCCTTGATATTTGCCTTCAAAATCACCCCTCCTCCTAACTGCCTAATCTCGGAAAATAGCAGCAGCATTCACTTAACAGCTTCAAGTCCAGGAACCTGCGAGTCACATGACATCACTTTTCCATCACACTCCACACCCCATCCATCACCAAGCCTCAGCAGTACCATCTACAGCTTAACTCATATTTTCTTGTTGCTCCCCATGTCTGCTGCCAGCCCTCTGCACCAAGCCATCAGCATATCTTGCCAGCACTACCTCCACAGGCTGCCATGTACAGTCTTGTTCAGTCTTCATTCTGTGCAGCAAGCACAGTGACCTTTGTAGGACCCATACTGGCCTTCATTACTACTGTGTTAAAAGTATTTAAGTAGCGGGAGAGATTGTATTTTCCGTGATAACATGCTTCACATATGCTCTCGGGACGACATGTGATTGGGACTCGGGACTCTCCCAAACTGCCCTCATCCTTGAATCTGGGACAGACTCAATTAATGGAATGCAGTGGAAGTGACATTATGTGACTTCTGGGCCTAGGTCAAAAAGGGCCAGGAAGCTTCCATCTGTTTTCCTTGAGATTCTTACTTTGGAGAAAGTCAGCCATAAAAACTTAACGAACTGGAATTCCAATTTCCTGCCTTGTTATTTGGGGAATTTTGAATTTCTTTTCTTTTGGTTTTAAGAAGTAACCTAAAATTTCCTATGCTGTTGTTCAGTCACCCAGTCATGTCCAACTCTTTGCAATCCCATTCCTGCAACACTAAATAAAATGATACCACCTTTAAAAAAGTTAGACCTCCATTTCAGAAGTCATATAAGGCACTCCAGTCATGATAGCCTCAGCTGAACTTGCACCACCAACTGCCAAACATCTTGACCACCCAGCCCAGCTGAGACTTTGGCTGATGGTCACCGACCCTAGGCCACATCTGAACAAAANTTAGACCTCCATTTCAGAAGTCATATAAGGCACTCCAGTCATGATAGCCTCAGCTGAACTTGCACCACCAACTGCCAAACATCTTGACCACCCAGCCCAGCTGAGACTTTGGCTGATGGTCACCGACCCTAGGCAATATCTGAACAAAACTAAATATGAGAATCTGAGCAAGAACTGCCCAGCTGAGTCCCTTATGAATTACTGGCCCACAAAATTTGAGTAAAAATTAAATGGCCATTCTTATACCACTAAATTTGGGGGTTACTCATTTATACAGCAATAGAGACTGGATCAGCTTCAAGTGTCCTCAGGACAACATCCAACATTCTTTCTGAAACTGACAGTTCCTGCATGATTCGGATCCTGGCTAGTCCTACAGTCTCTTCTTGAGCCTTGCTAACCAAGCATCAACCACTCTGACCCTTGCTTATTCCTCATCAGAAACTCTATTGAAACAATTTCCTCCTTGCCTGAAATGCACTCTTTACCTGTCTAACATCAATTCAGCCCACGGATCTTAACTGTCATTTCTCTAAGAACACTTATATGATACTAAAAGGGGGAGTTTGCATGCTAAGTCTCTACAGTTGTGTCCAACTCTTTGCCACTGTAGCCCACCAGACTCCTCTGGCCATGGGATTCCCCAGGCAAGAATATCGGAGTAGGTTGCCATGTCTATTGTTGTTGTCTTTAAATGGAAGAAACTTGAGCAAAATGATCCACTACTGGGAAGGAGATGGTGGAGAGGGAG
>SJYV01023449.1:4325-25007 GCA_006410875.1 Neotragus pygmaeus | reverse complement strand
TTCCTGACTTTAGGGGAAATGCTTTCAATTTTTCTCCATTGAGGATAATGTTTGCTGTGGGTTTCTCATTTGATCTTGCTCTCCAAGGGACTCTCAATCAAGAAAAATAGAGAGAGCTCAATAAGCAAAATCAGACATGAAAGAAGAGAATGTACAATGACACTACAGAAATACAAAGATTCATAAGAGATTAAAATGAATAATAATACACTGATGAAATGAATGATCTAAAAAAGTGAACAAATTAGAAAAACATACAATCTTCTAAGACTGAATCAGGAAGAAAAAGAAAATATGAAGAGATCAATTACCAGTAATGAAATCAAGTCAGTAGTACAAAGAAAATTCACAAAAAGCAAAAGTCCTGGACCAGATGGCTTCACAGGTGAATATTTAAAGAAGTAATACCCATCCTTTTAAAACTATTCCAAAAAATCAAAGAGGACGGAACACTTTCAATCTCATTCTACAAGGCCAGCATCATCCTGATACTAAAAGCACACACACACACACACACACACACACACACACACACACAAAACCCACACAAAGACATTAGGGCAATATCACTAATGAACATAGAAGCAAAAATTCTCAAAAAAAATTAGCAAACCAAATTCAAAAATACATTAAAAGGCTCATATACAGTGATCAAGTAGGATTTATCCCAGGGACGCTAGGATGGCTCGTTATCCACAAATCCATCAATGTGTTGCTGGTAGCTTACGGTGAATGGTGTCAGGTACATGGTCTCCAAAGGGGAAGAATTCACTCTGGGACCAAAGATGCAGCCTCAGTCATTCAGAGCTTCATGTAGAAAAGATTTTATTAAAGTGAAAGGATAGAGAAAAGCTTCCAGCAAAAGACACTTGGAAGGGGGTAGAATAGTGCTCACTCTCGCTAGTTTAGGTGGGACATTATGTACTTTTTAGTGGACCGTTAAACATAGATAAAAGAAATATCTCAAGGCTGTGAAAGTCTTACTAGTCTCTTCTCCCACAGTGGACATCTTGAGACAACATCAAAAAAAGATTAACCAAGGGGAATGGTCTCTGGACAAGATGTCTCTGGGCAGGATATATTATATCCATATAATCAAGAGCATAGACTTTTGAAGAAAAACAGGTTCCCACATAAGATATATTGTTTTGTTGTGTAATCATTAGCTTTGGGCTTAAAGAAAGTGAGTGTTAGGCAAAATAGATTGTTGACATAGAAACTCAGAGCTTAGGAAAAAAAGTCCTACATGACTAAGGTGAAGGAATGTAAAAAAATGTTGGCCTCCTTCTCCTCCTTGAGGGCCCAGGACTCCCTATCAACCTATCTAAGAATTAACTCTCAATACCATATTGGGGCTTTCCTGATAGCTCAGTTGGTAAAGAATACTCCTGCAATGCAGGAGACCCTGGTTTAATTCCTGGGTTGGGAAGATCCCCTGGAGACAGGAAAGGCTACCCACTCCAGTATTCTGGCCTGGAGAATTCCATGGACTGTATAGTCCATGGGGTCGCAATGAGTCAGACGTGACTGAGGGACTTTCACTTTCACCATATTAACAACTGAAGAATAAAAACTACGTGATCATCTCAATATATTCAGAAAATGCTTTTGACAAAATTTAAAACTCATTTACAATTGAAAAAAAAAAAACTCTCTGCAAAATTGATATAGGTGGAACACAACTCAACATAATGAAGGCCATATATGACAAGCCCACAGCCAACATAATCCTCAATGGTTAAATGTTGAAAGCATTTCCTTTTAAGATCAGGAATGAGTAAAAAATGCCTACTCTTTCCACTGTTATTTAGTACAAAGTCCTAGCCGCTATAATCAGACAAAAAGAGAAATAAAAAGAATCCAAATTAGAAAGGATGAAATAAAGCTATCATTGTTTACAGACTACATAATATTATATGTAGAATGTCTTAAATAAGCTACCAAATAAATTCAGTAAATTTTAGGACACAGAATTAACACATTAGAAATTTATTGTATTTTTATACACTAATAGTGAACTATCAGAAAGAGAAATTAAGAACATAATCCCATTTACAATTGCATCAAAAAGAATAAAATTCCTATGAATAAACATAAGCAAAGAAGGTAAATAACTAGTACTCTGCAAGCTATATGAGACTGGTGGGCTGCCGTCTATAGGTTCGCACAGAGTCGGACATGACTGAAGTGACTTAGCAAGCTATAAGACACTAATAAAAGAAGCTGAAAATGACACAAACAAATGAGAAAATATACTGTGTTCATGAAGTGAAAGGGTCAATATTGTTAACATGACCATACTACCCAAGGCAGTCTACTGTTTCAATGCAATCTCTATCAAACTATTTAAGGCATTTTTCACAGAACTGAACAAAATCTTTTAAAATTTTTGTGGAACCACAAAAGACTCTAAATAGTCAAAGCAACCTGAAGAAAGTAAAACAAAGCTGGAGGTATAATATTCCCCGGATTTCAAGCTATACTACAAAACTACAGTCATCAAACAATATAGCACTAGCATAAAATCAGATCATACATCAATGGAACAGAGCAGAAAGCCCAGAAATAAACTGACATTTATATATTCAATTAATCTACAGCAAAGGAGGCAAGGATATTCAATGAAGAAAACAGAGCCTTTTCAATAAACTGGTACTGGAAAAACTGGTCAGCTACATGCAAAAGAATCACATCATATACAAAAATAAGCTCAAAATGGGTTAAAATCTTAAATGATTTTAAGACCATAAGACTCATAGAATAACACATACATGGTATGCTCTTTGACAGTGGTCTTAGCAAGACTTTTTTGAGTCTGTCTTCTCAGCAAGGAAAATGATAGCAAAAACAAGCAAGTGGGACTAAATCAAAATAAAAAGCTTTTGAATAGGGAAGAAACTATGAGGTGAAATGAAAAGNAAAAAAAAAAAAAAACATTTTTCAGTGTATCTGAGGGAATGAGTGAAGTCACTCAGCCATGTTCAACTCTTTGTGACCCCATGGGCTATAGCCCACCAGGCTCCTCCATCCATGGAATTTTCTAGGAATTTTCATGGAGTGGGTTACCATTTCCTTTTCGAGGGGATCTTCCCGACACAGAGATTGAACGTAGGTCTCCTGCATCACGGGCAGACGCTTTACCGTCTGAGCCACCAAGGAATCTATAGAAAGCGAGGGACATCTCCAAACTCTCAATCACTCCCACACAAGTCTGGTGTGTAAGTAACTTCCTGCTTTAGCTAAGATTTGAGCTACACTGAGACCTGACTTTAGTCCTTTGCCTGAAAACAATGAGGGGTGAAGGAAACAATTTGGGAGGAGGACTGGAATTATCTTGTGAGATACGGAGTCAGATACAGTCTTCGTGTATTCTCTATTCAGGGTAGATTGTCCTCCTCTGTAAGGAGGTAGATACTACTTCTACACATGTGGACTTACAGAGAAATTTAGGTGTTCAAGGTTTTCAGGTTTTTCTGCCCATTATTTCCAGCTAGAAAATGTCCAATTTTGTGATTAGGCTTGGAACTTATTTTCAACATTGTCTATACTAGATGAGGAGTTTTTTTTTTAATGTTGCCATTAATATCTGTTAGCTTTCACGAAGTGTCTTGAGATATTTGGCTTCTCTGAGCCTATTACTTTCTTTAATAAATTCCTAGGGCAGTTAATCAGCCCACTCTACATTTCTTACATTCCTTCTCATACTGTTGAAATGTCGTAGGCACCTGATAATCCAACACCTCACCATTCATCTTCATCTTTTCATAATTAGCCCCAGATGAAAGTCTTAGTAACTAATACCACTATATACCACGCACAAATTATCTTAATTTAGTATTCCTAGAAAGCAGAGCCTGGGACAAAGTTTAAGGGTAACCTAGTGGGGCTGGATTGAGAGACAAGGAGACCCAATCAGGGAAAGCCGGAGGGACAAGACACAGATGAATTTTCAGCTGGACAAAGGTAAGTGTTGCTTAATGTGAGACTGTCTGAGGGGCTATGCGAAATATTTCTTAGAAACATCCTTCTGAAGAAAGAAAGGGAGGTGTGTTTATTCATCCATTCCTCTCACATTGGTAAAATATTTGCCCCACAAACAGTTAATCTTCTCAATTCTAGGTTGTATGTGCATGAATTCCAAGTGAGTTCCATAGCAGAGATGGATGGAATAGCAACAGAAAAGGGGGAAAAACCCTAGAGAAGGAAGCTAGAAACACCCTGCACAGGCCCAACAAGAACCGCTGTTAGAAGCTGATTTAGCACCTGTGCAGAGCCAGCCACCACTATTGTGGTGGAATAACAAAGATGAAGCCAGGGAAGAATTTGAAGAGTTTCTGACAATCTCTGTGACTCAGCGGTTGTACTCTTTGGTATCCAGTCAGCAGAAATGCCTACATGTGTGCCACATTATTTATAAAACCCCCCAAATGGTAACACGGCTTCCCTGGTGGTTCAGAGGTAACGAATCCACCTGCCAATGCAGGAGACATGGGTCGGGCAGATCCCCTGGAGAAGGAATGACAACACACTCCGGTATTTTCACCTGGGAAATCTCACGGACAGAGGAGCCTGGCGAGCCACAGTCCACGGGGTCGCAAAGAGTCGGACATGACTTAGTGACTGAACAACAACAACAAACGGTAACAACCCAAAGTCAGTGGATAAAGTGCAGAGCGATAATGTTCAACACAATAACGCAGATAGAAAATACTATACGCTTGAATCAATTACTCTGCCAACAAAGGTCCGTCTAGTCAAGGCTATGGTTTTTCCAGTGGTCATGTATGGATGTGAGAGTTGGACTGTGAAGAAGGCTGAGCACTGAAGAATTGATGCTTTTGAACTGTGGTGTTGGAGAAGACTCTTGAGAGTCCCTTGGACTGCAAGGAGATCCAACCAGTCCATTCTGAAGGAGATCAGCCCTGGGATTTCTTTGGAAGGAAGGATGCTAAAGCTGAAACTCCAGTACTTTGGCCACCTCATGTGAAGAGTTGACCGATTGGAAAAGACTGTGATGCTGGGAGGGATTGGGGGCAGGAGGAGAAGGGGACGACCGAGGATGAGATGGCTGGATGGCATCACGGACTCGATGGACGTGAGTTTGAGTGAACTCTGGGAGTTGGTGATGGACAGGGAGGCCCGGCGTGCTGCGATTCATGGGGTCGCAAAGAGTCAGACACGACTGGGCAACTGAAATGAACTGAACTGAACTGATCTGAATCAATTTAGGTAAAAATGGATGAGTTAAACCTAAGGTCTTAGCAGGTGAGGGCATAGTGGTTTCTTTGGGAGACAGAGAGTGAATAGAGTGCTCTTGGCACTGCTCCCGCTCCCCACTGGTGCCCTGGTGGAAACTGCAAGGGTCAGCTCCTACAGCCCCCAGTTGTCCCCTGTTACTTTGCCGAATGACAATGTCCTTCCTAGGAGCTACACCTGTCTCCCCAAACCAGGCCTCAACTGATAACGGTTGACACAGGGATGCAAAAGTCTAGTTCCTTTGCCTCAAGGTAGGACTAACTGTAATTCAGTTTTTGCTCCAGAGTTCCTTGCCCATGAGACCAAAGCAAGCTGAGACCTCGTTCTTCTGCATTCTTTTACTTTTTCCTGCTCTAAGCTGAAAAGCAGCTCCACTGAAGGCACCTAGAATCCCTATTTCAGGCTCTTATTCCGGGGAACGAGCTAAGAGAGAGTTGAGCCATGATAGGACTGTGTGAGGGATACATACTGTTTTGTGAGATGCCTCCTGCATCTTTGGTTGAGACATAAAAACACTTACTGGTTTGACTCACTATTTGAAATTAATATAAGATCTTACTCATCAATGGCCAAATGATGAATCCTTTAAATTGGCACTATTTGAAAGGGAGATTATTTTGAGTGTCCTCATCATAGACAGCTGTCATAACGGCACTTAGGGAGGATCAAATTGAAAGCAGATGGCACCCCTGTAGCTGGAGATGGAGCGATATCCTTATCACCAGGCACAGGACTTGCAGGACTTAGAAGCCTGTATACACAAACTCGCGACTTCAGTTCACTGCTCCGAACCAAACTCTCCTTAGAGTCTTCACTAAATTTCTTTGTCTTCTCAATTCTTCACAAATTTATTGTTTCTTTATCTTTAAAAGCTGCTTTCTGAGGTCTCATTTCTATGACACCTCCTTGTGCATGCATTAAATGTCTTTTTCTTCTGTTAATCTGCCTCATGTGAAGTTTATTATTAGTGCTGCCAAAAGGGCTCAAGAGGGGTAAGGGAGACATTTCCCCCTCCTTGACACTGGTCATGTTTTGTTTCTTGAGCTGAGTGAGGGTTCCATGGAGTTATTAACTTTGTGATAACACATTGATGGGAACATTTACATGTGCACTTTTCTGCAATTATGCTGTAGTTCAATATGAGAGGGACTTAGCCAAAGGGAAGGTTATACTGCTGTCCAAATTGTTGACTTAGCTGTCTGCCTCAGAATCATGAATACCTCAAAATATTCCCAAGATTCTCTGGGTACTTGGAAGTCTGTGAACATTCTGGAATTCCCCTATGTCTCAGCACTGAAGAATCCACCTGCAGTGCGGAGATGCAGGAGGCATGGGTTCAATCCCTGGGTTGGGAAGATCCCCTGAAGGAGAAAATGACAACCCACTCCAGAATTTTTGTCTGAAAAATCCCCTGGACAGAGAAGGCTGGTGGATGTCCACAGGGATGCCAAGGGTGGGACATGACTGAGGGAGTGAGCATGCAAACACTGAGCACCCTCTGAGGTGTGCCGGAACTCACAGGGCTCAGAGGCTACCTACAGGACTCCTGTCTCCTTTAACACCCTCCCAACTCAGGCACGAGAAACTAGACAGTGTTCTTCTGGGAGAGCTAGTTGTGCAGCTTTAACAAAATCTAAAATCTTGATAGCTTAGCACAATGGACGGTTATTTCTTACGCAAAATCTACTGAGGTTTGGGGTGACTGTTGAGAGCGTTGGCCCAAGAATTCTGGCTTCTTCCACCTTGTGGAAATTCTCAAACTGTGCTTCTGCAGCGGCTTCCCCAGTGGCTTGGCAATAAAGAATCCTCCTGCAATGCAGGAGATGCAAGAGACACAGGCTCGATGTCTGGGTTGGGAAGATCCCTGGAGGAGATGGTCGCAAAGAGTCGGACATTGACGACTGAGCATGCTTCTGCAATCCCCACAGTGCTGGAGAAGTTTGCACCGGCGTCCAGGGTTTCCATCCGGAGGTGCCAGTGGTCACTTCTGGGCACACTCCACTGGCCAGGACTATCCAGGTGCCACTTCCCACCCCTCCCTTCCACATCTGCGGGGAACTGAACTGTGGAAAGTATAATCCTTCTGTGTACTCAGAAGGAGAGAAGAGGACAGGCCTTTAGAAAGCGCTGCCATTTCTGTCACTGAGCTTACCTTAAACCAATTTTGGAACCCTTATAAGGGCATGGAAAATAGATTCCCACCCCTCCCCCCCTTCTGTATGATGTAAATTCCATGAGAATGGAGAATATCTGAACTTTTCATCTGTTCTTATTTCACACGTGAATATATTGCATAGTTGCAATATTTCAAATTTGAAAATCTCTGTGTGACTTTAAAATCAGAATAATAACATAATAAACATAATAGAAAGTTTAAGAAATAGTAGAGACAAGGATGGCTTTATTTCAAACGTAAAACACTTTATAACAAAGTTGTCCCTTGCATACCAGGATGGTAGTAGTGGTTGCTCATATGTTCTTGAATTGTTTTTCTTCTCGTGAAGGCTTATATCTCGTCTCTTTCTCTCTTGAGAGAAGACATCACTGAAGGTGTTTTTCACTATCAAATTCAGAGTCTAATATTTTGCAGAAGAGTGTCTCTCATTGTAAAACTGGCCTATATGAATCCATAAGCTATAAACCTGACCTTAGTTGGGCCTCATTTATGGAACTAAATTACAGTAGTATGTAAAAATTACATTCTAAATCATACGAAAATGCTGAAGGAGGTATAAATGAGATTATACTTTAAAATAAGATTATACTTAATGACTTTATTTTATTTAAAAAATGACTCTTCGTGGAGAAAGAAATGGCAACCCACTCCAGTATTCTTGCCTGGAGAATCCCATGGACAAAGAAGCCTGGTGGGCTACAGTCCATGGGGTCACAAAGAGTTGGACATGACTGAGTGACTGACACAACACATGGCTCTTTAGGAAACTTTCCCTAGACGTGTAAAACATATTTTTCTGTTTAACCTTGTAAACATTGGTCAATTTTTTCTGCAGTTGAACCAGCTATTAGCTTTTAGAAGAGTCAAAATTCTCTTAGTTTTGGGATCAAATTTGTATTGCCTTGTTCCATGGAAGAAGTAGAAAAATCCTAGAAGTAAAGCAAAGGAGACATTATATTATACAAATGATTTCTAGGTTTAACCTGAATTATTAAAAAAAAAATCCAAGTCATTTGTAAGAATAAATATTTTTGCTATTTTCTGTTCTAAATAACAATACTGATGATATTCTGTGGCAACAAAATAGAGGAGTCTATAAACTCACTTACCATCTTTCTGGAAAACAGCATCAACTTTGTTGCCAATTCCAGGAAAGTCTTCTGCTATCATTTTGGGATAACCTGCATCCATGGACTGTTTATATTCATCATACCTGGTCAAAAAATAATTGGAATGCCAGAACTATTTGTTGAAGATATAAGGAATTCATCAGCTAGAACGTAATAAGAACTTTTTCACAGATTATGTATAAAATAGGAGGTGAGATGAGGTGAGTTGGATACTGGATGGACTAGAAAATTTAAAAGGTCCCTCTGAATTATGACACCTAATTCTAATTTCTCCCAGTGGGTGCCAAATTAATGTTGAATGCAGTGAAAGATATGTTCCCGGTGGCTGCAGCAGTTCTATGAAGATGAATGCCCTTCTCTTCACATTATCTTTTTCAATTCAGGCTCACGTTCTTCCTGGATTTCTAGGACAGATATGATCATTACTGGTCAATAGATTTTGCAACTAGACAAGCTACTGCCATTCACAGCAAAGGCAGCCAGCCAAGGCAATATGTGACTCATGTCTTAAATGATTCAATCTAGTAACTTCTACATAGAAACAACAGGTATCCTCCCATGTTCTGCACCCAGTCTTTACCTCCAGCATTTGTTGGCAACAAAGAAGTATGTTTTCCCGGTATCTTCCTCAGAAACAGCAGCATCGATGCTCTTCACCGTTCTTGGAAAGCCAAAGGATCTGTAGATGTCCCTAGGGTATCCATGGAGCACATCCTGCCCCCTAACGGCCCAGTACTTGTTACCTGCCAATCAAGAAACCGGGATGAAAACCCTTGCCAAGGGCACCAGTAGACAGAAGGCAGATCTCCAGCTAAATGCTTGCTCTTACATGCGAGGGCAGTGTCCCCTCTGCACATTAGAATCATTTAGAGAGATTTTTGTGTTTTTTTCTAAATACTGATGCTGATATACTACTTCAGACCAATTAAATTAGTATATGTAAGTTTTGTTTTGTTTTTTCTGGATGATTCTAATCTGTAGCGAGCTTTGGGAATGACTGGTTTATGGAGCTAGGGACCTCTTTCCAAAGTTCAAACAACTAAAAAGTTCATCATGCCACCACAGGGATAGAAATCTTTGCTTCTCCAGATTGCCCACAGGCTGCAGAAGTTCACCCCAAGGTATCCTAAAGGCCAGAGGGTTGTAATGACTCACAGTCTGTAATGACTTGTGACCCTGGGTAGAAATCATTACATCTAACTAGAAGATGGTGCCAAATCCTTAAATTTAGGCTGTGTCCAGATTCTGCACGTTTCACTCAGTAAGTGAAGTGAAAGTTGCTCAGTCGTGTCTGACTTTTTGTGACCCCATGGACTATAGAGTCCGTGGAATTCTCCACGTCAGAATACTGGAGAGGGTAGCCTTTTCCTGCTCCAATACTTAGTAAACCCCAAGTCAAATAAAACTGGTCTTACATCTTGAAGCCAGCATTGTTCTTATCGCAAAAATCTTATTTATCCCTCGGTGGAGGGGAGGGGGACAGTTTGAAACTTTGTGTATCTAAAATCCTATTTATTTTCATTATAAAAGAGCTAGAAAGCCCATTTCAAAGTTTATTGCCCATCTGAATTGTTTTCAGTTCTTTGCCTTGAGAGTATTACTGAGTCAGGTGTCTTAATGTTTGTCTATACTATGCCAAACACATAGTTGCAGAAAAACTGTTATTTGGCATAGTGTTGTCAAAGTAAGGAGCTGATCATTGGATTGGGGTTTTATTCTGATAGAATCAAAAAGTTGGCCTCATTCAATTCGTGGTAAATAAGGACTTTTCACACTTTAATGTACATATGAATTGCCTGGGAATCTTGGTAACATTCAAGAAAGTCTGGAGTGGGACCTGATGACATGATGGACTTTGTGGGCCTTATGCTAAGTGAGATTCCGAGATTCTCACAGACCTGGGACAGCGTCAACGCAGCTGGTCTGTGAGGCATACTCTGATGGCAAGGCTGCAGCACCCCTATCTGGCTGTTGTGAGGCAGCTTCTCCTTTCAGGAAAGCAACTTGTGGAAAATAGGCTCTAGGAAACCAAGTGACTCCAATGTTCCTCTCAGTTTTATTCCTGGACACCCCAGGGAGGTGGAGAAGATTTAAAATACACAGTTTTTACAGAAAATCCTTTCGTAAGTCCAGATTCACAAACAAGCCAGGAAATCTGTGTCTCAAATTTCTTCCCTTAGAAATGCACTCTGCAATTCTTAGCTAAGGTGATGGACTCCCACTGATATGGTGTTTGTCAAAGTCCACGGAAAGAAAGTCGGTAGTAATCTCATACATGAGCCCCAAAGCAGAAGAAAACTTAACTGGTAAAAGTGAAAGTGAAGTTGCTCAGTCGTGTCAGACTCTGTGACCTCGTGGACTGTAGCCCACCAGGCTCTTCTGTCCGTGGGATTTTCCAGGCAAGAATACTGGAGTGGGTTGCCATTCGCTTCTCCAGGGGATCTTCCCACCCAGGGATCAAACCTGGGTCTCCTGCATTGCAGGCAAACTTTACCCTCAGCCACCCGAAGCCCCAACTGGTAAAAACTGAAAGCTAATTGGACAGAGGAGCCTGGCAGACTACGATCCATGGGGTCACAAAAGAGTCAGATATGACTTAGTGACTAAAGAACAACAAAAATTGAAAGTATTACCTTTGAAAAACCGGACCTCATCCCTGGCGGCAACCTCATAAGCAGCATGAAGTCCATTTGGGAGATGTGGCCAGAAAACAGAAATGAAATTGAGCTCAACTTCTGCGTAAAAGGGATTTGTGCGCATGTAGAACCTAATTTGAAAAAAAAAAAAAAAAAAGGTTTTGATCAAATACATAGCAAGTTCTGGTGTCATCTAGGCCCTTCTACGGCTGGCACTGGTGGCTTGTGGGTTAGTGTTTAACATGTAGCTCTCCAAAGTGGAGGTGGAGAGGAGTTCTGGTCTGTAGCCTCTGTTTACTTTCTTGGTGGAAATACTCCAACCACTGCAGATTTCAACAGATTTGAAGTGGTACCTCACTGTATAGTATTTCCCCTATACAGGCATAAGCCATCTCAGGAATATAAATAAACAGAAAAATATAGCAAAATAATTGCAAAGGGATACAAAGGGATGGGGCTTTCCCTGGTGGCTCAGATGGTAAAGAATCTATCTGCAACAGAGGAGACTTGAGTTTGATCCCTAGGCTGGAAAGATCCCCTGGAGAAAGGAATGGCTACCCACTCCAGTATTCTTGCCTGGAGAATTCCATGGACAGAGGAGAGCCTGGCAGACTAGGGCTACAGTCCACAGGGTCAGAATTGTACATGACTGAGTAACTAACACACATGCACACACACACACACACACACACACACACACACACACACACACAAAGCGATGAGTTATAATTATTTTTAGTACCTTTGGTTTAAATATAATTTTAAATTAATATAATTAAACTTTCAATAATGCTGTTTAACAACCTGCTTGCAAAATTCTCCAATGGCTCTGGCTAGAACACAACACTAGCATTCTGCATTTCATACACACTCTACCTACTTAATGCCCTACCTCACAGAAATCCTGTAAGAGATTACTTCCATCTCACAGATTAGAAATTGAGGCCGGGGGGCAGAGGGAGGTGTCCAAGGCCATGCAACTGATAAAGAGGCAAAAGGTAGTTTAAACCTTAGCCGTTCCCTGTGTGCTCCTGTGACTGGCAGTTCATAAAGCTGGTTGTGCAGTCCCACGTGTGCTAAGTCGCTTCAGTCGTGTCTGACTCTGCCTATTATTTGTTAATGACAAAGTTGACTCCACGGTCCACAGGGACTGGGGTAAAGACAAAGCACCAACCGTCATGTGGATCCGCAGGGCTGACTCTGGCCTTCTTGATCCAGTGGCCTCTGCCTGCCTGTGAGACCTGGGGCAGGCCAGTCGCCGTCACTGTTTCTTCCGTCCATGTCTCCACGACTTGGTGACATCTAAACGACCTCAGTGTCCTCTCAGGTCTTGCGGACTAGACTCAGCCTTGTTCTTTGGGGTCATCCCTCAAGTACTTGCTTTGATGAGATGTCCTGCTGTACTGAGCGCTTTCCTTGAAAGCGGTATCTTCCCTAGCACTCGCCAGCACTGAGCCACCCCCTGCGTATATCTGTCCTTATCTCTTAAACTCGAGTTAGTAAAGCACAGGCTGGGAAGCAGGAGGAGCTGCCTCTCCTGCCTCTGGGGTAGCTCTGACTCTGACTCAGCAGAACAGCACTCCAAGAGGAGGGCAAGGAGAAGCCTTTTAAAGCACCCCTGCTTTCTATGCGTGCCGGGCTGCGCCGTTCAGAAGAAGACTGTTACTATTTTCCTGGTCCTTGGGGTCGCAAAGAGTCGGACACGACTGAGTGACTGAACTGAACTGAACTCAGGAGTCAGAACTGCATGCAGAGCAGCCCTACTCCTTGCACACAGGGTCCCCTAGCCTTCTCGAGGTCTCGTGCTGCCTAGGGAGCTCTGGGGCCCTCCTCTGAGGGCGGAAGCTCTGTGACCATCCATTCCCCACCCCTGGGGCCAGGACCTCGTGAGCTTCTGGGGGTTCTCCCTGCGCCTACCCCTCTTTGCCCCCTCCCAGGGTTGGGGGCACAGAGACTTGTTATGACCACAGGCTTTGGAAGGGCTGTCTTTTCCAAGATGATACTTAAAAGGGGTTTACACAACCTTCATCAGCATGATAGTGCTGTGAAAAGGACCAATTTCTCCCAACAAAATTTTAAGGTACTTAACCATCCCAAAGAGTGACAAAAATGGGAACAGGCCTGAAGCAGAGGTCAGGAGACCGATTACTGCTCTGCTGCCAGTGAACTCGGTACCCTGAGGATCTCTTTCCTTCTCTCTGCTTTACTTTACCGATCTGTAAAATGGGGTTATATTTACTGATTTGCTACTTCAGTGGTAATTTTTCTGAGAATCAAGTGACAGAATACATACTGGGAAAAAAGTTGTTTAAAATTCACTATGTTGTGCAAGAGCCAGCTATTGTTTATACTTAATTATAACTATAATTATGTATATAAACAAATGTAATAAATAATATGTTAATCCATAGTAGTAGCCCATATAGCCCCAGGGTAGTGAGTCCAATTATTATCACAAATACAAAATGCAAAGAAGAACTGTTGTTTTACCGGTCTTTGAAGAACATCACTTCTCCCCGAATTGTAGTTATAGCATCAAAAGTTAGCTTGCTATCACACACTTCTGGGGTTCGTGGGCCGACTGGCTGAGTGGGATTTTGGGAAGGTCCTAAAGGAATGAGAGATCTGAAGTTAGTTCTGCCTGTCTTTGGAAAACTACATAACCAATGAAAGCTTCTTAAAAGATAAGACATGGGATGTTTTAAGGACCCCTTGTCCATACTGTTTTTCTTTATACCCACCATAGATGGCCTGGATTCCATCAATGTCATCCTGAGAAAGCTGAACATCACCACTGAAGAAGTAACTGGGGAACATCAGAGCCCCAATGTCAGTAGAATGAGAAAGTCCAAGAGAATGTCCAAATTCATGAGCTGCCACCCGATACAAGTTATAATCTAAAAGGGACAATGAACCCATTTGCAGTTATTTGAAATGTTTTCAGTTTTGAGACATTTAATTAAGAAGTAGTCTACAACTGTACAAGGATTAATGTTCTTATTTTATCAGTAGCTTTTTGAAATATAAAAAATTTTTTCTGAAAGGTGAGAAGGGTGCATTCATCAATAGTGAAGAGGTTACATGCTCAGGCATGTCTGACTCTGCATCCCCATCGGCTGCAGCTTGCTAGGCTCCCCTGTCCATGGGATTTCCCAGGCAAGAATACTGGAGTGTGTTGCCATTTCCTTCTCCAGGGATCTCTGTGACCCAAGGATCAAACCCAAGTCTCCTGTATTTGGCAGGCGGGTTCTTTACCGTTGAGCTATCTGGGAAACCACTGAAGAGATTAGTTAAAACTTGAATTCTACGATTACAACTAAAGAGCTAATACAGCCAACCAAGGCTTTAGCACAGATTAGTCAATCTTGTCAGTGGTTATATGGCATATATTATTTCACTGAGAAGCAATATTCTTCTATAAACACAAGTTTTTTCCTATTTGTAGACTGATGATTAATGCTTGAAATTTCAGAAAAAAATATATAATATCTCCTCCCTTAATTTCTAGGTATCTTAATAACATTGTTATACTTTGTGTTTCCAGTAAAAAAAGATTCTGTGTAGAGCCTACAAGGAAAACATTAATATTTTCAACACTTTCTCAATAGAAATTTCAGAGTAGCCCATTTGTAACCAGTAAGATGGTCTTACTAACAGAAGTAATTCTCTTATATTTTCTAAATGTGTTGTTAATTTTCTAAGTGGTAGCAGCAAAGTACCTATTTCTATTAACGCATTCTTTCAGTTAAATCAACCAATATTTCAATGAACTGAGAAGGTGGGAGGAGGGGGGAGGGTTGAGAGAGGCAAGACAAGTTGACTTACTTTGGAAATTGTTGGTCCATCTTTCATCATCATCGAAATGAGCGTCTCCTCCGATATTTGCACCCGGTTGAAAAGCATGAGCAAGATTTCCACCAGGTCCGTCAAAGGGAGAATTGTCACGATGATCTGCAAGAAACAATTCATCAGATGTTTCTCTAGATTCTTACTTAGTTTAACCCAGGAGAGTAAGCATTAACTTTGCTAAGAGGCCAACAGATTTGCAGCAAACGAGATCTTGTTTCCTTCTTAAGTCTGTAAAATCAACACTCTTTGTTAAACGAGGAAATCTGTCTACAAAGCTGAAGAGAATACTTCGTGCTACAAAAAGAGCTTACCTCCCCTGACAAAAGATATCATTATGTCCGCTTGACCCTCAGAGACCTTGGTGAAGGTCAAGGGTGTGACACTGCTCCAGAGTTGAAAGGCCTTCTCAATGGCTTGGTCCACATCTGCTCTTGACAAGTCTGGGGTGTAATTTTCAATCCTTCAAGTGAAATAAAACACAGAGGCATCAGATTTCATTTCTCATGGCTCTGATGGGAAAGAGCGTTCCCACTCTGGTGCTCAATCTGATTACCTGTAGGTCAAGTTTGTGTTCTCCCAACGAGGATTTCCTGGAGTAAGAACAAATGGAGCCACGTCGGGCACCCCACATCTGGGCTGCTTCATCATATTCAGGGTTTCAGCATCTGGTTTCCCGGTCACTCTCAGCCCAAAGAATTTTTGCATTTGCTTTAGCTTTTCAGTTACGAGGCCACTGTTTCTCTGCCTTTCAACTTTCTTCCCATCACTGTTCAGGTTGTAGTAGTTTTCCAGGTATTTCTGATGAAAGATAAAATTATTGAAACACTGAATGGGAAACCCTGCAGTTTTACTAAATACTGACGGTTTATACTGTCATATCTGACACAAAGAACTACTTTTAAAGGTTCCACTTAGGTTGCATGGTCCTTATTATCCCTATTGTTGGTGGAAACTCATTTTGGAGTAGAACTCTCCCTACCACTATTTACTATGAAGTTAGAATTACAATTTTATAGAGACATATTCGTATATTTTTTTTAGTTCCCTATCACTTTTAACTGGAAAATGAGAGTCTATACACAGCTAGATACATTTCTGGGGAGAATACCCTTTCTGGCAAAAATCTCTCTTTGTAGGAAGTCCATCCTTAAATAAACTCTGTTATACCATTACTGGGGGCTTCGCTCATAGCTCAGACAGTAAAGAATCCACTTGCAATGCAGGAATCTGCCCACAATGCAGGAGTCCACCTGCAATGCAGGAGACCTGGGTTCAATTCCTGGGTCAGGAATATCCCCTGGGGAAGAGAGTGGTAATCCATGTCAGTATGCTCACTGGGGGAAGCCCATGGACAGAGGAGACTGGTGGTCTCCAGTCCATGGGGTCACAAAGAGTTGGACACAAATTAGTTACTAAATCACCACCAGAACTGCATACTGATACTATTCTGTTATATTGTGGAAAAACACAAATAAACTTTTGCATCTTAGGTATGTGAAGTTTAGCATTTACCTGCACCATCTCCACATCTTGTTCTGAAGTCACTGCTGGGAAGCCGTGGGACCCCGCGCCCCACAGTAGCAGCAGCAGCAGAGGCAATCTGGGCATGCTGGTCTCTGTCTTCCTTCTCAGCTTAAGGAATCTGATAGCTCCTACCTCTCTGCTGCTGCAGTGTCTCAACTAGGAAGCTCCCTCTTTATATACAGGTTCTGGAACTTCCAGGAAGCCGGCGGCTGTCTGACTCACATTTCATAACATCCTTTGATTAGCTATGAGCAATCATCACAAATGGTGACTCCAAGCAGAATATCTGGGGTCGTTTGGTGTTGCAATCTTCATTATTATCAAACAGGACGTGGGCAAAGGAGACATATCCACCACGTAAACAATTGTTTTCTCCAACTCATTTCTATCCTGTTTGAGAGAGACCTTCTCATATATACAGATCACAGAGTACTCCACGGACTTAAAAAATAAATAAATAGCAGGCTTTGCTACTTGATTCTGCTGGTTATAAAGTGCTCTGGGTACACACACACACACCGTGGTTTCCAAGCAAAGGGCAAAACTGCTGACATGTGTGCCCTACAGCTGCTCGGCACCTGCACAGACAGGCACGCATTTGTGGGTGGCTCTCCTGGGTTCCCTAGGGGCCCAGATGGTAAAGAATCTGCCCGTGATGCAGGAGAGCCAGATTCCATCTCTGGGTCAGGAAGATTCCTTGGAGAAGAGAATGGCTACCCACTGCAGTATTCTTGCTTGGAGAATCCCATGTACAAAGGATCCGGGAAGGCTACAGTCCATGGGGTCACAAAGAATCGGACGTGAATTAACACTCACTTTTTCTTCTGGGTTCAGCGGGGTTTCTTTCCACCTTTGCTAAACTGCCTTGTACACTATTTCATAGCACCATAGTTTCCCTTAATCTTCATTCAGGCCCAGAATTTGAGAATCTGGCCTGAGAAGACCCCCATCCACAGGTGGGGTATGTGGTAACTCCCTACCGGGTGTAGACACTGCCCAGCAGGATCACGGGACGAGTGGAATCCTTCTCTGAAAACTGTCAGGCCCATCAGGTGAGCCAGAGGCTAGCAGCTGATCAAGTGTGAGTCTGAGATCTTATTTTTAATCATCCTCATTCTCCTCAGTGTGAGCACATGTCTGCTCCTTGGGGATAGGAAGCAATTATTTCTTCTTTATTTACTCATTCAACTATTTATGTATTCATCCACTTCAAAGACCTTATTTAGCATCTTCTGTGCACCAATTATGGTGGGATGAGGGAAATTAATAAAGAAACAGGGCCTTCCCTAGTGGCCCAGTGGTTAGGAATCTGCCTTACAATGCAGGGACACAGGCTCAGTGTTGGGGGGGGAGGGGGGCAAGATCCCACAGGCCTCGGAACAACTAAGCCCGCGTGCCACGCTCGAGTCCCTAAAGTGAAAGGATTCGTCATGCAGTCATGTCTGATGCTATGGGGCCATGTGCTGTAGCCCACCAGCCTCCTCTGTCCTTGGGATTCTCCAGACAAGAATACTGGAGTGGGTTGCCATGCCCTTCTCCAGGGGACCTTCCCAAACGACAACAAAAGATTTCACCTGCATGCCACAACTAAGACCCGATGCAACAAAACTAAAGAGTAAATAAACATTTTTAAAAGAAACACATTTCAAAAAATAAAAACACACAGGCAAACATGGGACACCTTAACATGACTTTAAGAGCAGTCTGTACACAGTTGCATGGATTAGCTTTACCAGAAATACTGCGACAGGAGAGTATCTGTACCTGGTCTAGCCCTGAGCTTTCTGATCTCCATTAATCCTTCTACCTCCGTCATGAGTTTTGCCAAATATTAGTGACACCTCTTATATTATTTTTGTACTTTAAATTTCCTCTAGAAGTTTTGTCTCAGTATAGTCTGTCATATCCATAAAATCATAGCTTAATGGGTTGTTATTTCTGTGTGCAAATTAAAATCAATAACTGGCTATATAATGAAAAGCGTGTGTTCATTATTCATGTTCCACAGAAGTGCCTTGGGGCCACAGTACTATCCGTTACACCCTTGGTGAGGCAAGCTGGCCTGAGTCTGCAGCTTCCTTTCCTCAGAGCCCCACCCCTCTGCCTTGAGAGAGGCTAAGTACCGGGTGAAGCTGGGAAACACTGGCGTGTGCTCCGCGTGGGCGCTTGATGGGGCCGCCCGCCTTCCCCACCACCTCAGGTTTGCTTTCTCAGGACTTTTCTCACGGTACCCATTTGCTTTCCTTGTCATGCTAAGAAACACATCTCGGGCGTAAATCTTGCTTCAGTATTTGCTGAATTGATGTGAAAGAGCCTGTTTCCTCTCTCATCATTTCGCCTCAAGGCCCTAAGCCAAGTGAAGGACCGTGAGCGTGAGCGGCGAGAGGGACGGGAGGCCCCCAGCGAGGCCAGGACGTGCCGGGAGCGCCTCCTGGGAGAGGCTGGGCACCGCTGCGCGTCCGGCAGCCGGCAGCAGGCACACCCCTGGGCGTTAGGGAGTCTTCTCAGTGTGGCGTTGTCCCCGACTCTGCCAGGGCCTGGGGAGCGGGGCTCGCTAGGCTGACTCAAGAGAGCAGCGTTGTAACCATCTGGGACGGGGCAAGGAATTATAGAAGCATCACACTGGAAGAGTCTCATAAGCCGTTCAATCCGGCAACAGTCTCCATCCTACGACCCAGAAGTTGTCAAACTTTGTAAACCGCCTTAAACAAAATCAGGCTTCCCTGACTGCTCAGCTGGTAAAGACTCCTTCTGCAATGCGAGAGACCTGGGTTCAATCCCTGGGTTGGGAAGATCCCCTGGAGAAGGGAAAGGCTGCCCACTCCAGTATTCTGGCCTGGAGAATGCTATGGACTGCACAGTCTATGGGGTCACAGACTCGGACACGACTGAGTGATTTTCACTTCACTTAAACAAAATCTCTTTCTTTTTAAAATGTATTCATTTGGCTGTGTCGGGTCTTCACTGAGGCACGTGGGTTTCTCTCTAGTTGTGGTGTGTGGGTTTAGTTGCCCGTGGCAAAATCAAATCAGCGTCCCTTGAGTTGCAAGGCACATTCTTAACCACTGGACCTCCAGAGAAGTTCCAAACGAAATATTTTTGGGAAGACTAATTTGTGAACCGGATGTTAACAGAAGCGCTCTAATGAAAGACAAAACGGGCCGGAAGTCCCACCTACATCACTTCCACTTTGCCCCCATGCCCCTTTTCTTTAGCAAAGCCCGCAGTTTCTAGGAAACAATGAGTATCCAGTGCAGTGAAGCTCAAAAACCATCATCTAGTCCAGGACCCTGGTTTTTCAGTTGCAAACTAAAGGGCTGAGTAGTTGCCTACAGGTCTGAGGTCACACCTCTGCAGGAGGACACACGTGAGGGGAAAGGAAAGACAGATTCTGCACTTACACCTTTTTCTCCTGGTCTGAGTCCAGAGTCATGACTTAAAAGCTCTAAGTGTTTTGTTATAATTTCAGGCATGTTGAAGTGGATTGGAAACAGCTTTTTGTTACATTTCTTGTTAGATTAGCAAAGAATTTTATGTAAGTTTTGCTTAAGCAACAAACCTCCAAGATTCACATGGTCTTGACTCTTGAAATTTCCAGTTAGGTATTTATACCAGAACATGTAACTTCCGGGCTCATGCTAGTGAGTTATCTATTTGTGAGTGAAAAATAGAACACAAAAATCTAGAACAAAGATCTGGTGATTAAATCTTACCAAAACCCTGGCAATGTTTCTGAGAAACTCAGCATAGTTTCTAAGAAACTCAAAACGTGATAAAATCGTATTGCTCTTAACATCCAAGTATTTTTTCCTCTGGGAGCTTCTTCCCCCATAATCCCTTTTGGAGTGTAAAAATTTGTGAAAATTATCCTGCTATCCTTTTTTTCCCTGGGAGAATGACAGCCACAAGAGGGCTTGAAGATGTGTGGCTGTGTCAAGTGACTCCAGTTTCAAAACAGGCCAATTATGTCCACTCTGGCTGTTCTGTGGAAAGCCAATGTGTTTGTATTTTTCCATAGTAAAGTCAATCTTGGAATTTCAATTGTGCTTCACATTACTTGTGCTTGGAAATTCAGCCTTTTTAATTTTATAATTCAAATTGAGTGTCAGTT
>SJYV01023448.1:19433-39947 GCA_006410875.1 Neotragus pygmaeus | reverse complement strand
GCAGCGTTCTTGCCTAGAGAATCCCAGGGATGGGGGAGCCTGGTGGGCTGCCTTCTATGGGGTCGCACAGAGTTGGACACGACTGAAGTGACTTAGCAGCAGCAGCAGCAGCAGCATATCATATTATACCCTTATTTTTTGTCTTGACTCTATTGTCTACTTTTCCCACTACAATGTAAATGTTAAAAAAAGCAAAAAAGGCAGAACTTTTAATCTGCTTATTTGTTCCTATATCCTGTGCTAGTAGCTAACACAGTTCCTGGCTCACAGAAGTTCAATAAATATTTGTGGAATAAGTGAATTTTTACAGAGAGTGGAAGTCAGATGCTTATTAAAATGTACTAAGGGGGCTTCCCAGGTGGCTCAGTGGTAAAGAATTCACCTGCAAAGCAGGAGATGCAGGAGACTCCAGTTCGATCCTTGGGTCGGGAAGATCCCCTTAAGGAGGAAATGGCAACCCACTCCAGTATTCTTGCCTGAGAAATCCCATGGACAGAGAACCTTGGCAGCTACAGTCCATGGGGTCGCAAAGAGTTGAACTCACTGAGCACGCACACATGAATACAGGAACCAAGCTGAGGTTCCAAGCTGAGGTTTCCTTCTGCAGCTGTCAATTTCTGGATGATAGGCACAGAGAGACAGAGAGGGAGAGGGCTTTTCTTCCACCAGAATTCATCTCAGAGATGTCTTTTCTTGCCTGGTTTGTACTTTAGACAACATCTTAGATTTCTTTCGATGTCTTATGAAACTTTAGACAGACAAGAATGAAAGATGAGTCACTTTTAGAAGACTTCTTAAAAATTGGACAAGAGTTAGTAATTGTTAGGTATCTGATAAATATTTTGAATGAAGGAAATTGTTTCCACATTCACATGGCGAGCTTCAGTTCAAGCTTTAAGTTGTACATCTGATTTTTTCATCTGGGAAAATTTTGTATTTGTTGGCAGATCTGTGAATTTGCAGCTGAGATGTTCTCCCAGTCAGCGTTTAACTTTGAAGGTGTAGAGGACTGATATGCAAGTTAGTCCATTCCCATCTGATTTTCCACTCCGAAGAAATGGAGAAGATTGAGTCATTAAGTGATAAGAAACTTCCTAATTGTGACAAACAAGTCTTCTAATGCAGCCTTTAGTCTCAGCTATAATCAAGAAGACGGGAGATAAAGGAGACACTGTAAAGAGAATTTAAAGAAGGTACCATGATCTTCAACTGATTGGTGGCACTTATACAGGAAGAGTGGTTTTTCAAATTTTGCTTGCCACAGGAAGCCTCCAAGGTGTCTACTAAATGCAGACTCCTGGGTCCACCTCCGGATCTAATGTGTAAGCATCTTTAAGGTTGGACACTACAGTCTAAATTTTAGGTAAGTGCCACAGCTGATTCTATTCCAAGTTGTCTACAAACTAAATACAAATAAACATCTCTGTAGAACAGAGCCCATAACAAAAAGAAGGCAAAATTAGCTTCTAAAGAAGTTATCAAATTAATGAAAGTTAGACACTAAATCTCCAGTGCTTCTAACAGAAAGAAGCCTTATGTCCTCATCAAGTCTTTTTACTTTTGTTTTAAACAAATGAATAATACTATTGCATGATAATTTATTTTAATTTTTATAATTCAATCAAAACAGCAATTAGAAGAGAGAAAAATGCTTTCTAGAGTCAGGCAAGCTGAAGTCTGATAATAACTAACAGCTGAGAGTCTGTCAGGGAATTAGGAAAACAAAAACTATTTCCAAAAGTGCACCAAAGCCCAGAAAGAATGGCAGTCTAGGACCTCTTTAAGAGGGGTAAAGAGATCTCAATAGCTCCAGACGGTATCACCTCATTTCAAACTTGTAATGACTCTGAGTTACTAATAAAAGATTCAATCATTTTTAGTATTCTCTGAATATGACTTTGGGAAGTGCAATGAGTCTTACAAAGAGTTAGATGCATAAAAATAATACTGAATGTAGATTAGAGTAAATTTCAGTTATTTGGAAAATTAACAGAAGTGGAAAAGTTGATCCCTGGATAAACAAGATACGTACACACTTTCCATGTTAATAGTGGTTAAAAATGCCCTTGTATTGGACCTGGGGCTGGCCTGGCATAGGAAGTGGTCTGGCGGGTAGTGTCATAATTTGTATTTATGGTGCTAGAAACTGAGGAAGGTTCTTGCCTGAGAGCTCAGGGCACTGCGAGCCAGAGAGTAAAGCCACAACGGTGTGCACACGAGCTTTGCTACTCCAAGGGCAGCCCCCAGATAAGCAGCTGAAATCTCATCTGAAAACTTGTTAAAAGTATAGACTCTCCAATTCCACTTCAAACCTCCTGAGTCAGAACCTGTTGTTTGACGAGATTCCTGGGCACAATAAAGTTTGAAAAGTGCTACACTAGTGACAGCTGGGATTTCACTGTCAAGGGATGCAGTTGGTGTTGAAATCTGAGAGTTCGGAGTCCCGAATCACAGAGAGACTGGGAACTCAGAAGAAAGTTCAAGTTATATAAAACTACCAAGAATAACTCAGGGACAACCATATAGCTCTTAAAGACGAGGCAGAGGTGATCAGGTTCATAGGTAGAAGGATACCTTACATACTTTTCCTTAAAAAAATCTCACAGATGTATCTCAAAGTTTCTTCAAAATGTTTTTTACTTTAACACAAAAGAAAAATGCACAAATCATGTATACAACTCAATGAGTTTTAAAGCTATTTTAATGAGGCATTTATATGCAAAAAAATCCGTGGTAACTTTTGACAAATGTATACACCCAGGCGATTACCACTCTGACCAAAATAAAGATTGCATTCATCACCCCAAATTAATTTCCATCCCCAAAGGCAACTACTGTTCTAATCTCTACTGCCTTAGTTTTACTTGTTCTTAATTACACTATCATTATTGACTATTATTATATACTTCTTTTTTATCTAGATCCTTTGCCTTAACATAATGCTTTTGACAACACTTCTATTGTTGCACATATCAGTTACTTACTTCTATTTTATTTATTCATTCCTGTATCAATATACCTTGGGGCTTCCACAATACCACAATAGCTCATCCATCCTCCTGTTGACGGACAGTTGGGTTGAATCCTGTATTTTGGCTTTTATAAACAAAACAGCTATAAAAATTTTTATACAAATCTTTTATGGACAATATTTTCTTTCTCTTGAGTAAATACATATGTGTGGAATTTCTGTTAACTAAGAACCTGCCAGTTTTCCAAAGTGATTGTACCATATTATGTCCTCAGCAACAATATACGAAAGTTTGGATTGCTCCACATGTTTGTCACTGTTTAGTTGGTGTCACCAGTCTTTTTAAAGTCACATGAAATGGTTGCAACTGTTTAGTGGTGTCTTGTGGCTTACTATGTATTTTCTTGTTGACAGATGATGTTGAGTATCTCTTTTTGTGTGTGCTTTTTGTATCTCATCAATATTCTTTTGTGAGGAATCTGTTGAAATCTGTTGCAGATACATTTTCTAAAATAATGATCATAAAATTAGCCACAATAATATCTCCCATAACACGTGTTTCTCATACAATGCATTCTTGACATTCTGCCACTAGGTGTGTATGTCATTTCATCTTAAAAACAGGTGAAACTTAGCACCCGTCCTGGCTGATATAGTAAGGTGTAAGTGTTGCTATTCAACTTCAGAGGTTAGATAATAAAAGGCTGTGTATCTTACCTGGGTTTCTGGGGATGCTCTGTCTTGAAACTCAACCATTGTGCAGTTTGAAAACCCACACCACCACCTTGTGGAGAGATCCCTATGGGCAGGAAGAGACAGCACCAAGTTGCAACATGTGAATGCGCCATATTGGAAGTAGATCATTTAGCCCCGTTTGAATTGCCTTAGCTTCCCTGGTGGCTCAGATGGTAAAGAAACTGCTTGCAATGTAGGAGACCCAGGTTTGATACCAAGTAGGATAGAGAAAAGCTGTCTCCACTGAGATTGTAGATTTATGAGGAAAACAAATGATTGTTTTTGTTTGGAGCCACAAACCTATAGAATGAAATGGCATTGGAATATATTTTAGTTGCTTTATAACAAAAAATTAAACATGTGACAATGACTTTGTGATTAAATGGTGAGAAAAAAACCAAAAGATATTATAAAATCCTAAAGACCTCAAACAGAAGCTTAAGAGAAGGCTGCCAGTGAAAGTTAAGACAATATTGGAACCAGGAAGAAAGGGGACACTTATAATTTATTGGTGAGATATGTGGCAATACTGGAAATTAAGGCAACACAGAAAAAAGAAAATTTGCCATATTTACCAAATGAACTCCATGCTCAGTTTATCAGGGGTCAGTAAACTTTTTTTTAAAGGGCCAGCAAGTAAATATTTTCAGCTATCTGGCTGTACCAGGAGCTCTATCATAACTACTGATCTATTCCATTGTTGTGTGAAAGCAAACAGAGAAAATACATTTACAAATGTTCATGACTGTGTTACAATAAAACTTTGTTTACAAGAATAGACATCATCTCATAGAACACACATATCTCATACAGCTAAAGAAATATCTAGGTGAAATATTGAAAGGGCCACTTTTATGTATTCTTATTTGTGATAAAATGTAAGAAGAAAGAAAGGAGTTGAAGAATGACCTATTAACTGTAAAGAAGCCAGGATTTTCTGGATTTGAAAATAAAACTGTTCCTCACTCCCAGCCTCTCCAGATTGCAGAAAATACTCAAAGAAAAAAATTCCAGAGCAAAAGATTTGACCCAGGTTGATACGTTAAGCTCCACTCTTAGGAACTCAAGAAGACCTAAGGTAATGCTTCATAAAATCTTTTAAGTAGAAAAAAAGTATGAAACAATGAGTTACAGACAATCATTTTCAGGGAGCAGTATTGGACCCTACACTCAGCTGGATCTCCAAATTCCTACTGACTGGAACTAATGCTTGTCTCCAATTTTCTCTCCTTTTGAAAGTGTCTGTAGCAGTTATTCAGTTACTCTTTGCCTCTTTCACTAGTATATTTTGAATGGGGGGATGGGAGTACAGGATGGGTAACTTGTTTCTTTAGTTCCCAGATTTTCATATTGAAATGAACCCCATTTAGAAGTTAAGACAAATTCACCTTGCCTCCACCAATATCTCATTCAGATGCCCAAATCCTGGACTTCCACATTGAGACTGATGAAGTAATGGATGAGATATGTATTTAAGGGATTTTGAAGGGCATGAGTGTATTTTCAAGGGCTTCCCAGGTGGCATTAGTGGTAAAGAACCTGCCCGCCAACGCAGGGGATGTAAGGGACTAGACTTCTATCCTTGGGTCAGGAACATCCCTTGAAGGAGGGTATGGCAACCTTTTCCTGGGGTTGCCTGGAGAATCCCATGGACAGAAGGGTTTGGTAGGCTACAGTCCAGAGGATCACAAAGAGTTGGACACAACTGAAGCAACTTAGCACACGTGTGTGCAGGAGTGTATTTCAGTTGGAAANTCCTGGGGTTGCCTGGAGAATCCCATGGACAGAAGGGTTTGGTAGGCTACAGTCCAGAGGATCACAAAGAGTTGGACACAACTGAAGCAACTTAGCACACGTGTGTGCAGGAGTGTATTTCAGTTGGAAAAGAATACTAGTAATTTGTGTCCAGAGGGTTGACCTGGCAGATTTAAAACACCATCCCAAAATTCATCAACACTTCTTTCATTAGGTTCTATAGCTCCTTTCATTGAATCCAGGCTCTGTGACAGTTCGACCAATATGGCAGCAAACATATTGTGACATTTGGAAAAGTCTTGCACTTTCAGTCTTTCGACCCTTACTTAGTCACATAAAAATGGGCCTTGGGACCAAAATACCTCCTCACCAAACACCTCCTTCCTCATAGTCTGTGTGAAAATATCTGTCCCTGTTTCAGACTCCATGTGTATTCCTTTGTTCTGCTTAAACATGTCTTACAGCACCTGGTCAACCACAATGCAATATCTGCCCCTTGCAGGAAGAGTATAGGATTCCCTTCTGGTTCAGCTCAAGAAGGATGTGTGCAAGCTAACTGCCCTGCACACGGTTCCAGGAGGAACCCACAGGCGGTGGGAGACAGACACCCACTCCGGGAGCAAGCTCTGTCTCTTCTCCAAATGACGTTTTCCTTGGCAACTTCTATCCAAAGATGTAGAGGGCAGAATTATTCAAGATTCTACTCTAGATAATAGGCAACAGATGCCACTTGCTCAACAGTGCCAATTTTTCGAATAGACCTTAATAACCTGAAGCTTCCACATTCTCTTAGGATGCTTACTCTGGGAACCCAGCTGCTCTGCTATGAGGAAGCCAAGCAGCCACACGGGCAGGACATGTGCAGCGTGCTATGCACAACAGTCTCTGATGAGATAGCAATCTCCATCCAAAAACAACTTCCAGATATGTAAATGAGTGGGTCTTCAGATGATTTGTTCCAACCTCCTGGCACTGAGTTCCTCAGTCTTCATGCCGCTTGTGCTACCCTCCTGTAAAGCAGTTATATGCTGTCCCCTCTGAGTCTTGCTCAATTTACAGATTTGTGAGCAAAATATTATAAATGATAGTTTTGGTTTCAAGTCATTAAGCTTGGGGTGACTCATTACTCAGTGATAGAAAACTAGAACAAAGTATATTTTTAAATTGAATTGCTCACTGTTTTGCAAATTGGTTTGCAGAAGATTTTTATATATTCAGGATACAAGACTTTGCCAGATACATGTACTAAAAATATCTTTTCCCAGTCTATGACTTTCCTTTTCTTTCTTTTAATGCTAAGTTTGGTCAAGCAAGTTTTAATTTTGATATAGTACAATTTATTTTTTTTTATTAGTAGTGTTTCTCTGTCATCTTGAAAGAAACCGTGCCTACACCAGGTTCATGAAGTATTTTTATTATTTTTTAAGAAGTTTAATGGTTTAAACTTTTACATTTAAGTCTATAACTGACCTGAATTGCACTTGCATATCTGTGTTCCATGAGACAAGTGTTTAAGTTTGTTTCTATGCATTAGCCAGATATTTAAGCAAAATTTGCTAAAAAGATTTTTTCTACCCCAGTTGAATTACCTTGGCACCTTTGCTAAAAAGCAAATAACTCTCCCTATTCTACTGGTCACTTTGTTTTCATGTTAGCATGATTAAAGTGGCCTGGTAGAAAGTCTTGAAGCCAGATAGTGACGTTATTACCATGTAGTTCTTCTTAAAAATTATTTTGGTTATCCAAGATCCTTTGTATTTCTGTAAACTGAAAATCAATTGTTAAANTCACCCCTCCCACTTCCTTCTTCCCCTAGCTCGCAAATTCCAAGCTGAGGCTGTCCACACAGAAAAATTTCTGCAGCCTGCAAAGGAACGAAGGTCAGGCTCCCGCTCTCCACCTCCCCTCTGGATGTCATCATCATTTCAAGGAGCTTTATGTGCTCCACTTTTCTGTCCCAATTGAAAACCAACTTGGTTCACATTCCTAGCAATCCTGATGTGCCTGATTCCTGAGGCTTCCTCCTCCCACCCACCCCCGTCATTCCTAGGAAAAAATACACTTCCCTAGCCAAGTTCTCCCCATCCAAGCCCCACCACTCTCCCACCTACTGCAGCCATACAAAGAGGAGGCCGAAGGGGGTCAGGCCTGCAGGCACCTGTAGGTATTGCAAGGGGAGAAGGCACCTTCACGAGACACTGGGTCTTTTCGAAATGCGGCCAACAGATCAAAACACCGGCCGTGCGGTCTCGGGGGACATGGCTGTCAGCCGGTGCTTGCGCTTGCTCTCTGTCCTCCCTGCCTTTGCTCCAGCCTTCCTCCTGTGCAGTCATTTCCAAAATGGCAAGAGGAGAGTGTCTTTCCCAAGTAAGCTCGGAACATAAAAAAAGCTGGCTATGGGGCTGCAGGAAGTAGCGGGGACGGAAGACCCGGGCTTGCTCTCTCCCGCTTAACTCTGCCTGTCCTCACAGCCCCGTCACTGCCCCAAAGAGTCAGAACACCTTTCCTCCCCTGTCATGATCAGACATGCAGCACTGGGACGATTTTGACCTGAGCTCGGCCCCAAGCTCAGGTAGCAAGCAGAAAAGCTGGCTCAGTAGCCAAGGGATGGAAGTCACAGATCAGGGCTCCAGATCCAGGCTTCCTCCCTGCCATCCTTTGTGGATGTGCTTCCCTGGTCTCTCCCGTATAATCAGCTGGGCCTGGACATTCCTTTTATTTCAAGAATAGGAGGTAGGAAAGCCTACAACTGCAGGTACGGGTAGGAGAGCCTCGTGTACCCGTGAGTCAGGGTAATGCTTCACTATGTGTACATGAGCGCACGTGTGCATATCTCCCTTGAAGGAGGGAATGCCAATCCGCTCCAGTGTTCTGGCTGAGATAACCCCATGGTCAGAGGAGCCTGGTGGGCTACAGTCCACGGGGTCACAAAGAATCAGACACAACAGAGCACACAACGCTTCACTGTGTGTGTGTGCGTGTGTGAATGTGTGTCTCAGTGGGTGTGGGTGTGTCTGGCAGAAGGGGGAGCACTCAGGGGAAATTCATGGGGAATCTTCATGCTGATCTTCTGTCTCAGCGTGCATTATCTTATCTTCAAACTGATTATTTTACTTTATGGACCTCCATTTGTCTTCTGAAAAATAAACAGGGTGGATATTCAGCATAACCATGCCATTTATTAAAATACTGAGACTCTTCCACACTAGTTGGTAAAGGGCTACTCTTCCAATAAGGAAGGAGCTCAGTACTTTCATAACTGGCCCTCCCCTCCTCTGTGTGATCCAGAAATGTCTTAGGGCCATCCAGGACTCCAGGCCTGTGTCCTTTCTGATTGATAAATTATTAAATGTCGTTCCTGGGATGACTGTTGCTTCACTGTCTGAACACTGACAGCCCTTTCAGGTGTTAAAACGATGATTCTGGTCTCAGAAGTTGTCTCAGCACAACACTGTAAAGCAAGTATCCTTCTATTTTAAAAAAATCCTATGATAAACATAATAGAAAACAATACTTTTTAAAAAAAAGAATGTGTGTATAACCAAATCACGCTGTTGTGTAACAGGAATGAACAACATTACAAATCAACTATACTTCAATAAAAATAAATTTAAAAAAATAACAAAGTAGAAGACTAAATAAAAAAGAAGCTGTCTCAAGCAGGTTGGGAGGTGCTCTGCCTCCGTACACCGTGACCCAGCTGGAGAGCTGGGGCAACCCGGCTGCCCGGCTCCTTACGCTCCTTGACCCCGTGCTTCTGGCCGTCCCGCTGAGGGGAGAAGAAGAGAAGGCGAAAAAGGGGTGCACGTTTTCCCTCTCTCAACCTCCCCTGGGGGCCCCGCCAAGCCAGACAGAACAGAGGGGAAGGAATCCAGTCCCCTCCTCTCAGCCTCTAAGCTGCTTCCCCTACGGTCAGCAACGGAGAAGAGGCCCCAGAGGCCACGAGCAGGGTAGTAACTAATTACCTCCCCTCGCCCAACAAAGCCGAGCCCTACTCTCCAGACACTGAGGCAGCCCAGCTGTCCACTTCCAGGCTCCCCCTTCCTAGTTCGGCAGCTTCAGTCCTGGCATCCCGCAGACAGAAGTCACCCCACCCACCCCGAGGGAAGGAACGGGACCAAGTGAGTGTTTGGAGAGTAACGCAGCTGGGCTAGCCCCCTCCTTCCATACCCTGCAAAGCTACAAATGCCTTCTTGGTTCCCAACCCAGCAACCTGCAAGGGTCAAGCTGTTTCGTGCCTCAGTTTCCTCATTTTAAGAATGAAACAGTAGTAATGAGTGGTGGCCTGTTTAGTGCTCCACTGTGCTGTGCTTAAATATCCTACCAGACTAGACAGCAGAGGCATAAAGGTGATGATGCTCTGAAGGGGTGAACACAAGGAAAACATTAACCTCACGGGGTCTTTGGTCCTTGGCCTGGGAAAAAGGCAAGGACCATGCAAGTCAGGGGAGCTGAGATTCATTGCCTCAGCTATAGTAACAAGGGGCTTCCCTTGTGGCTCAGCTGGTAAAGAATTCGCCTGCAATGCGGGAGACCTGGGTTCGATCCCTGGGTTGGGAAGATCCCCTGGAGCAGGGAAAGGCTACCCAGTCCAGTATTCTGGCCTGGAGAATTCCACAGACTATATAGTCTGTGGGGCCGCAAAGAGTCGGCCACGATTGAGCGACTTTCACTCACTCACTCACAGTAACAAGACGAAGTTCGCATCTCCTTGGCTGTCCCCAGTCCCTGCCGCGTCTCCAGCCTGAGCTCCTCACCCCCAGAAGAAGAGGGAGGGAGGCTCGTGATTCAGGAGGACTCTAGCTCCGCAAGGCCCACTGCAAGAAGGCAGCGATGAAGGTCACGCCCCCTCACTGTGAACCCCTGAGGGCCACAGGTGACGTGTGTGACGTGGGGTGGGACATGCCCCAAAACGTGCGTCCCACATCACCTGCCGAGTGCAGAGGCGTGCAGGGGCAGCCACACACGAACCACTCACAGCCAGGGCCTCCTGTGTCCCTGTGCCCTGGCCAGCACCTCACACCCTGGAAGTGGACGGCTGTCTGGTGGGGTGGCTGAGATTTGTCCGATGCGGTGGCTACGACCTGTCTGGCCAGATCTGTGGCCAGCGGTCTGCCCACGGCAGGAGGACGGGGCATGCTGCCCTGCTCCAGGAGGCTGAACTGGGAGTGAGGCAGGAGAGCTCAGCCGTGAAGCCTCTCCCCAGGGGATCTGACAGACGGGCTCTGTCTGCTCCGGGGCCTCTCCCTTCTCCCTTCCGACCGGCCAGCCAGGCTCTGCTAAGAGTTTACTGAGCAGAGCTTCGCCTGGTGGAGAAGAGAGTAGTGAATCAATGGGCGCAGGAGGGCCAGGCCGAGGGGAGGAAGGAGGTCCCCACCTCACAGGGCTGCACGCAGTGCAGATACAAAGGCGGGTCAGCCAGGAGCAAAGCCTCTGTGCGAGCGCTGCTCCTCACTCGCCGGCCGGGAGGGCTCAGCTGCTTGGTGCTCCTGAACCGGAACAGCAGGGTCACAGATGGATTGTGGGAAGCTCTGAGCACCTCCTCCTGACGGGAGCGAGGAGTCTGGAACTTCCCATGGACGCAGGGAACTGGCTCAGGGCTTAGAAGACAGGGGCTCTCCCAGATTGCTGTCTGCTGCAGAAAAGATACAAGGGGAGCTTGGGGACAAGGGCCACCAGGGGAAGCAGCCAGCACACAATGGCCGTGCCTGGAGACAGTCACTGCTCTCTCCACCTCTGTGTGCTGAGAAAAATCACCAGGAGCTCCCCTGATATCCCAGAAGGAGAAAGTGAGACCTGGGAGGGAAAGAACCTAGAGAACTTTTGGAGACACTTGTCAGTCTAGAACAAAGAATGGCGGGCGCGTGACTGTAGCTGACCAATACTGACATCTCGACTTTTCTGGGTCTCAGCTTCCTCATCTGGAACATGGAGTGAAACCGAATTGCTCAGAGAATTAAAGTGAAAGTGTCAGTTGCTCAGTCGTGTCCGACTCTCTGCGACACCATGGACTGTAGTCTACCAGGCTCCTCTGTCCATGGGATTCTCTAGGCAAGAATATTGGAGTGGGTAGCCATTCTCTTCTCCAGGGATCAAACCCGAGTCTCCTGCATTGCCAGCAGATTCTTTACCACCTGAGCCACTTGGGAAGCCCTCAGAAGATTAAATAAGATCACATATTTAAAGCACCCAGGAGAACGCTTGGCACATAACGGTTGCTCAGTCAGTGACTGATGTCATAACAATTATTAAATAAAAGAATAAAATAAAACAAAGAGCACTATCCCATCCATTTTAGTAGCCTCTAGTCATATGCAGCTATTTACATTCTCATTGATGAAAATTAAATAAAACTGAAATTTCAGTTCCTCAGTCACGCTAGCCACAATCTGCTGAGGCTTGAGAGCCACCCCAGCTAGAGGCCACCAGATTGGACAGGAAAGTTGTAGCATGTTCTACCCCGGTGGATATTCTGTTGGACAGCACTGGGCTAGATGCCGTTTAAGCCATCTTTCAGTTCTAATAAGTTTGGATTCTATAAAACACCTAACTCCAAACCAGCCTGTCCTTCCACCAGCTGACGTGGGCTCAGTCTCCTCGGGGGAAAGCAGGTTCTCTTACAGCCCTAAGCTAAGGAAAAAGAAACCTGTTGCCAACAACGATAACAAAAAAGTTAAACATCTAAAATCAAAGGGTACAGCTGAAAGTCCAATCAAAATTAATGTGGATATCTACCATTTTAAAATAGATGCACTAAGACTCCTCCAGAGTTTGAAAATATTGTTACCAACAGCCCCAGTGGGCCTAGGCCCCGGGAGAGGCAATTGAGAAAAGTTACAGAGAGGATCACAGAGGCTAGCAAAGGGAAAAGAGCAAGGAACAGGCCCTCCTTCCTGCCTCCTTCTCCTTCTTCTTGGGTTGGCCAGCTGCTGGTGAGGCTGGAGGGGGAAGACGGGACAGCTGGCCTGCAGGGTCGGCCTGGTCCTGCCTCCATGGGGCAGAACAGAGGGAAAGGAACTGCAGGGAAGACTGATATTATAAACATTAATAAAATAAAACAAAGAGCACTATCCCATCCATTTTAGTAGCCACTAGTCATATGCAGCTATTTATATTCTCATTAATGAAAATTAAATAAAATTGAAAGGCTCAGGGTCTTTCTTCCCTTGCACCTCCCTGTCCCCACCAAGCCTGGAACCTGTGCTAATCCCAGGGGTACAGTCTGTTCTTAAACAAACAGCACCCGAAGCAGGTGCCAGAGTGGGTCTATTGATAACTGGCTTAGAGCAGGGACGGGAGAAGACCTCAGAGGAATGGGAGAGGTGTTCCCAGGCCTAGACCCTGCCTGGAGCCCAGACAAGGGACAGAGGAGCTTGGGAAGAAAAGGAAAGTGGATGGGGGAGCCTGGGGAGGGACACTGCGGGCCCCTGCCTGTCCCCCTGCCATGCGGGAGCCTTGAAGGAGGCCTCGGTGGGGATGCTGAGACAAGACACATGTGCTTTGGAGACGACACAAGGGCCGCTGGGCTTGGTCCTGGTCAGGACGGAAGCCAGTTTTGGTAAGGGACACCTGAGTAACAGGTGAGTCTGCCTGAGCCTTTTGGAGCACGTGAACACCATCCCGATGCTGCTCCTTGTGGCTGGCCTGGGAATAGTGCAGCTACATAATTCGCAGGCCCCAGAGCAAAATAAGGCTTCCCTGGTGGCTCAGAGGATAAAGCGTCTGCCTGCAATGCAGGAGACCCGGGTTCAATCCCTGGGTGGGGAAGATCCCCTGGCGAAGGAAATGGCAACCCACTCCTGTATTCTTGCCTGGAGAATCCCATGGACAGAGGAGCCTGGCGGGCTATAGTCGCAAAGAGTCGGACACGACTGAGCGACTTCACACACACACACACAGAGCAAAATAAAAGGCAGAGCTCCTTGCTCAAAAATTATGAAGTCCAGGATGGTGACAGGAGAGCATTAAACCAAGCCCTTCTGAGGATGCAGGGCCATGACAGGTTGTGTGCCCACGAAGACTGCCCTGCCTGGGAACACGAATTTCTCTGTGGTGCTTCTGGAAGTTTGAGGATGGAGGGCGGCGACTCATCCTTGCGGCTAACTCTTAGCACAAGGTAGAACACCAGAAGGGGCAGCTCCTCTCCCAGTTCCTCCTTTCCCCTCTTTCTTGGCTTGCATGCCCAGAAACACGGCTGCTTTCGCTCCTGCCCGCCGGCTCTGGCAGCTGGCCCCGCCCCTTCTCGTGCAAGGCATCTGTTTGCCTGTGGGCAGCTTAGCTGGAGGAAGCACCACAGCTGAAAGCCAGAGGGCTGGACTTGCCTTATCTTTCAAACCTGCCTTCAAGACCGGCACAGGGAGCCCTCTGTTCCTACCCGACAGACCCCTCCAGGGCCGCCTACCATTACCACTATGTCATCGAACCTTTTTCCCGAGAAAGAGGCAGGGGACAAAAGGGCTTCTGGCTACGAGGGGGGTAAAGTCAACATTTCTGCTTTGGAGACAAATCAGGCTTTCATTTTTTGTGCACGCAAGAGTACACACACACACACACACACACCATCAGCTGAGACAAGTCCGTCTTAGCACTCCACCGACAAAGCCAAGAAACTCTTGTCCACATTCCCTGCACAAGTCTGACCTGACGTGAGAAGGTGCCTTGGTCAAATTTAGAAGGAATGAGGGTCCTGAGTTGGCAGTTTGGGGAAAGGGGGCAACAGATATCTAAACCCAGAAGACTGGCTCTCTCTCTTCCTGGATTTCTGTTGCTCCCAAATGACAAACTTTGTCTTCTAAGGAGTTGAGTCCCACGCCATCTCTCTATTCTGCGCCTCCTCCTTGATCCTGCCGCCCACCTCTCCACACCTGACGTGCTGTAAAGGGGACAGAAGGCAGGGCCCAGCTATGCCAGTCTCCTCTGGCTGAGCCCTCGCCGCCTTCCTTCAGCGCTGGGCCCAGGAACCGGCTGTGAGGAGGTCGATGGCACTTCTGCCCAGAGCTCCCGAGTCCCCCGGCTCTGGAGACAATGGCTCAGGGAGCGGGGGGGAGCCGGGCTCCGGCTCTGCATGCAGAGGGACACACAAAACCATTGTCTCTGCAGCGGGGCAGACAATGACTTGTATTTCTGGCATCTGTGCCAAGGGGTTCACCCCCTTGGACTAAGAGAACCCTGAAGATTTCCTTCTAATAAATAGGAGTGATACTGAAATCTGGCCCCATGCTGAGAATGTGCATCCAGTTTTAACAAAGCCCACTCCAGCTGATGGTATGGGAATACTAGAGCTCCCTTACTTGCTCCAGAGCCTCCCAGACAGACAGACAGCGAGACAGAGGACCACTCACTTACCAGCTCTTCTCTGCGATGCCCTCTGCTCTCTCTGACTCCTTTCACACTCAGGAATAGGGAAAAGGCTCTCCGTTAACACTCATCAGGCCCCTGGTGGGTAGCAATCATTAACAGCCACACATGCTGACTGGCTTTAACCCCTTCGGTGCTGGCTGCCTCCAGCTGGCTGATGGACAGCCCCGTCCCCTCTTCCCAGCTCCGAGAAGGCGAGAACTCCTGCCTGGATGCCATCCACCTGAGTAATGCCGCTGCCTCCCATGTGGAGAGCAGGAGCCCTCTAGTCCCACCCAGGCTGCTCTGCCTGATTGGAGTACACTGGCAACCTGAGGCACTTGGTCCTGGCATGATGCCCAATTGGATGAGCCCACATTATGAAATATTTGCCTAGCAGGCCAATAGAGGAGCCAGGATCAGGGGGGAGGGGATGATATTTTTATTTATTCCTGGAGGAGAGAGAACAGACAAAGGTAGTCCTAGCATGCTTAGCCCTGGGCCAGGAAACAGCGGAAGGCAGGCTTCAGGTCAGCTAAGCGCCTCTAGCCTCCCTGTCCAGGTACAGGCTGGAAGCCTGGAAGTCTTCTAAGCAATTTCAGCTCCTGGCTGTTTAGCTAGAGGGTTTCTTTGCCTTAATGATTCCCTGACTCACCCAGCAGTTTGGAGCGAGGAACTGTAACAGAAATGAAAAAGGAAAATAACTTGACAGGCAAAGGACTGCTTCTATCTACACAAACTGTGGGGCACAGAAATCTTCATATTTCAGAGTTGCAGAAATCAGTTTTGCATCTTTAATGGATGCAAAAGAAAGGTGAGCAGAAATGAGCAGAGACAAATTACCTCTTTTTCCCTTTAAAAATAGGCAACTGATTTGGGAAAATCTAAATCCAGCATAAAAGTATCTACATGTAGGACGTATGCAAATCTATGCAGCAATGTGCAAATGAGCAGCTCCAGACTTTTCAGAGTAAGTCCAAGGCAGAATTTTTCTAGTTTGAGCAAGAAATCAGGTAGTCTCCAAACCCTATAACAGGGGATCTCACTGTATGCTGTAGCATAAGGATATCAGTAGAGGGAGCATAGCATATTAGGCTCAATAAACATATTTATTGAACATATAAATATACTTCAATATACTTTTACTACATATAAAGCCTTGAAGTAGTCTAGTAGGGTTTTTAAACCATAACCATGATAGGCTATGCTGGAGAACATCAGCACCCTCTCTGCACACCCATAGCTAATACCCCCTTTTCCTTTCTGGCTCCGTGGGTGGTGCTACTCCAGCTCGTACCAGCCTGGGTCTAGAGGCTGCATCTCCTCTCTCCACCCCTTGTTCTTGTCTGTCAGTGGTCCAGTCACTGTGGCTCAAGACCCTGGCTTAAATCTACCAAGGGGCCCTTTCTTATCTCCTGGGCTGCCTTCCCAGCTGCCTGATGGTGGGTTGGCCCTGCTCTCTTAAAGGGGCTGCCAGCATTCCCAGCCTGCCGCGTTCACTCTCAGGAATACTCCCGGAAACCTGGTGCCCCGCTGCCCGTCAAGTCAGGTTCACCAGCCGCTCCCCGATCACGTCCTTTAGAGCCACAGTCGGCTGCAGGGCTGCTAGAGTGTGATCAACTTAAAACGGGAAAGGACCCTGATGTTTGTGCCTGTGTTGTAAATGCTTATCATATCATGTAAAAGCCCTGCATCTCAGTATCTAAAGGTTCCCACTCTGTGAAACTGAGTTTTAAAGGGGGACAAGGGCTCAGGATATAAAGTCAACATAAAAAAATCAATTCTATTTCTATATACTAGTAGCAAACGGTGAAAATTTGAAACTTTAAAAATACTGCATACAACAGGGTAAAAAATATGAAATATTTAGGAATAAATTTGACAACAGATGTGCAAGACCTATACACCAAAAACAGTAAAATACTATGGAGAAAAATTAAATAAAATCTAAATAAAAGGCAGATATACTGTTTGTATGGAAAAGAAAATTAAATATTGTTAGAATATCAATTCTCCACTAATTTTCCTATAGAGTCAATACAATCCCAATAGGTTATTTGCAAAAAATTGATACAGGTACTCTGAAATTCATATAGAAATTAAAAGGACCTATGGTAACCCCCAAAAGTTACAGAAAGAAGAATAAAGTTAGAAGTCTTAGATTATCTGACTTCAAGATTAGAATCTACAGTAGTCAAGACAATGTGGTATCTGCATAAAGACACATGTACAGATAAACTGAACAGAATAGAGTCTAGGAATAAACCCATTCATGTATGGTCAGTTGGTTTTCCACAGAAGTATAATGGCAATTCCATGACAGTCTTTTAGAAAAACTAGAGGTCCATATACCAAAAGCAAAAACAAAATGCCTCGACTTTACCAGTAAAAATTAACTTAAAATGGACCAGGGCCTAAAATGAAAAGTTTAAACTATAAGATTTCTAGAAGAAAACATAGGAAAAAATCTTAAGTGGCTTTTGGTTTGGCAAATTTCTTAAATAAGACATAAGATGCACCAGTTTTAAACAAAATATCAAGAAATCAAACTTCACTGAAACAAAAAGTTTTACTTTTCAAAATATGTTGTTACAAAAATAAAAGCCATAAACTAGAGAAAATATTCACAAAACATGTGACATAAGACTTTCATCTAGAATATATAAAGAACTCTTACAACTAAATATCAAGACAGCAACGTGAAAGTGAAAGTCACTCAGTCCTGTCCCACTCTTCACGACCCTATGGGAATTCTCCAGGCCAGAACACTGGAGTGGGTGGCCTATCCCTTCTCCAGGGGATTTTCCTGACCCGGAAATTGAACCGGTCTCTTGCATAGCAGGTGGATGCTTTACCAGCTGAGCTACCAGGGAAGTCCATTAATGTGCAGAAGATTTAAACAGATACTACACCAAAGAGGATACACTATGTCAAACAAAGTACAGGAAAACATGCTCAACATCATTAGTCATTAGGAAAATGCAAATTGAACCCACAATGAGCTAACACTACATACACCCACCAGAACTGCTAAAATTAAGACTAATCACACCAAATGTTGACACAAACATAAATGAACTGAAAGTCATTCCCTGCTGATAAGGCTGCAAATGGTACTTGCACTTTGTTTACCTTTTTAAGAAACTGCCAAACTTTTCCATGCAGTTTAACATACATTGATTCCTAGGTATTTATCCAAAAGAAATGAAAATATATGTCCACACAAAGTTTGAACACGAATGTTCATAGAACATTTGTAAGAGCCCCAAACTGCAAAAAACTCAAATGTCCATGAACAGAATACAATATGTATACCATCCATACAATGGAACATGACTCAACAATAAAAAGAAATGAATTATTGATATACATAACAACATAGATGCATCTGAAAATAATCATGTTGAGTGAAAGAAGCCAAACTCCCTTCCCCCAAATAAAAAATGTATACTTTATGATTCCATTACACAAAACCCTTACAAAGGTAAACTAATTTATAGTGGCAGAAAGCAAATCAGCAGTTGTATGGGGATGGGGTAGACCAAGGGTTTTCAAAAAGGCAGGAAGAAACTTTGGGGAGTGATAGATACATTGTCCGAGAAGGCAATGGCAATCCACTCCAGTGCTCTTGCCTGGAAAATCCCATGGACGGAGGAGCCTGGCAGGATGCGGTCCATGGGGTCGCTGAGTTAGACACGACTGAGCGATTGAGCAGCAGCAGCACCAGATATAGGTGTACTGTCNGAGAAGGCAATGGCAATCCACTCCAGTGCTCTTGCCTGGAAAATCCCATGGACGGAGGAGCCTGGCAGGATGCGGTCCATGGGGTCGCTGAGTTAGACACGACTGAGCGATTGAGCAGCAGCAGCACCAGATATAGGTGTACTGTCTTAACTGTAGCTACAGTTACAAAAAATGCATTAGATTTTACCCCTTCAATAGTTATCATAAATCAGTTGTATCTCTATAAAGATTAAAAAAAAAAAAAGAAAAGTCTTCAGATGAGACATTAAAAAACCCGCCTACCCCTGGGCCTCATCCACTGTTTTATGCTGTGATGGATCTGGGCAGGTAGGGGTATGGCGGGGTGGGGTGGGGATTCCAGCTTCCCTAGTGACCAGCTTTAGAAGGCTGGCTAAAGACAGGCACGGACATGGGCTTGAATCAGCCTGGACCTCTCTCCTGGATTTAGGTCAAATAATGTGGCAGACCTGAAAATCATCTTTATAAAAATAATTGTTTGTTTTATGACAGAAGGGAAAATATCAAATAAAACCCTGTTCACAAAGTCCTCTCCTCATCATCTCACTTGATTCTTTTATGGTTCTATAACGTAGGCAGAAAAATATTAACACTCTCATTTTACAAAAAAATATACAAATAGAAAGCCTGAGGCTCACAGAGGTAAAGATCTTGACTAAGATCACCCACCTCCTACAGAGTCCCTTACCCGCGGCGTGGAGCTCTTCCTGCTACCTGTGGTCTGCCTGCAGCCTAGGGGCACCCCGCCCATCCCTCAGCCCTGGCTCGGCTCCCAGGAACTCCGGTGGCAGACCAGCACCAGGGTGCTCACCCCATGCTGAGCAGACGCTCTCGTAGAGCACAAGTGGTGGACAGGAAGGGACCCCAGGATGGAGGAAAACGGGGCAGGTCTCCGGTCACAATCAGCTCAGCCAAGGGGAGCCACGCAGTACTAAGACAGGCCAGACTGGGGGAGATGAGGGATCTGAGGGTCTAATCAGACCACGTATCTGATGACAGAGGAGGGGAAACCAACCCAACACCACTCCCAAGCCAGGAAGGCTGGTGGATGCTGAAGCAGCTGGAAGCTGCTAGAGGGCTCCAGGCCTTGCGCCTCCTTTCCCTCTTCTTCTGCCGGGGCTGGGAGTCCCCCTCCTCTCTCCCTTGTTCTGAGGACAGGGTAATGTGAGGGCGGAAATCCACACTGCAAGGTGCAAAACGTAAGAGGCATCTAAAACCTCAATGATCAAGTTTGATAAAAGTTTTATGCAATATTTTGGAATAAAAATTAGTGCAAAAAATCCATAATGCGTGAAGTATTTTAAAAGACCAGATTAGTAGTACACGATTTCCAACTCGCCTGAGGCTCCAACATGGTTTAGAGTGGCACTGTTACTGATTTTGTTGTTACTGGAAATGTTGATATTTTGTTCTTCACGAAATTTTCACATTGATTTTGATTTTTTAATATTGCAATAAATGCTATTTATCTTGATTACTGAGTTTTTTGGCAGCCTCTTAAATGCTGTGCCTAAGGAGACTGCCTCAACCACCTTACCCTACTCAGCCCTGCTCAGGGATGAGACTGGACAGACTGGAAAGAGATAAGGAGACTGGACAAGGCCCAGAAAGGGCCAGGGAGAGGTCTGCACTCTTCAAAAAAACCTCAGGGCATGAAAAACAAAGAAAGGCTGAGGAATTATTGCAGATTAAAGAGGAGCAGAGACATGCTCCTGGATTAGATTCCAATGACATTATTAGGGCAACTGGTGAAACTGAATATGGCCTGTCTACTAGATAATAGTAACGTATCAATGTTGTTTCCTGAATTTGTTCACTGTCCTGGGTTTATGTAAGAGAATGCCCTTGTTTTTAAAAGGAAAAAATAAAGTGATAAGGGTCAGAGGGTGACAGCCGCCTGAGAGCTACATGAAGCCAACACTCCTCTCTGTCCAGCCTGTCTTTCCTCCAATTCC
>SJYV01023447.1:0-12421 GCA_006410875.1 Neotragus pygmaeus | reverse complement strand
AAAATCATAGCCTTGACTAGACGGACTTTTGTTGGCAAAGTAATGTCTCTGCTTTTGAATATGCTATCTTACATCCATAAAACATGTGTAATGCCATTTTCTTCATCAATACTGAAGCTAATCAGTTTTGAGAGAACACTTCTTAAAAGTTATGAAAATTGGAAAAAAGATATGCTCTTCAGAAAACAAGTCAAATATACACTAATAACAAACATCCTAAGCCCAGATAATGATATAATAGAGACATTCTTAGTTTTTTGAAACATGAGAGGAAAAAAATTCAGACCCACTCTACATGAAATATGAATTTATTTTAGGAAGCAGATTTTACTGTTACTTTGAGAGAGCTTTTATTGTCTATTATGTCAGCTCTCCCACCTCAACAACAATCTTTGTCACTGCACAAACACTCAAAATATGAAAAATCATAGACTTCAAAATGTTTAGAAATATGTAGTTTATTGGCAGTGCATTAGGAGAAAACATATTTAATAAGATCAGAAAATCCAACAAAATAGTAATTCTCTGAATCAGAAAGTAGCAATGTTTTCTCTGCAGGTAGTGAGAGAGAAGTTGTCATCACACCAAACAACTCTAAGTTTCAGATATCCCCAGGAACTGAGTTACAATTCCAATCTATTACACTGCTCGGTGTCCTTCCTGCCTTAGAACCTGGCCATCTAACCCAAGGGGCTGAAAGGGTCATACTACAAGTGTACAGCACTTATTTAGGCTGCTGCCTCAGGGCACATTCTCTCAAGAAATTATGGAGTATAAAGTATGTGAAATTGACTCCAAAAGACATTTCAACACATTTAATTGTTTAATAGACAATTACTGAGTATATTTTTGTNTAGTAATTCTCTGAATCAGAAAGTAGCAACGTTTTCTCTGCAGGTAGTGAGAGAGAAGTTGTCATCACACCAAACAACTCTAAGTTTCAGATATCCCCAGGAACTGAGTTACAATTCCAATCTATTACACTGCTCGGTGTCCTTCCTGCCTTAGAACCTGGCCATCTAACCCAAGGGGCTGAAAGGGTCATACTACAAGTATTTAGGCTGCTGCCTCAGGGCACATTCTCTCAAGAAATTATGGAGTAAAAAGTATGTGAAATTGACTCCAAAAGACATTTCAACACATTTAATTGTTTAATAGACAATTACTGAGTATATTTTTGTGCCAAGTATCATGATTTGCAATAGAAATATAAACCATGAGCAATAAAGTTTGGTGAAGGATAGTGACAAGACTACTGTATCATATACAGTTTAGGTTTGTCATTGGGAATTGAGACAGGAGCTAGGTTTATGGGATCAGAGAGCTAGAGAAGTCAATCTACAGTGGCCAAGTCTAGTGGTTCATATGGTAAAGAATCTACCTGCAATGCAGGAGACCCAGGTTCAATCCCTGGGTTGGGAATACCCCCTGGAGGAGAGAATGGCTATCCACTCCAATATTCTTGCCTGGAGAGTTCCATGGACAGAGGAGCCTGGCAGGCTACAGTCCATAGGTTCCCAAGAGTTGGACAATGACTGAGAGACTTTCACTTTATTTCAGGATCAAAGGAAAGAATGGATACAAAGAATGGGGGAGGCTGGAAAAATACATGTTGATAAGCATGAACTTAAGCTGAGTACTCAAAGCAAGTGTATTCAAGAGTTTTCCTGGTGAGGGGAAGGGGGAGGGATAAATTAGGAGCTTGGGTTTAACATATACACACTACTATAAATAAAACATAATCAACAAGGACCAATTATATATAGCACAGGGAACCTACTCAATATTCTGTAATAACCTATATGGGAAAAGAATCACAAAAAGAATGGATATATGTATAACTCATTCACTTTGCTGTACATCAGAAACTGACACAACATCGTAAACTAACTATACTCCAAAGTAAAATTAAATTAAAAAATTTTTGTAACTAAAAAATTAAATTAAAAAATTTTNAAAAAGAATGGATATATGTATAACTCATTCACTTTGCTGTACATCAGAAACTGACACAACATCGTAAACTATACTCCAACGTAAAATTAAATTAAAAAATTTTTGTAACTAAAAAATTAAGTTAAAAAATTTTTTGTAATTAACTAACAAAAATAGGTATTTCCGAGAAGTGCACTTCCAAACTTTTATGCAAATGATTGGAAACTATTGAGAACTATGGGCTTCCCAGGTGGGCTAGTGGTAAAGAACTCCCCTGCCAATGTAGGAACATAAGAGACTCTGGTTTGATCCCTGGGTCAGGATGAGTCCCTGGAGGAAGTCACGGTAACTGACTCCAGAACTCCTGCCTGATGAATCCCACGGACAGAGGAGCCCAGTGGGCTAAGATCCACAGAGTCACAGAGTCAGACACAACTGAAGTGACTTAACATGCATGCATGCACACATGAAGCAGTATATTGAGGTGAATCATTTGTCCCAGTTTGCCTGAGGCAGCACTGATACATACCTGCTATTTATTAATGGTATCCTCTTTCATCCTCAAAAGCATTGTGGTTTGGGTGATAACCTGTACAGTTACCTTATTTTAACAACCTATCAGTCGGACTTGAGTCACTCCAAGATTTAAGTAAATTTGCCTAGAAGTCTCTTCTTTCTCTCATATTGTCCTGGCCTTTAGAAGCCCAATCGCTCCCTGAGATTTTGACAGATTGCCAGGGTCTTACATTAGCCCAGACTTCTGGGCTCCCATGACCCTGCACTCTCCCTCTGGGCTGTCCTCATGGCCCCAGGCAGAAAGCTCATCTCTTCACATTCCACAAAAAAGACTCCCACAATTAATGCTGAAATTCTTTTTTAGTGACAAGTGGAAAACAGAGCAGAGGTGTGCAACGCTCATCACCCAGAAAACTAATTTTATCTGTAAAGTACATATCTGTCTTCTAGTGGCAGTGGTCCAGCAGTTTCCTTCTTATCTCTTTCCCTGGGTCATGTCTAGGCTCACATTTTTCCTAATCCTCTCTCTCTGAATTTTCCTTTCTCCCCNGGATGGCATCACCAACTCGATGGACATGGGTTTGGGTAGACTCCGGCAGTTGGTGATGGACAGGGAGGCCGGGCGTGCTGCAGTTCATGGGGTCGCAAAGAGTCAGACATGACTGAGTGACTGAACTGACTGAAATTGCTCTCTTTAAATGAAGGTTTATTATACATATGAGTCATCCTAAATTGGAAAATGGATTAATTTTGGAGAAGAAAAATTGCTTTAACACTCTGATGAAGGCATATTGATGTTGCAATAATATCTGATAAACACACACCTCAGTTAAATAGGGTAGGCGGTCCAGAAGGAGACACTTTTAGGCCCTTCAATGGTACCAAAGCCCAACAGGAAGAAGAAAGACTCCTTTCCTTTGCTGTCAAGATCTCAGCCAATGGAAAGCCATGAACTCTGCTTACTCTGGCCCTCCCAACCTCCTTTTTCCCTCCATAAAAGCATTCTTCTTCCTTTGCTATGCAAGAACTTGCTGGTGGCTTGACATGAATGCAGATCTAAAATTACAATTCTCTTCCATTTCCAAACAAACCCATCTTTGCTGGAGAAATATCTGGCTATTTTTTTCAGGTCAACAATATAGTCACTATAATATACAATGTAGTAACACACATTATTTGAAGAAATTCTATATCTTAAAATACTTAAGAACCACTAATTTGTTCTGGGCCTTCCCTTTTCCTCATTATGAAAGAAGGAAAAAGATCCAAAGAAGTTAAGTGATGGACTTGAGCCATGCCATGTAAGTGATAACTCCAACTAGAACCAAAGTCCTGGGCTCCAGGAATGGTTCTGTGCTTCCCCAGCCACACCTTGCACTGTCTCCAGGGGAATTAGGCTGCTACTTCTCTGTGTTTCAAGCATGGCTCTCCCATTTTTTTCAAGGGATTGTTCAGCTTATGGAAAAACATCTTGTTTTATTTCATGGCATTATGAGAAATTTAGAACTTATTCTTCTGTCCTAAGTAATGACTGGCTTCAAGCAAGTTCTGTTAGCTAATGACTGTTACAGAGAATGGTTCAAGATAATCTAATTCCAAAGCCAAATTGCTATTTTCAGGAAATGCCACCCAATATTCAATAACTTGAGACCATCAAATTATATTTAGCAGATCAAATATCATATAGTGCATTTTACAAACTAGAACTGGAATGCAATAGAAAGTTATATTGCTCAAAGTAAGACTTCTCTTGGTGCTGTATCAGGCCCATGCTCTATGGCATAGAACTCTTTTGAGTGTTGATGGCATATTTGTCAAAGTGTTGTGGCAGACCCAGAACTATGTCCTGAGGAAATCTTTCATCTGCCAAGAGGGATTTCTTGACCCACCCCATGTGTAGATGGGGTAGCCATCTATTCAGCAACAAGTCTTACTTAGACTATTTAATTGCTATAGAAAACCTGATTAGGTGATTGTCAAAGAATACGAATTTGCCCTTAGTCAGCAGCATGCAGTACTGACTCTATAAGTTCTAGCTAAAGAGTACCATTTAGAAAACTTTGTTCAAATCCTATCAAGAAACTTGGTTTTGAGAAATTATAATCAAGGAGGATTGACTGAAAGCTATGCAAACTCTCAAATGCTTTAGATGGTTAAAAAAAAAAACAAATGTGTTTTAAGCCATCAGAACTGTAAAATTTTAGCTTCTAAAAATGTTTCTAATCAATTACATTGGGCATAAGCTGTTAGCTCATCAGAAGAAGCATGCATGCAAAGGAAACGTATTTAAAGTTCTTAAGAGACACTGTTGAGAAAGGGGTTCATTATGCTTTTAATGAAAACTCATGGAAGAAGTTCTTCTTGGGTCTTAATAATAAAAAAAAATCATCTAAGGGCTTTTTAAAAATAAAGTTCTTATAGATACCAAAAATCNCTTAAGAGACACTGTTGAGAAAGGGGTTCATTATGCTTTTAATGAAAACTCATGGAAGAAGTTCTTCTTGGGTCTTAATAATAAAAAAAAATCATCTAAGGGCTTTTTAAAAATAAAGTTCTTATAGATACCAAAAATCTTTTCACTGGTTTTCTTTCAGTCTTTGCTTTTATTTCTAGGAAGCACTGAGTCAAATTTTGCAGCTTGTCCCTAGCACATGTGAAATGCATTAAAAAAAAATGTACTAACTAAACATTTTATCCTTCCTCTATATCTTCCTTCTATGTAGTTTATCTTACTGTTTGTATTTTGACAAGAAGTCATGGATTCCGCCCCCCCCAAATAATAAATTTTCATAAGAGGAAAATCAAGAGCAAGAGAATTTTAGGTGGATATTTCAGATAATTTTTTTAAGTGCCTATAAGAATAGGCACCTGTGTATTTATCTGAATTTCCGTGTTCTTTCTTGTCCCAGTCTTTGCCAAGACATGTTACTTCTAATTCTCCATTCCTTTCCCCCATACTCCCAGCTCTGCTTTGCCTGGCACTAGAATTATATTTAGAGAGAGAACTGCCTCTGTCCCCTCGTGGGCGGTTAGAACAGATGTTCAGTTCAGTTCAGTTCAGTCGCTCAGTCGTGTCCGACTCTTTGCGACCCCATGAATTGCAGCACNGGAGATGAGTGAGGTGATGCATGGAACGCACGAGGTCTGGTTCACAGTGTGGTCCGTAGTAAGGGCTCCGTCATCCGACGCTGTCTTTTCTTTAGCTGCTACATGCTGTTTTCTGTGTCTATTTGGTAAAATTTTACTTACATTATTCAAGTCTATATCCTTACTGAGTTTGGTTGGTTGGTTCTATCAAGAGAGGAAAAATTTCCATCTAGGATTGTAGATTTTATGTTTTCTCCTTTTACTTTTGACAAGTTTTCTTGTTTTAATTGCAGAGTTTAAAATATTGAGATGTAATTAATATGCCATAAATTTCACCATTTAAAAGAATAAAATTCAGTTGTATTTCATATATTCATGAAATTATACAAACATTACCACTAATTAATTCTATAACATTTTCATCACCTCTTCTCTCCCCACCAAAAAAAGCCCCCTACCCATTCAGTCACCTCCTATGCCTTCTCCCCAGCACTTGACAATGATCGATCTACTTTTTCTTTCTATGGATTTTCCAGTTCTGGACGTTTCGTATAAAGGGAATCATGCAGTTTGTGGCTTTTTAGGTCTGTTTTTTCACAAAACATAATATTTTCAAGATTCATCCACATTGTAGCATGTATCAGTACTTTACTCCTTTTTTAACGACTCAGTAATATTCCATTTCTTTTATACACCACATTTTGTCTATCCATTCTTCATTTGGGGTAATGAACCTATTTTTTGCCTATTACGAATAATGCTGCTATGAGCAATTGTGTACAGGTTTTTGTGTGAACGTGTATTTTAATTCACTTCTGACAAATTTTGTTCTTATTCCATGCATACACATTTAGAATCATTAAAACTGCCTGATTTGACCCTTTTATCTTTATGAAATGTCCCTCCTTATCTCTACTAGATTTTTGCTTTGAAAATCTACTTTGTCTGATAAATTAGCTTTCTTTTCATTACTGATTATATAGTATATCTCTTCGTAATTTTACTCTCAATTTATCTTTATCCCTATATTTAAGATACCCCCCTTATAAACATGGGATTAAAAATATTCAGTCTTCGTTTTTTAACTAGAATATTTACTATGCTATGCCTAGTGTGTTTTCTGATATGTTAAATAGATTTGAGCTTAAATAGTCCATCTTACTATTTACTTTCCACTGGTTCTCCCTTTCTGTGTCCTTTTTTCTGTACTCTTTTGCCTTCATTTGCATTAAGGTTTTGTGATTTTTATTAGCTTGTGAGGTATGCATTCTTTTCCCTTAGTGGGTACCCTAAATTACAACATACATTCTTGACTCACTCAAGTCTGTTACAAGAGAATCCTTCTACCACTTTCTGGACAATCCAAAGAGTTTAGAACTCTCTCACCTTTTCTGCTGTGATGCTCTGTATAATGAGTTTCAATTCTTGCTGTATGGTAAACCACAACAGACATCATTGTTAATGTTTTGTATAGCCGGTTTCCATTAGGTGTATCCACATCTTTACTTTTTGTTATTCTTCATTTGTTACTTTGTTTTTACCCTTTGTCCCTTCCTGCATTTCTACACATTAATCTAGGTTCATTCACCTCCTCCAGAAGCTACCTTTGGAATTGTTCTGCAGAATAGTGTTAACTATACTTAAAAGTACCTTTAGATTTTCCTTCCAGTACAGATCTTCTGGTGACAGAATGAGTTTTGGTTTGCTGAGAGGTCTCTATTGTGTTTTTATTTTTGAAAGAAATTTTTGGGAAGTCAGGAATTCCAGAGTACTACAGCTTCCCCTGCTCCCTCTGCCCCTAACCTTTGGAAGATGTCCTTGGCTTTCACTGCTTGTCAGCCCTGTGCTGTTCTTAAAGTTTTCTCCCCGCTTTGGGTTTCGGCAATTGTATTTTGATCTGCCTAGATGTAAATTTCTTTATTCTGTTTGGGGTTCAGAGCACAACTTGAAATCTGGGACATAGTATTTTTCATCATAGCTTCTACCTTTTTTTTTTCATCTCCTTCTGGGACTCTAAGGATATGTGTGTTAAAGTCTTATTACTGTATCTCTAAGACTTTGTGTTTTCTGTTCTTTTGGTTCTTTGAGGGTTTTTTTTTTTTTTACTGACTTATCTTTGCTCCATTACTTTTACTCTCTTTTTTGTTTGTTTGATTTTGTTGTTGTTTTCTCGGCCACATCATGCAGCAAGTGGGGATCTTAGTTCCCAGACCTGGGATTGAACCTGCAGCCCCCTGCACAGGAAATGAAGAGTCTTCACCACTGGACCACCAGGGAAGTCCTTTCAATTGAGTTCTTAATTTCAGCTATTGTAATGTGCAGTCCTATAGTGTTTAACTGATTTTTAAAATAGTTTACAGTTCTCGATATAATTTTCCATCCTATCATCTATTTTCGATTTTTTTTTCAATATTATAAATTTTTTTTCTTCAGTAGTCCATATCTGCTAATTCCAATATCTGGTTCTTCTATAAATGTGTCCCTTTTGTTTTTGGTCAGTTGATCTGATCTTCTAGTATGCCTGGTAATTTTTGATTGAATGCTAGACTCTTGAAAAAAATGAAGGATTGAAGAAATGTACAAGACTCTGGATATTCCTTCAGAAAGGATTTATTTTTGCTTCTGAGAAAGGTCAAGTTGAAATAGTTTGACTCTGGGTTTTAGTCCTAGTGAGATTTAGTCTGTTTCTGGTTAACATTGATTTTCAGGTCCTCGCTCTTCAGGAACTCTTAACTAGAAACCCATTTTATAAAAGGTTTTAACAGCCAATCCTTTTCCTCCAGGGTGAGCCCCCAGCCTCTAGGCTGTGATTCTGCTGGAAGCTCCGCCTGCTTTTTCAGCCTTCTAGACTCTTTTTAGGAATTGGCAAGTGCCTAGAGTAGGTGAGAAGACCTTGATGTCCATTTCATCTCTCTGGACTTCATTTCTTTCCAGGATCTTGGCCCCTCAAGTCCTCACTGCCGTGGCAGCTCTCTGATACATTCAGACAGATTTAAGGAAAAGGAAACCACAGGCTTTTAAGCTACTCTCAGCTGGAGTGTCAGTCTGATACCAGCGAGTCTGCCATATTCAGAGGTGAGGCCCAACTGTGGCTTCCTTATTATTTTTATTATTTGAAAATCCTCTAAAGAAAGATATCATCCTGAGGCCAGGAGCCATTTGACAGGTTCTGTGAAGTGGCTTCTCAAGGCAGGAGATGGCATTTATGGAGCATCTTTTATGTGCAGATCGCGTGCTGTATCTGTGGCAGGAGACAGTTCCAAGACATGAGGAGCCTAGGGCTTTCTGGAGGTTCCCTCCCCACCACTGTTCTTTTGCCTTTTCCTGCTCACATTTCTGGAGCTTTTCTGGATGTGCCCACTCAGCTGCCCCGTAGGCCCCTCTAGCCTGAGAGAGCTCAAGATGGCATGATCGCTCGTGCTCGGTCACCTCGGCCTCACTGCCGCCCTTTTCTCAGTTCTGTGCTTTGCAAACGAAGTCAGGAATCTCATTGTACAGAATCTTCTTCCCTATATGGTTCTGAGTTAGAATGTGGCTTTACTTGAGATATACATTGTAACTTGGGACTCTCTTCTCCATCCTAGAGCTGCTGACCTAGTGCAGTCTGTCCTGATTGCTTAGACAGCCTCTTTTTGGATATATCAGCCAGGGGCCAATCAGAAGACAGAAAGCACACAGTCATTTGAATATAAGGCATTTAATATAGAGAATTACTAACTTTAATGGGGGGGGTTGAAATAATGGATTAATTAATAAGAAGTAATCTCCTATAAAGAATATAGAAATAGCAGATCTAAGGCATACCCACCACCAAACGGCTGAGATAGAGCCCCCAAGGAAGAGACCCCCTCCTGCCCCTGCTCCATCCTCGCTGAAGTATGGATCTTGGAAATGACATGGCTGTGGCCCCCTGGATGCAGAGAAGTCTCTGAGATGCCATGTTGACAGAATGTTCTAGAAATATGCCCCCTAGGGTGCTAGACAGATAGCTAGATCTCTCTAGCTGTCACAGAGAGATGGAGGCACTGCTCCATTTGCTGGGGGGAAGGCACAGGAGAAGCTGCTGGCTGCTAAATGCTACTGACCACCACCATATACTTCCGGATCTGGGTGCGGGAGAAGCCATGTGAACTGCCAGAGCCAGATACGAAAGAAGCTGCTACAGGAGCCTTCTTAAGAGGAGCTCCCCAGAGCAGGAGAGCCCCATGTCTACCACTATCTGTAGCACCCCATAGCGACAAAGCATGACATTGTACTAGCTGCCGAGGAGAAAAGATTTCAAAGGGCCAAGCGCCAGGTTTGAAGAGCAGGCAACAAATAGTCAGCTGGGAGCCAAAAGCAATCACTGACTGCCATTCTACCTTCATTGGGAAGGGCAGCATAACCGGTTGGTTAAGAGTATTGAATCTGGAACCGGGAGTCCTGGGTTCAACTCTCAGCTCTGATACTTACTATTAGTGTAATTTTCGGAGACTTACGCACTGTATCTCAGTTTCCCGACTTGTAAAAACAGGGTAGTAACAGTACTGTCCTTGTTGGATTGTTATGCTAAGTGAGTTGATACTTATAAAGTACTTAGAAAAGTAAGCAATATACCAGATTTATAGATTACCAGGATTGCTCACACTCCTTTTCAAATAGCACATCCTTCAAATTGCAGCTAGGATGACCTTTTGATACCTACCTGTTGTAGGTATGAATTGTAATCTATGATATCCTGGTATAAGACATCCTCTTCCTTTATTCTTCTGTGCTGGGGGCAGACACAAGGAGTAAATGTTGCCTTAACAACTCACCATGTTCACACTGCAAAAACTAGAAATATGGCTATGTAACTACTGGCTAAACATTACCTTTCTTGACTCCCCATTACCTTCCAGACAGAGTCTAACTTTCTTTTCAAGGATTTAAGGTTCTTAGCGCTGTGTTCCCCTCACCTCCCCCCATGCCCTGGCTCAGGTCTTCACTTTCATCTTTCTAGACACTGAGTTCACTACCTTATACTCCTATCAGCTTGTGTTTCTATTTCCCAAATCTGCCTATTTTGCTCCCCTCTTCCGGAATACCATTCCCCTCTCCTCTTTCCTCTTTGACTTTCGGAAGCTCAGGCACCAGGAAGCCTTCCACCACACCCCCCCAAGGTGGGGCCAGATTTCCCAGCGTCATTGTTTCCAAATCGTTGTCTGCTATGTGAAGCGATGTGCTTCTGTGCCTGGCTCCCTGCCTAAAGTTGGAGCCACCTGGGGTCTGTTGCGTGTGACTCCTGTCGGCACGCCCTGTGCTTCACACAGCTCCCTACACCTGCATGGGCTGTGCACGGCATCTCTCTAGGGCTGCTGCCTGCAGAGCTTTGCGCTTCCTGCCCCGATGTTCACCAGGGCCCCGAGCACTGAATCAAGTCCCGCGTAGGCAGGATTGTGCCCTCCAGCTCCAGACAGTTATTGCCTCATCTATTTAGAGCTGCCCGTTACGCTGACCAGCCTCTCCCAAGCCCTTCGTCAGGTGGGTGAGGAGTGACTGAAAGTGCTTTAGGATCAAGCCTCATTTCTTGTTGTTTTCTTTTACTTATTTTTTTTTAAATAATATACAGTAGGTCTTTGATGGTTATCCAGTTAAAGTACAGCAACGTGTACATGTCCATCCTAAATTCCCTAACTATCCGTTTGCCTCATCCTTCCTCTACCCCAGCAACCATAAGTTCGTTCTCTGAGACTGTGAGTCTCTGTTTTGTAAGTAAGTTCATTTGTATAATTTCTCTTTAGATTTCACATTTAAGGGATGGCATACAACTTTTCCTTCTCCGTCTGACTTCACTTGGTGTGACAATCTCTGGGTCCATCCGTGTTGCTGCAAGTGGCGTCATTTCCTTCTTTTTAATGGCTGAGTCATGTTCCCTTGCATATATGTCCCACATCTTTATCCATTCCTCTGTCGATGGACATTTATCAAACCTCATTTTGTAATCAGGGATGCCAGATTCTAATTGTCCCCTACTCAAGGACATCTCAGAAGGAGGGCTGGGAGAGGGGGAAAAAAAGAGAAAGAACACAGGCCTACGATGCAACTAAGGACTGTAATTGGAGGTGGCTCCTAGTGGTTTTCCAGGAGCTGAAGTGATTCTTGCTGGTGGCACAGGGATGGCTCAGACGTCACCTCCTCCTCCGGGAGAGTTTCTGAATCAGTCTTCATGGCCCCTGTTCACCACCCTCTTCCTCCTGGAGATACTCCAGTGATTGTGCAGCCTCACACACACGTGAGGGGCTGCCATCTATACAAGTCAGGGTCTCCCAGGAACACACTTCTTCAGCACAAAACTGTTGAAGTGATGGTGATGACGATGTTGGTATCTCGTTGATATATTATTTCTTTGAGGCTCTGCATTCAGATCTGAAAGAGTGAAGGAAAATATTTATCCTGGGTAAAGGCTTTGAATTACATGTGAATAAATGGTCTTGGTCATATCCTCCTTGGGATATTTGCATATTATTAGTGATTTTAAAAAATATTCTGCTTTCTCGAGCTACAGATGACCTCAAACTGGGTTAAGGAACTGAGATCTTAGAATTTGTTTGTCACTTCAGCACAGCCTGTCTGGCCCTGACTCTGACATATACACAATTACCATCTATTGAGTGCCTGGGTGGGGCCGTAGTCTAGATATTTATATATGTTGCTTCATTTCATCTTCCTAACAGCCTGAAAAGCAGGTGGCGTCTTGTCATGATCTTTATTTTGCAGAGAAGATGCGGAAGCTCTGAGAGAGATTCAGAGACTTGCACAGTAAGTAGCTGAGACTGAGCTCGGACTGGTGTGTAGGACTTAATTCGGTCATCAGTTCAGTTCAGTTCAGTTGCTCAGTCGTGTCCAATCCCTTGCAACCCCA
>SJYV01023445.1:0-21381 GCA_006410875.1 Neotragus pygmaeus | reverse complement strand
CAACTTGATCAAAAACTAGGCAAAAAACCTGAATAGATATTTCTCCAAAGCAGTCATACAGATGACCAACAGGCACATGAAAAGATGCACCACACTCCTAATCACATCATCCAAAATTCCAGAAGAAAAAGAAACCTTCCTTAACTGTTGATTGGATGAATTTGGTGCACTACTATGGCAAACAATATGGCAGTTTCTTTAAAATGTAAAAATAGAGTCACCATATGCTCCAAAAATACCATTCCTAGGCATTATCCAAAAAAGACAAAAACTCACATTTAAAGNAGAAACCTTCCTTAACTGTTGATTGGATGAATTTGGTGCACTACTATGGCAAACAATATGGCAGTTTCTTTAAAATGTAAAAATAGAGTCACCATATGCTCCAAAAATACCATTCCTAGGCATTATCCAAAAAAGACAAAAACTCACATTTAAAGATACACACATCACAATGTTCATAGTAGCAGTATTTACAATAGCTAAGACATGGAAGCAAACTTAAGTGTCCATCAACAGATAAACGGATTAAAAAGATGTGGTCTATTTTCCCACTATATATAGTAGGATATTATGCAGCCAGAAAAAGTGAATTTGGGGCATTTGTAACGACATGGATGGATAACAGATATTATCATATTCAGTGTAAGTCAGAGGAAAACAAATAGTAGTTGTACATGGTATCACATATATGGAACATAAAAAATAATGCAAATGACTTATTTACAGAGCAGATACAGAATTATAGAAAACCAACATATTTACCAAAGTGGAAAGGCAGGAGAGAGATGAATTGAGAATATAGGATTAACAAATATATACTACTGAATATAAAATAGATAACAAGGATTTCCTGTTTAGCAGAGGGAACTATATTCAATATCTTGTAATAACCTATAAAAGAGAATCCTAAAAAGACTGTATATATGAATCACTTGTTATACACCTGAAACTAATGCGATATTGTAAATCAACTATAGTTCTCTATATAAAACTATATTCCTGTAGATTTAAAATATTTGACATCAATCATATTAAATGATTTCATTTCATGAAATTTTAGTGAAAACTGATATTTTAGATGTATAAATAATGGAGTAGTTCCTGAGATATAAATGCTTTTATAGTTATTGATCAGGAATTTCAATTTGGCAGTGTTAAAACTGATATTGAAAATGAAAACTAGAATAGTATGATTGTTTATTAAAGTCTTTCCAGGAGAATTATGCAAAATTTGTATACCTGAAAATACTTAAATAACATGTTAAAGAGAAGTGATAAATGAGCCTCAAATTCACATTAACTAGTGATTGATATTTATTCATGTTGATTGAACAACAGATGAATAACATTCCTCACATGATAGGCAGTCTCATATTTAAATGTTTGGGAAGTATCATTGACACAGAAATGACCTCTTGAACTTGGTATATGTGACAGAGCTCCTATCTTTGGACACGTTTCAGAAAGACAAACAAAATGTGCCCATGAATGTAATGTCTTTCATCTCACCAAATTCTCAGTAAAATGATTGCAAGTCTTTGGAAAACAATTTCCTTAGGGAAAGAATGGTATGGAATAAAAAGAGAAGGAATGGAAAATGTTTGAAGGTTGAGAGATTAAAAGAAATTTAACTTCAGACAACTTAACAAATAAGTACATAAACATTTAATTAGGAGGGAAATGTAGACATCCAGGAGAAGAGCAAGCCAATGGATAGATATGGTTTAAAATGCAGAAATTGTTAATGCAATGAGAAACCATCATTTTAATGGGTTTGGGAGCAACAGAATTTTTGAAAATTTACCTATTTTCATCATAGGCTTTTCTGAAAAGAAAAAAATGAAGAAATAAAAATAAATATAATATAAAAATGGTAAGGCAATTCAAATTTAGTGCAAAATTTATAATTTAAACTGAACTCACATGGATGTACACACAAAAACACATATGTACATACCATTACATGAAAGCACATATTCACACACAAATACACATGTCCAGTGGCTGAGAGCTTAGTGTTATCCAAGCAGTGTTTTCCTCAAAATAAAAATGCACATAAAATGAGTGAGTTTTACGATTTGAGAAATTTTTTTAGAAACAGCAGTTGTCATGATAATCATTAAAATATTATTCATTTTGTTTGATATACTTGGGCTTTTATTATTCAGTCTGTGTGATGTAATAAGTACTTTGCATTTTAATTAATATGTATATTCAACCTGGTTATTACATCTCTAAGTGGTATGAAGTAATCACAAACACTGAATCAGAGGATCTCCAACCACTGTTTCAACAGGTACTATAGTGTATGCCACCTGCTCAGTCACTCAGGTGTGTCTGACTCTTTGTGACCCCCGGACTCTGGCCTGCCAGGCTCCTAGTCCATGGGATTTTTCATCAATAATATTGGAGTGGGTTGTCATTTCCTCTGCCAGGAGATCTTCCTGACCCAGGAATCAAATCTGTGACTGTGGTGTCTCCTGTATTGTCAGGTGGATGCTTTACCACTGAGTCCCCTGGGAAGGCCATGGGATGCCACCTGGACTCCTCTATTAAGACTGTTTTTATCAGCAGAGTAATACATAATATAGTGTATGTGAATTTCTCTTTTTACTATGCCTAAATGAAATTTCTCTTAATTAAGTTCCTTGGAAAGAAAATATTAATGGTAGTGAAGTGGGTCACATTAAGTGACCTGATCATGTCTTGGACAAAACTTAGACTTCAGCCACTCTGAAAAGCCATTACTTCATAGGGCTATGATTAGAAAATTTTACTTGAGTCAAGAGGATGTTTGCATTCATTATAATAACAGGACAAATCAAATAGCAATATTGGGGGAAATAATTGAATCAAAATGAAGATGGAACCCTTATTTGTAAAGGTAAGATTCTAGTAAAAACCATGTACAATATGCATGTCTTGGAGTTGAGAACAAATATATTCAGAAGTTGAAGTGAAAAGCACAAGTAACAGATGAAACCATGTTTAGGTACACAAGGAAGCACATTTATGGGACTTACCTCTTGCATCTTCAGATTTGTCAATAAACAAAGAAAAGAAACAATTCATTCAAAATGAGGCACAATATCAGAAAGAAGGACAAAACTTTCAAACACTTCCAAAGTTGTTTCTGAGAATTATCTTCCAAGAATTGAAACCACAATGTTCAAACACTATTTTGCCAATCAAAGGAAGAGTTATTTCACTTCTATATACCTCCTGGTGACAAAGGGACTAAATGGAAACCACAGAATACAAAGCAGTACAATACTACTCCTTCTGGGCTAAAGGATGTGGGATATTTCTATCATTGATTTGTATTGGCGGCTTCTAAGTTTTTCAGACTAACAGCAAAGTATACAATTGTACATGATAAGATACTTGAAAAAGAGAAAAAATAAAGTCACCATTGTCCAATAATCTGTGCATTGGAGTATTCATACATAACTTCATAGAAACATTAAATCAATATATACTTGAATTGAATTCCCTCTGAAATAGAAATTATCAGTTAAAAATATCATTACATGGAGCCTTTTAAAGTTCTAACTGCATTATACTTATATTGTAAGACAATATCTTAGATGAAATCCCAGAGTAATAGTTTTCATGTCTTTCACATGAAAAATTGAGATTTGAGAGGTACACATAACAATTGAACATTCCCTGTGATCTAAATTCATTCTGCAAATATACCATAGGAACTGAAGTTCAATAAAATTAAATTGTTTCATTGAAAAGGTAAAGGAAAAATAGTATGGTTATATGTATAAAAATTTCCATGAGACTCATGTTCATATACTTTGGAATATGCTCTATAACAGTGGAAGAACACGGCTCAAACTCATACTTGACCAATGGACTATATTGGAATTTACACCTGCCTTGAAAGGACAATGGATGACAAACTGAAATCAGCAAATAAGAGTCTTCTCTCATCTCTTAGATTATAAAGGTTTCAGTGGTATAAAAATTGGCCCACACACATGGCCTGTGTGACAGGAGTCCTAACATTAGATGTGTTCCAGGAAAATATACAAATACACTAATCCTATCAGATTAGTGCCCTTTATCTCATCACCTTCTGAGTGAAATCATAGCAAATGCCTGGAAAATAGAAAAAGCTAATGTCATAGGGAAAGAGCACTTTGGAATGGAAAAGAAAGGAATTGAAAAATACAGAAAGTAGGAAGCTGAAAAAAGAGAAATTTAACCTGGGAAAAGTCTATAAGATGTTAATTGAGGAAGTAAAGGAGAAGTGTGAACGGGTGACTGACATTAGATTAAAAAGCAAATGAAAAAGGAGGGAATGTTTTAAGGCAAAAGGAGAGCAGTCATTTTACTGAGGTGGGGAGGTGGGGAGATTTCAGAAAATTTACCGTATGTCCAACGTTGCTCTGAAATGAAAATTGAGAGATCAATGTAAATATCGTGAAGAATGTGAAAAAATTCAAATTTAATGCNAAGGCAAAAGGAGAGCAGTCATTTTACTGAGGTGGGGAGGTGGGGAGATTTCAGAAAATTTACCGTATGTCCAACGTTGCTCTGAAATGAAAATTGAGAGATCAATGTAAATATCATGAAGAATGTGAAAAAATTCAAATTTAATGCAAAACTTATACATAAAAATAAACCAATGAAGACAATGATGCACACACACACAAGTGCTATATTTATTATAGAATCTATTTTCCACAATAGATCCTGGATGACAGGATCCTGAAGCACTCCTTCTGGAGACACTACAGAGAAATTTACCTGGGCACCTCTATTTACACCCTAACCAACTGATACACACATAACATGTGCTTTGTTAAGTTTTCATTTTTAACAAATGCCTAGCTAATGTTCTCATTAATAAAATTCCATGAAAAGAAGGAAATGAAGTGTTACATGGCAGTGAAATGGTCTAAATCAAATGACCTGACATAATCTTGGACAAAGTGTTCCCATCTACATTATGGGAAATGACAATACTTCAGATTTATATGTTTAATAAATTGGTTGTCTCAAAAGAAATAACTGTATAGATTGCAACAAAAAGACAAATCAAAGAAGCAACAGTGTGGGGTAATTGAATAGCAAATGAAGATGGCAACCTTCAGGGCAAAGATAAGATTGGAGAAAATCAAGTAAACATATGCAAGTCCAGTGAGAGTGATGACTGTAAGGGGGTTAGGAAAAATACAAAAAAAAAAAAAAAAAAGATACTTTGCTATTTCACACAGGGAAATACATAATGTGACTTGTCATTTTCTTCTTCATGTTTACTGAGAAAATAAAAGCAAGAAAGAAACAGTTAACTCAAAATGAGGGCACAATATCAGAAGAAAGGAAGGCAGAACTTGCAAGCACTGCTATAGTTTTCACTGTGACCTTAACTGGCACACATTTCTGAGAACTGGAACCACAAGATTTTGAAGACCATCACCTCAATCAGAAACAAACAACCTGTGTGTACGTGTGTGTTTTACTTCCAAACTCCCCTTGATAAAAAAGGAACAAGATTGCAGATAGACCACAAAAGGAAGTAGAATGGGATGCTATTCTAACTGTGTAGGATACAACAAATTGATTTTTTTGTACTTTCTATGGTTTTCAGAATAAAATGAAAACCCCACACTTATTCATAAAAGAGATACTTGAAACTAGGTGAACAGTGAAAGTCTCCCATGCATGCATGTTAAGTCACTTCAGTCATGTCTGACTCTCTGTGACGCTATGGACTGTACCCTGCCAGGCTCCTCTGTCCATGGGATTCTCCAGGCTAGAATACTGGAGTGGATTGCTATGCTCTCCTCCAGGTGATCTTTCGGACCAAGGGACTGAACCCACGTCTCTGTCTCCTGCACTGGCAGGTGGGTACTTTACCACTAGTGCCACCTGGGAAACCCATAATGCCTCCCATCTGCCCACAACTCTATCTGTAGCAATAGTAATATACAGACTATATACATATTAAATCAGCATATTCCTGAGTTGAACTCTTTTGAATTAATTTTTTTCATTGAAAAATTATCATTAAAAGAGGTTGTTCAATTTCTAAGAACTGTATTTGTGTATAAGAAATATGTTTGAAAAAACCTATGGTAATTGTTGTCCAGTAATTTCACATTAAAAAAAAACTGAGAATTGAGAGAACACAATAATTGAACACTCTCTGTGCTATAAAGCTCTTTTACACATATTTAATAGAAATTGCAGTTTGTATAAATTATAAATGTGACACTGAAAATGCCCCAAACACAAAACAATGTCTGTGGCTATAAAAATTTCTGAGAATACTCATGGGAAATATTTTTACACCTAGGATTCTTTGGATAATAAGCTCTCTATCACAGTTAGAGAATAAGCCTTAGAGTCTCACTGACCAAACAACGATAACATAAATCTCATGGGTTTTGAAAGAATGATGCATGGATTCACTTGGTATGTCATATGTCACTTTTTATTTCTAATAATTTGGGCAAGTTTCATTGGCATCGAAATGAGCTCTTGAACTTGAAATATGTGACAGAGCTCCCATCTTGCAGTGAACTCCGGAAAAATAAACAGAATGGAAGCAGTGTGCCTTTCAACTGAATGCTCTTCATCTCAACAACTTCTCAGTGAAACTAAAATGGGCCATAGAAAGACAAAAAATACTAAAGCTTATAGTAACAAAATGATTTGGAAGAGAAAAATTGAGAACTGAAAAGGACATTAGATAGAGAAAGTAAAGAAAGAATGATACTGGGAAAGATTGCTCTGATGCTGGGAAAGATTAAGAGCAGGAGGAGAGGGAGATGACAGAGGATTAGATGGTTGGATGGCATCACTGACTTGATGGACATGAGTTTGAGCAACCTCTGGGACTTGGTTGATGGACAGGGAAGCCTGGTGTGCTGCAGTCCATGGGGTTGCAGAGTCGGACATGAGCAACTGAAATGATACTGATAATGATTTAAAAACTAATGCTTAAATTAAGTTCTTCTTAATGAAATTCCATGAAAGGAAAGAAAACAAAATCTTCAATGGCAGCAGATCAAATCTAAGTCAAATGACCTGACTATATCTTGGACAAAACCTTCACATCAGCCATATTCAAAATGCTAGTACTTCAGAGGTATGTAATTAATGTAATATACTTCACTCAAGATATCTGCTTAAATTACAACAACCTGGCAAATTAAACAATCAACAATAGGGGATGACAGAATAACTGATGAAGGTGATATCCTTCAATTGGAAAGAAAAGATTCAAGAAAAAATTATAATCTTTGAATGTGAAGGAAAAGGCACAGGTAACAGATGAGACAATTCTAGGTACATAGTGAAATACATTCATAGGAATGACCTTGTATTTCTTCACATCCATGGATGAAATAATTAAAAGAGAAAAAGAAATCAAAATGAGAGCAAAATGTCAAGAAAGCAGAAGGGTAAATTAAACACTTCTATATTCCTCTCTGAACTGATACACATTTTGAGAAATGGAACCACAAGGTTCAAACACTGTCTCACCAAACAGAGTAAATAGTGTTTTACTTCAATATACCACTTTCTGACAAAGCAACTACACTTGGAACTAATACCACATGAAGAAGTAGAATAGCACTTCCTCTGGAATAAAGAATGTTCCGTCATTGGTCTTACATGGAAACTTTTACTGTTTCAGAATAAAATGATGACCTACACTCACACATAAGAGAGATACTTTAAAAGAGATAAGTAAGAACAGAGGAAAGACACCATTCTGTCCAAAACTGTTTTAGCAGTAGTAAGACAAAGTCCACTATTTATGTTAGTAATGATAAATGCCTTAATTGTATCCCCCTGAAATTACCAAAAAAGTCACTCAAAAAAAAAAAAAAGGCATTACAGGGAGAATGCTATAGTTCTGAGGATTATGTTCCATTAGAAAAGAATTGGCAACATTCTAGAATAATTGCCTCATGTATTTTACAGAGTGAAAATTTAGCAACAGAACACACATTGCAGCTGGCTCCTTCTTCTTTTGACCCACAACTGATAACAGGAAAGATAGATTAGAATCAACATCCTAGACAGAGTACATTATCTATCTTCAGCGCAAATTTATTTGGCTATATAATTCTTGCCAATGGAATGTGAGTAAAAATTATGGGAATTATATCTTACCTGAGACAGGTTCCTGTTGTGACTTTCTCATGATCTCTTCTTCTGCAGAAAGAGTAAAAAATATAAAAATTATATAATTTCATAATATTTGTTAAATTCATTCAACTTTCCACATTTTTAGAGTAGTATAATACCCATAAAATTTAATATCATAACCATTATTTAGTGTAGAGTTTGGTTCTATTAAATACATTCACATTGTACAAATGTCACTAGCAACCATTTCTAGGACTCTTCATCTTGCAACACTGAAACTCTATTGCTATTAAATATAACACCCTTGATTCTTTCTCCCCAGCCCCTGAAAACAACTGTTCTGTGTTTGTTTTTCTTTCCTTTTTAAAAAACATTTCTTCCCATTCCCCATGCTCCAGTTTTCCCATTCTCTGTCTGTATGAATTTGTTTTTTTTTTTCTTTTTTTTTTTTTGTTTAAGAGTCCACATATAAATTAGATCTGCAATATTTGTCTTTATATGTCTGGCTTATTTCACTTAGCAAAATGTCTTCCAGGTTCATCCATTTCATCTCAAAAAGTCGGATTTTATTCTTTCCTAAGGCTGAATAATTTATCATTGTATACCAATACATATTTTCTTTATATACTTATCAGTTGATATACACTTAAGTTTTTCAATATATTTGCTATTGCTTATAATGCAGCAAAGAATATGAGTCCAGATATTGCTTTGAGATCCTGATTTTACTTCCTTCAAATATATATAGAAGTTGGATTGCTGGATCTTATGATAGCTCTACTTTTAATTTTTGATATGCATTTGTACTATTTTCCATAAGAACTGTACCAATTTCCATTACCACAACAATGCACAAGGGTTCACTTTTCTGCATATTCTCATCATTTGTTATCTGTGACAATATTCATTGCAAGTGTGAGGTGATATCTTATTGTGGTGCATTAGCTGGATGATTAGGGGTGTTGAGCTCCTTTTCATATGTTTCTTGTACATTTATATATCTTTGGAGAAATTTTTATTCAACCCCGTGTCCATTTTTTTTTTTAATTTATTTATTTTTAAATTTAACTTTACAATACTCTATTGGGTTTGCCATACATCGACATGAATCCACCACAGGTGTACACAAGCTCCCAATCCCGAATCCCCCTCCCACCTCCCACCCCACATAAAAGTTCCTTGAAAAATACAACTTACTGTAGGTAGTGCAAGAGAAATATAAAATGTCATTATCCCTAAATCTATTAAAGGAATGGAATTTATGATCAAAACCTTTCCTCAAAAAAAGTTTAGAACAGTGATTTCACTGGTGAATTCTTCTGACCATTTGAAGAAGAAATAATGCCAGTCTTTCACAGACTCTTTCAGAAAGTAGTAAATGAGGAAACGTTTACTAATTTGTTTTGTGAGATCAGTCTAAATCTGAAAACAAAACCTGACAAAAATATTACATAACAGGAAGTTCAACACCAACAACACTCATAAACAAAGACAAAGAAATCTTTTACAAAGAAATTGCAACTTTGAATCCAAAATATATGAGAAGATTGAATCAACAGAATGTATCCCAGGATTGCAAAAATGTTCAACACTCAAAGCAATCAGTGCAACTCATCATATTAACAAAAATAAGGGAGAAAAGCAAATAATCATTTCAAAGGACTTTTTAAAAAAGCATTTATCAAAATACACTTTCTGTTCATAGTTTAAAAAGTTAAAATGCCATTAAAATAGTAATAGAGGGGAATTTCCTCAATTTGATCAATGGCATTCATGAAAAATTCTAAAGTTTGTATTATACTTAATGCTGAAATATTGAATGCTTTCCTTCAAGATTGAAAAACAGGAAAAGAAGCCCATTCTCACCACTTCTCATCAATAATTTACTTGAGGCACTAGCCATTGCCGTAAAAAGAAAAAGAACAGCTAAAAATCAGAAAGTTAAAATGTAAAACATTTGCAGATGATGTGTAGAATATACATGCAAAAGTTCTAAGCAATCTACCAAGCAACTGCAATAACTAATAAGTGTATTTAGTAAAGTTACAGAACACTAGTTAATACACAAATAGCAATTTAACTTTATGTNTAAAACATTTGCAGATGATGTGTAGAATATACATGCAAAAGTTCTAAGCAATCTACCAAGCAACTGCAATAACTAATAAGTGTATTTAGTAAAGTTACAGAACACTAGTTAATACACAAATAGCAATTTAACTTTATGTATTAGCAACGCTTGTGTGCTAAGTCACTTCAGTTGTGCCCGACTCTTTGTGACCCTATGGACTGTAGTCTGCCAGACTCCTGTGTCTATGGAATTCTCCAGTCTAGAATACTGGAGTGGGTTGCTATGCCTCCAGGGGATCTTCTTGACCCAGGGACTGAACCCACATTTCTTGTGTTCCCTGCACAGGCAGGTGGATTTTTTACCAGTAGCACACTGGGGAAGCCCGTAGTATCTCACAAGAGATCATGAGATGATAAATACAGACAACTACAGTTGTATTAACAAGTGTGTAAAATATTTAAGAATATGTATAACAAAAGACATAAAGGATATCTTCTATGAAAACTACAGATTATTGTTAGGAAAAATTAAAGAAAGCATGAAAGGAGAGAAATTCCGTTTAAAAAAAATATTGTTAGACTTATTATTGTTAAAATGTCAGTTCTTTCCTAAATCATCTGCAGCACCAATATAATCCCCATCAAAACTCTAGCAGCCTTTTCCTTTGTGAAAATTCAGAAACTGATACCAAATCATCTAGACTAATGAAAGAAACATTAAAATAAGGTTAAAAAGTAGGAGGATTTATATATGTATATATTTTAATTTCAATAAAGTTACTTGACTCAGAAGTATGTTGTTAGCATTAGAAGAGATACATAGACTAATGTACCTTATGAGTATTATAGAAATCCATCCATGTTTATATCCTTAAATAATTAGAAAGAAAAGTGCCAAAGCCATTCAATGGGAGAAAGAATAATTCTCACTGAGTGACTTTGGAACAACTGGATATCCACGTTGGAAAAAAAAAATCTCTAACTTTAGAGTATTAAGAAAAATGCAAAAAAGTTTATAAGAGCTTCATATAAAGCAAATCATAGATATTCTAGAAAAACATGCAGGGGAAATTTATCAATGATTTGGATAAGATAAGTATTTCTTAGATGAACATGAATCATAAATGATTTATAAATTAGACTTTAACAAAATTAAGCATTTTTTGTTCTTCAAAAGATACAATCAAGGAAACAAAGGAAAAATATTTACAAAAGAGCTGGCAAATGTGTATGATACAATGACAATATGGTCAATTCTGAGGGTCATATATTCCCTTATGGGATGATAGAGCACAGTATTGTGAAATAGGCAGCAAAAGTCTAACTGGCATATCTCTATTTTTGTAATAAAACTTTTATTTGGACATTTGTGTGAGGGAGTGAGAAGACAATTATGTTTTTAAATCATACAGGACTCTTTGTACATTCATTGCAAATATTATGGTTTTCATATCCTGTTTGAGACATTATTATTAAATAAGTACTCAACTGAGCCTGCAAGAAAATCTTATGAGTTCATGAAGGACTGAATTTAGGGAAGGAAGTACACAATGTTCTTAGGGAAAGAAGGACTCAGAATGTTGTCATCCGGCAGAAAAAAACAAAGCCTTTTGGACAGACAGTGGTGGAAGGAGAACTGAGATATGAAGGAGGGACATAGAGACCATGGAGGGGATAGATGACCAGCAGGGACAGAGCCAGACGCATTGTGAGGACCAGAGAGAGCAGAGTGAAAGCCCAGAGCCCAGGGCTGGAGAGCGTGCAGCTCTTAGAGGAGTTCTAAACATTTTCTAACTAAGAAAAGAAAAAAATAAAAGATGGGCGAATCATGAGGATCAAAGACACTAGATTTAGACTCTTATTTAAATTAGTCATGTCTTTATTGGTCTTTCTCAGACCCTTCACACACACACACACACACACACACACACACACACACACACACACACACTCCACTTCTAATTTCCCNAAAAAAAAAAGGAAATATTCAAGACAGCATATCAATCTCAACATAAGCCCAGAGTCCGTAATGTCCTACCAATTTCTGTGATCTTACGTTTATAAAGTTTCTGCTTCTAATTTTTGGTACAGTTTATAAAATTATAGAAAAACTTATCAATGTATTAATTAAAATGTTTAGATTAATAATTTTGAATATGTTCTCCTCATATATTAACTTCCCTGGTGGTTCAGTGGGAAAGAATCCGCCTGCCAATGAAGGAGACGTGGGTTCAATCCCTGGGTCCGAAAGATCCCCTGGAAAAGGAAATGGCAACCCACTCCAGTATTCTCGCCTGAAAAATCCCATGGGCAGTGGAGCCTGGCAAGCTATAGTCCATGGAGTTGCAAAAGAGTCAGATATGACAGTGATTAAACACCAAGGAATAACTTACTTTTGAATATATTCTCACCATACATGAACTTACACGTTTGTTTCATAGCCTTCTTGAAACAGTGGCAAAAACAAAGATAGTGACCAACAATAATCACACATAGTAACCTGTGACTCTAANATGATCTTTTAAAAAGTAGCTTTATTAAGATAAACACATTTAGAATCAAAACAGCTTTAGTGTTTCTAGAGATATTTCCTAGAAAGGAGTGTGAAAAGCAAGTCAACTGCTTAAGAACCATTTCATTACTTCTAATTAGAAGTTGTTTTCTTTCCATGTTATGGTGACTTTTTAGCAAGGAGGTGGGGCTTATTTAAATAATTTTGTATGTGTGTTTGCCAGGTACCATGGAGTCTTATGTACTTCCCAGGTTGTTCAGTGGCAAAAAATCTGCCTGCCAGTGCAGGAAATGAAGGAGATCTGAGTTCAATCCTTAAAGATCAAAGATCCTCTAAAGGAGGAAATGGCAATCCACTCCAGTATTCTTGTCTGGAAAATGTCATGGACAGAGGATCCTGGAGGGCTACAGTCCATGGGGTTGCACACACCTGGGTGACTAGACAACAACAATGGAGTCTTAGCTTTTGCTTCCTGACATAAAGCTTTCAGTGCCGTTCGTGATCGGTACTCAGGTAACCTTCAGTTGCTCCAGACTCTATATGCAAAGTTGTTTACTTGACTTTCAATTCTCCATAAATTTACATTTAAATAAAAGAAATCTTCAAAACGTTCTTATTGAATTTATAGTGTAGAAAGAAAGGCCAGTGATCTGGGGAAGCAATGTGATACAAAAGGCAAAGGCAAAGAGTTGAGGATCAAAGGACTTGAGTTCCTGCACCACATGAATGATGTCTTTTGCAAGGTTATTTCACTTCTTTGATTCTCATCTCTCTTATCTGCAGAATGGAAATGCTGAGCACATATCTACACACTTCTGAGGATAAAAGAAGATCAGACATAAAACATTTAACACATAACAGTAAGTGTTTAATAAAATAGGCTTTCCTCCACTTCCTATAGTTACCTATTTCTTCACAAAATTAAAATAGCCACATTTGCAATCTCTTCTCTATCAAATTATTTGCCTTATCAACTAATCCTCATCCTCCATTGAACCTATTAGTATATTCTGTTTATAGCTGGAAAAAAAAAGTAACCACCAATATAAATAAAATATGGATACAGATGAATGAGAAAAAGGCCAAATTTTAATTAACAAACATATTCTGGAAATGTCATTTATGCATTAATATTGTTCATCTAATATATCAGGGACCATCTTGTTATCAATTTTTATTTGTTCTCCTGAAAATACTGGTTGTCTAGTAAGAAAGCTTGACAGCATCACAAAAAATCTCCAGCATGAAGCTGGTGTTGATATGCACCATGTTTCAGTTTCAGTTTAGTTGTTCAGTCGTGTCCGACTCTTTGTGACCTCATGGACTGCAGCACGCCAGGCCTCCCTGTCCATCACCAACTNTTCTTCCTGCTTTTATTATATTAGTTTCAAGAGAATAGCATAGAGATTTAGCAAATATCATATCAATTTTCTAGATTTATGTTTTTACTTTTTTCAGAGTAGAGGCTGTATATATGTATTGCCAAAATAGTTTTTGGGGTTTTTTTTGTGGGTTTTTTTTTTTGTAATTTAGCGTTATTAATTTTAACAGTTTATGGAAAATCTACCAGGGACATTGAGGGTACCTGATTCTTAATCTTCCATCTCTGGTTGCATGAATGTTTAAGGCCTGTCTGTGCAAAAAGCTTCAATAGACATTTAGAATTCTCAAGAGTCTGCATTCACCAGGACATTCCCATGACNAAAATCTACCAGGGACATTGAGGGTACCTGATTCTTAATCTTCCATCTCTGGTTGCATGAATGTTTAAGGCCTGTCTGTGCAAAAAGCTTCAATAGACATTTAGAATTCTCAAGAGTCTGCATTCACCAGGACATTCCCATGACTTAAATGACTGTTGTTTAATCGCTAAGTCATGTTCCACTCCTTTGCGACCCTATGGATGACAGTCTACCAGGCTCCTCTGTCCAAGGGATTTCCCAGGGAAAAATACTGGACTGAGTTGCCATTTGCTTCTCCAGGGATTCACACTTGCATCTCTTGAGTCTCCTGCATTGAAGGTGGATTCTTTATCTCTGAGCCACCAAGGGAAGCCTTAAAAGATGTCAGCCAATAAAACTAAATTAGAAAAAAGTTGCTGTAGACACTAACTCAGAAAACAACTCACCTTTCATTTGTTGTTGGATCACTTGCACTCAGTTTAATCTCATAGCATATAAACTAAATTCTAGAGATAATTATCGGAATATATAAATACTAGATATGACTTGATTTCTGAACGAAGACCCCCAACTGACCCTCACGGCTGTCAGTCCTTACACTAATTTCTTCATCATGCATTTCTTTGACCATGGAGTCATTCATTCCATGTCTGAGAATGACACATGATCTCTGCTCTCATGTGGGCAAATTGGATGATTGAACGCAAGAAGTTCCCACCTACACCTACACCATCCTGTCATCAGACTAACTAGTAAAAGTGTATACACAGAACACTTTGCAGATGAGAAGTGCAGACTGTACTATTTGGAGGATGTACTTTGAGACTAATGCAGTCCACTGCAGTATTCTTGCCTGGGAAATCCCATGGACAGAGGAACCTGGTGGGCTATAGTCCATGGGGTCACAAAGAGTTGGACACAATTTAATGGCTAAATAACAACAACAACAAATAACAACTATCACTTTGTTTTGCCATAAGTAGAATTTATTCAGATATCTGTTTTCCAAATATCTCCCCACAAAAGAAGTCACTCTTTCAATAAGCAGTACTTATTAATTGATAAAGGTCACAAAGATTATGATTAATTTGATCAGTTAACTTAATGAATGTTGATCGAGTACCCACAAATCTGTGTCTAACAACTCAAAGTAGAGATTAGAAAGCTAATTTTAAAAAACAAGTGTTATATAGACATTACCCTCATGGCACTTATACTTTTCCACTTGAAGTTTAACAGTAGTATTTAATACAGTCAGATGATAAGGAGACAAAAGCCAGAGCACATTTGTTATCAAGAAAACACAATGAATATTTTCATCTCATTTTAAAAAGAAATATGTCCTTTTTCCCCACTCCTTTCTTTTGTCTCATGGGAAAATGCTCAGTAGATTAGTATTTAGGAGCTATTAGTATGAATTACCTCCTGGTTTACTGCTTACTGGGCTTCCCAGGTGGCACAGTAGTAAAGAATCCGCCTGCCAATGCAGGAGATGCAGGTTCGATCCCTGGCTCAGAAAGATACCCTGCAGGAGGAAATGGCAACCTACTCCAGTTTTCTCGCCTGGGAAATCCCGTGGACAGAGGAGCCTGATGGGCTATAGTCCATGGGGTCACAAAGAGTCAAACACTGAACAACTGAGTGCACATACTTTGAGAATAATACAAAAGATTATAAACAGATGTGGTTTTTTTCCTTTTGAACTTTTATTTTTTATTGGGGTATAGCTGGTTAACAATATTGTGATAGTTTCAGGTGAACAGTGAAGGGACTCAGCCATACGTATGTTTGTATCCATTCTCCCTCAAATCCCCCTCCCATTCCAGCTACCATATAACATTGAGCAGAGTTTCATGTGTTATGCAGTAGGACTTGTTGGTTTTCCCTTTTAAATATAGTAGCATGTACATGGCCATCCCAATCTCCCTAACTATCCTTTCCTCCTCAGGCAACTATAAATTGGTTCCCTAAGTCTGTCTCTTTCTGTAAAAAACGGATTTTTAATGATTTGTATGCACAAGGGGCATCAGAAAAGCAAGGTCCTCCAGAAACTTCTCCTTGTTTTGAAGAATTTCAGAAATCTGAAGAAAACTGTGACCATGCTTTTATAAATGCATAGGTATCTGGATGTCAAAGTGATTGTTTTCATACACGTTTAAATTATGAGCCTGATGCTTGTTATTCATTTTCTTACTACTGGTTTCACATCAATTTAAAACAAAGTCAAATAAGAAAGAAGCCAAAAAAAACAACCAAGTTCTATGATTAAAATTCCATTGGATGGGTCATGAATTTCTACCAAGTAAACCGACTGTTACTCTAGGTTTACTCAAGTGGCAGACTCTGGCCTATCACTGACTGGAGGAGTGGGGAATGATTTCTCCACGGTTAACTCACTGTGGAGGCCAGGGAAAAAGTTAGTAATGATAATGGCATTTCTGGGAAGTCACTCAGAAATCCTTTACTTTTAACCCTGAAACAATGTAAATGTAAAATTAATATGTAAAACAACTGGTTGTGCTTCCTTAGTTTGAGACCAGCCTGTGTCTTCGTCAGGTATATCAATCTTCTGCACAACTTCCCTTCCATTTTTGTTTTTGACACTTCTGCGTGATGTTTTCCTTCACTCTTTTGATTTTGACCTGTGTTGCCTTAAGTGTGAACTCCATGGCCCAACCTGCTGGTGTCTGAATGGGAGTTGAGCCAGGTACACCTCTCACAGGAGCAGATGAGGAAATGTCATGATGTACATTCCTCCAAGTGCATAGATTTCTCTCAAAATGTACTTTCAAGCATAGAATTAAATCACTTATCAAATAAGATGACAGTTTTATGTTCGTTCCTCTAAATTCTCAGAGAACAATTTCCTTGGTATTCAGCTTGTTTTAATTTTGTTAGTTTATAATTGTTTGCACAATGTGAAACTGGGTTAAAAACCTAGTTAGTGTATTTAGAATAAAGAAACAGTTGAATGAATGAGTTTCATACACATTTACATTTACTATTTTTGTCCCTCTATTGCAACCCACATTTTCAAAGTAGCTAATACGGAATAATCCATACATCTTCTCCAAAATTTGCTGGCTTTTGTATCTCCATTTGCTCTCCATGAATTCTCTACTGAGTGTAATCAGTAGCCTGTCTCTATGTCATTCTTTCTCTTCCCTCTCTTCATGGTATGTTCTTGATCTTTGAACATAGAACTTTAGAAAATATGAGAAAATTGTGCAAACATTATGATTACCAAGATAAGAGTGATTACAGAAATTAATCAGTTGAAACCAATGACTTAGCAAAGATATCAGTTCACCTTTGTAATTTAGTTCATGAGGACTAAATGATAGTGTTTTTATTGCTGGGAGGGTAGTTTGCTGTAAAGACTTTTACTGTGTTTCAGTGTTGAGAACTTAGAGAATATTCTAGGATTCATTAAAAACCTGACAAAAAGTTTGGGAAATTTTATCTGCACAGAAATATATAACATTGACTACCGAGGTTTTTGAGCTTCCCATGTGGCTCAGCAGTAAGGAATCTGCCACCCAAGCAGGAGACACAGGTTTGGTCCCTGGGTCAGGAAAATCCCCTGGAGAAGGAAATGGCAACAGACTCCAGTATTCTTGCCTGGACAAATCCATGGACAAAGGAGCCGAATGGGCTGCTGTCAATGGGGTCACAAGAGTCAGACACAATTTAGCCACTAAATAGCAACAACAAATGGAGGTCGTTAGTAACTGGCCCTTAGTAACAAGGACATGAATCTGGGTTCAGTCTGGGACTGTGATAATTAGATAAAAACTTTACGGGACAAGATAATGTGTGAATTCCTCTGGTGACAAATCCAATCCATAATTAACTGAAAGGCAAAAATACAACTGGTACAATTTCTACAACCTACCTGCACAAAGTGAAGGTCTTTCAGTTGTGTCCAACTCTTTGGGACCCCATGGACTATATAGTCCATAGAATTCTCCAGGCAGAATACTGGAGTGGGTAGCCTTTCCCTTCTCCAGGGGATCTTTCCAACCCAGGGATCGAACCCAGGTCTCCTGCCTTGCAGGCAGATTCTTTACCAGCTGAGCCACAAGGGAAGCCCAAGAGTACTGGACTGGGTAGCCTATCCCTTCTCCAGTGGATCTTCCGAACCCAGGTTTTGAACTGGGGTCTCCTGCATTGCAGGTGGATTCTTTACCAACTGCACCATCAGAGAAGACCAACAATCATAATTTCTTGCATTTTCTCATCATCTCAGGCACTCAGAGATGTCCCTCTTTTCCAGAGCCGACTGTTGCCTTTGTTCTCTTAATGTTTTTCTCAGTTTTGTAGGGTCTTGGATTCTAGTGTTGTGAAATCTCTGCTGAATCCATTTCTTATGAAAATCAATTTAGTGGACCCATAACTGTCAAGCAAGTGAGTATTTTAACCATTGATTTTGTTGTGATGGTCTTCCTTGAAACCCTTGCCACCATGCATCCTCTTACTTAGTCTTCAGTACTGGGTTCAAATATCAATTCTTTTCTTCTTTTTCAGGCACAATCACTTCAGATAATACCTTCCCTCCTGTAACTTCCATCCCTCACTCTCTCTCGTCCTTTCTGTAAAAACATATTTTGATGTCTCTCATTTAAAAACCAAATAAAATTAAGCAAAACAATTTTTAAATAACACAAACTAAATTCCTTCCCTCTAATATGCCTTCTGTTATATATTCTGCCATATCTTTCTTTTCTTTGTAGCCAATGTTCCTTTGAAAGAGAGGTCCACAATCGACGCTTCACTTACCAAATATCCATTCACTTTTTATAACCCATCAGTCTGTTTAAAGTACCTTAACCAGATCCCTCCTGCTCTGCTCAGACATTTTTAAGCCTCAAACTAACTTGATCTTCCATTGCATTGGACAATATGATCACTAAGTCACTGACACATTTCCGTGTTTTTATTTCCCCAAGAAATAATACCCTTTTTATTAATATGGTTCCTCATGAGCCAGTCACAGAATTTTCTTCTCAGCTCAGCCCTTAACCTCACACACCAATTTCTCCAACTCAGGCCTTTGAGATTGTGCTTTGCTTTTCGCATCCTGTGTGATTTCCAGTGTTAATTTTACCTAGTCACATGACTTTAGTCATGACCTGTATAAATGTATGTTAGACATTCCTCTTGGGCTCCTGACAGATTTAACATCCTCCGGAATATCTCTTTTTAGTTATCTAACTTGTACATCAAGTTCAGCATATGCAAAATGAATTAACCATTTACACTCAAATTTTGTCCTGTATCTATAATGTCATTCTCAGAAAATGCCAAATCATCTTCATTTATGCATTTAGCACTTTCAACGTTTTCTGATTGTAGTTATTTAGAGAAAAAATTAAGAGGTGATATTTTTTCTTATTTTGAGATTTTAATATTTCAATAGACCTAATTTTTCTATGATTTCTGAAGATGGTTGCTGGAGAATGGGTAGCTCGGTTTGGTATCTCAATGTTGTGTGTGTGTGTGTGTGTATTAGTTGTTCAGTCATGTCCGACTCTTCATGATCCCACGGACTGTAGCTCTCCAGGCCCCTCTGTCCACGGAATTCTACAGTCAAGAATGCTGGAGTGGGTTGCCATTCCCTTCTTTATCTCAATGCTGTTCATCAATCCCAATATTTAAACAGTCATAAAAGAGCAAACGGTCATGTTATTAGAGGTTTAAAATCCTGCTATCCTAGAAAAACATAGTTTAAAACTTGGTCCCTGGTGGCTCAGACAATAAAGTCTGCCCACAGTGCAGGAGACCTGGGTTCAATCCCTAGCCAGGAAGATCCCCTGCAGAAGGAAATCTCAACCCACTTCAGTATTCTTGCCTGGAAAATCACATGGACAGAGGATTCTGGAGGGCTACAGTCCACGGGGTTGCAAAGAGTCAGACACAACAGCAACTAACACACACAAAACCTAGTAAACATGTGTTTATTATAGGTCCTTTCCTTCTAGGAACATCTGTCTTCCAAGTATGTCAAAATTGCAGGAGATCTTACCTTGTCCTCCTCTTTTTCTTCTGCTGTCCAAGCACTAACTTTCCTGTACTGTCCAAGCACTAAGTAAATGTCCCATAGATAAATCTAACCTTCAGTTTTGGAGCCTCTAGTTTTAATTTTTTTTAATTATTTTTTTAAAATATAAATTTATTTGTTTTAATTGGAAGCTAGTTACTTTACAATATTGTATTGGCTTTGCCATACATCAACATGAATCCGCCAAAGTGTACATGTGTTCCCCATCCTGAACCGCCCTCCCTCCTCCTTCCTCATACCATCCCTCTGGGTCATCCCAGTGCACCAGCCCCAAGCATCCTGTATCCTGCATTGAACCTGGACTGGTGACTTGTTTCGCATATGATATTATACATGTTTCAATGCCATTCTCCCAAGTCATCCCACCCTCGCCCTCTCCCACAGAGTCCAAAAGACTATTCTATACATCTGTGTCCCTTTTGCTGTCTCGCATATAGGGTTATCGTTACCATCTTTCTAAATTCCATATATATGCATTAGTATACTGTACTGGTGTTTTTCTTTCTGGCTTACTTCACTCTGTATAATAGGTGGAGCCTCTAGTTTTTAATTAATTGTCCCAGGTTCACCTAAAAGTCAAATGCACTGAGGTTTTCTTTTTTCCTCTATCAGTGTTCCTCTGCTTCAGCCAAGTCCCTTGCTTGAGCCAGAAAATGGCCCCAGAAAATAAAATGCCCAGTGAACCAGCTCATTATTTCAGCTGATCAATACTTCTGCCATTTTTGACACTTTTATCATTCTTTTTCAATTTATTTATTTTTCAAGTATTTGGGATAGTAATATTGTCCTGCGATTACCTATCACATTCTACTGAGAGGTACAAGCAAACATTAACATTTTTTAAATTTTATTTTTTCATTTAAGGCTAAATGCTTTACAGAATTTGGTTTTCTGTCAAACCTCAAAATGAATTAGCCTATATATATATATATATA
>SJYV01023444.1:0-12295 GCA_006410875.1 Neotragus pygmaeus | reverse complement strand
GCATGAGGTGGCCAAAGTACTAGAGTTTCAGCTTCAGCATCATTCCCTCCAAATATTTAAGTGAATCTTACTGCAGATTCATCTTTCAGTTCTCAGCTTCTACATAAGAATCTCATGTTTCCTTCTTATACCTGGAGCCAACTTTGATCAACTTGCTAAATTTCTCAGGAAGGTTTTGGAGTTTTCGTTAAGCCTATAACATTTGAAATTATTCTGGAGAACAAAAACCTGTTTCCACCTACATGTGCAGATCTTCAAAGTTTGACCAGTTCATTCTGTCTCTCAATTTACTTAATTTATGTAGACTAAAGCTTTCCAAAATACCTTGGCCAATTGTTGTCAATCTGTATATTTCATATGGACCTCACTCGTATGACCTAATTCTATTTTGCCTGCCTTCCACACAATTCTTCTTGTTAGAAAAACAGAACGAAATAAGAATACTTCTGTCTCTCTGATCACCTAGAATTTTTCTGATAATACCCTTTGGCTAGAATGCTTAAAGATGAAATGAATCTGAATTTGGTTTTGGAAGAAACTCCATACATGAGGAGCTGCTGGTCACCAATATTTCCACCCTTGTGCATCATCCCACCCTAGGTTCTCTCTACCCAACCAGCATGCGCATCGGTGAAGAGGGGCGTTTGGTCGTGAACTTCAAGACGGAGGCTCAGTTCCATGGCTTGTTTGTGCTGTCACATCCTGGTAAGCCCCATTACCCACAAGCCACTCTCCAGACAACAAGAAGATAGGTTTTCCATATTTGCATGTGTTTCCACATGCTTACTTATGAGCTTTGAAGCCCTTAATTTCAAATGAATTATGTATGTGCAAGTATCTACACAAGGGCTTAATCATTGTTCAGCTGTATGTCTCATAAGCTACAAAATCATCACGGTAGACTTCTAGAGAAAATACCAAAAGGTTAAAGTTAATTTAAAAGAAAACTCTATCGGGAGTTCTCTAGTGGCCAAGATCCAGCATTTTCACTTCCGTGGCCCTGGGTTCAATCCCTAGTCAAGGAACAGAGATCACAAGCCATGTGGTACAGCCAAAAAAATTTATTAAATAAATAAAAGAAATAAAAGAAAAGTCTACAGAGTTAATTAAAAAGAATTTTCCTTTAGAAAGAGAGCATAGCCATAACATTCCCATTCTCTACTTCAAATGCATTGTTCAGAAATTTGAATTTTGATCATTTATTCAGCAAGCACAGCTCTTTTCCAGGTATTGTAAGAGACCGTTATAATGGTGTCTGAAGTGGCATTTCACTATGATATCTAGTTTCAGACATGTTAACTTTCTAAAGTATTAGCTACATAATTTTACTAATTTGGTGGATTGTGCTATGCATATCAATAATGTGGCAGTCACTAATGTCCCATGTTTAAGCTTTTCTAAAAATTCCATTTCATCAGAAATAACTTCTTTTTCAACTTCACATTACTAAACTTGCTTGCACATTTTACTGGTGTGCCAACTCATGTCAGATTGGAAGGGGAAAATAGTTCACGTGCTGTCTTCTGCGTCCTTCCTTTTTCTGGATCCAAGCTCTAAACAAAAGAGACTAAGACTGACGATACAGGAAGAGAAAGATGGTTTGCTGTAATTTTGTGAGTCTGAGTTCCAAAATACAGAACCAAAAAGAATCATTTAGCTTTATTGCAGCTGACTGTTTTGGAAAAATGAGGATTTCCTGGTCTTTACAGTGTCCTTCTGCATGTCTACCTTTCTAATAAACTGAGTCTTTGTTTAGACACGATTGAGGCAATCTAATTAGACTCCCTTTATAAATTGGGTTTTCCCGGATCTGCCTACCCAGATGCGAGTAGACTGAGGTTCACTTCATAGCTTCAGTGCACAATGAATGCATTCACATCAGCCTTATTGAACGACTGTGCCTCCCTGGAAAGTAGCCTTGAACCATCTGAGCATTTCTGGACGATTATTTTTTGGCAGAATGATAGAGTGGAAAAAGCACTGCATTAGGAAGGAGAAGGCACATATCCCAGCTGTGTGATCTGGAGAGTCACACAGTCAGTCTTAGTCCAGTTTCTTTATCTGAGAAATGAGGATAAGTATACCAACTTTGCAGGCTTATTATAAGAATACATGCAAATAAGGTATCGTAAGGCACTTTGAACATTCTAAACTGTTATGATCTTTTTAACCACTAGACCATTATTGTTGTTGGCACTTTTCTAGCATCCTTCACAAGCTCAATGATCATGTCAGTCGATCATCCAGGTCTAACGTTTTCCTTGCGTCTCATAAGAAGTGAACCAACCTATAACCAGCCAGTCCAGCAGTGGAGCTTTGTATCTGACTTTGCAGTAAGTGACTAAGACTCTTCATTTATCTTTGTTACTTCATTTGATCGCGCCTCAGATTTTTAAGTGAAAAACATGACCTCTCTGCTCCTTAAAGGTCCGTGACTACTCAGGGACCTACACAGTAAAACTGCTGCCGTGCACCACTCCATCCCATCAGGAATACCGCCTGCCTGTCACCTGCAACCCCAGAGAGCCTATCACTTTTGACCTTGACATCCGCTTCCAACAGGTGTGTCTCATAGAATGCTTTTCCTGTTGGTACGTGTGTGTGTGCGTGTGTGTGTTAGGTGCTCAGTCCTCTCTGACTCTGCGACCCCATGGACTGTAGCCCGCCAGGCTCCTCTGTCCATGGGATTCTCCAGGCAAGAATACTGGAGTGAATTGCCATTCCCTTCTCCAGAGGATCTTCCAGACCCAGGGATCAAACCCTGGTCTCTTTCATTGAGGGCAATTTCTTTACGGTTTGAGTTATAGGGAAGTCCCTTTCCCCATGTAGAAGCCCACTTTGTTAAAAGCATAGTTTACTTTTATCAGTTAAAAAAAAAATTTCTCACCCAGTGACTTCAATTCTCGTATGCTGAGAAAAAAGGAAGTCAGGCAGGAAGGGAGCAAGAGAGGAAGGAAAGAGGAAAGAATTGCCCTTTATTCCTTACTGTTTCAGTATATCAAATCCACAGTTTAAGAGTATGTAAGGGTTACTTTTTCTTATGTGATCTGGTCTCCTCTGGAGTCTGCTGCCTTGGAGATCTGAGACTTTTCCCCAGAGTTCTGCACTTTTTTGTCTTGTTCTTGATCATTGAGGAGAATGAATATCCTATAGTTTATGCCACCTCAAAGTACCTAATTGTCAATATGCATTAAAAGAAATATGATAAAATCTTTTGCCCAAGAACTTACACTAAATGTTGACCATCCACCGACCATGATATTTACACATCCTTTATATATCCCAATAAATCAGTGGAAATAAGCTCAAGCAATGCTAGTTAGTCCCATTCAAAAAAATGATTAAACCTTGGAACTTCCCTGATGGTCCAGTGGTTAAGGCTTCAGCTTTCAATGCAGGGAGTGCAGGTTTTGATCCCTGGTCAGGAAGCTAAGATCCCTCATGCCTAGCAGCCAAAAAAACCAGAACATTAAAAAACAGAAGCAATATTGTAACGAATTCAATGAAGACTTTAAAAATGATCCACATCAAAAAAATGTTTTAAAAAATGGTTGACCATTTTGCCTTCTTAAGAAGGACAAAGCCAGTGTTAGAATTCCTTAAGTCGGTTTGGTTGACATGAAAACTGATCACAGTGCAGTGTCTAGTGTTTTTTATGCCAGAGTACAGTGTGTGTGTGTGTGTTTCTGCAAATAACATGTTTGTGCGCCACCAGAACCATCAACAACACATAAGAGGGCTTTTACACTTGGTTTAGGTCAGTGACCCAGTGGCGGCTGAGTTTAGCTTGAACACCCAGATGTACCTCCTCTCCAAGAAGAGCCTCTGGCTGTCTGATGGATCCATGGGATTTGGGCAGGAGAGCGACGTTGCCTTTGCAGAAGGTATCACTTTACAAACGAGAGGCCTGCCCTGTCTGTTTGCCATTGTGTCTGTTGTCCTTTGCTTCATTGAGATTGGGATTGAGGGGGACAATTACAACTTATTTTATGGTTTTGAGAATGTAACTGGGTCTTTATCATTTTGGCAGGGATGGGGGAGGGGGTCACTGTAACTGGATATGTATTTAATGTGCTTTGAGACCCCATAGACTATAGCCTTCCAGGCTCCTCTGTCCATGGGATTCTCCAGGCAAAAATGCTGGAGTGGGTTGCCATTTCCTTCTGCACGGGATCTTCCTGACCCAAGGATTGAACCTACATCTCCTGCATTGGCAGGTGGATTCTTTACCACTGAGCCACCTGGGGATCCAGATATATGTTACAGGATGATTTTTATTCTCAGAAAATCAACCTTTATTTCCCTTAGTGAAGTGAAAGTCTCTCAGTCATGTCTGACTCTGAAACCTCATGGACTCTACAGTCCGTGGAATTCTCCAGGCCAGAATACTGGAGTGGGTAGCCTTTCCCTTCCCCAGAGGATCTTCGCAACCCAGGGATTGAACCCAGATCTCCCGCATTGCAGGTGGATTCTTTACCAGCTGAGCCACAAGGGAAGCCCAAGAATACTGGAGTGGGTAGCATATCCGACTAGGGGATTTTCCTGACCCAGGTATCAAACCGGGGTCTCCTGCATTGCAGGTGGATTCTTTACCAACTGAGATTTCCCTTAACTAAGTGATTTTTTGAAACAAGTCTGGAATTTTTTCCTTGAATGTTTTTTTGTTTTTCAATTTGCATACACTCAATATTTCATACACTCAAGTACATGAGAATGTAGCTCATGGATTAGGGTTGTGCCTGTCTTGTTCAGTGGTATATTCCCAGAACCTAGCAAAATGCCTTGTACACACAGTAGGTGGTCAGTAGTGGCTGTGAAATAGATGATGAAATACCAGGGAGTTTCATTAAACCCTCCTTTAAAAGCAAATAAAGCTAATTTGGCTTTTTTTGGAGTTTTCTTTTTTGTGTTATCCTATAATGATTTGCTTACATTTTGCCAACTAATGTATTGTGTAAACTGGATTTGAACTACAATGGGATGTTATGAATGTTAAGTTGCAAACCATGCCTCAAAGTTATTCCTACTGGCATGTAAGGGTCAATAAATCTTCAGTACTTGTGGTCATCCGCCAAGTGGTCCTATCTGAGGCCTAGGAGTGGACGAGACCCTGAAGCTCATGCAGGAAGTTCTTCAACATTTGATACCAGATTAGGAAGAGAAGGGAATACCATCGTTTGTGTCATTATTGTCATAAACTGTTTGCTGTGTCACATGGACACACCGTATCCCTTAACAGAAAAGACATTTCCTCTTGTCTGTTGCAGGTGATATCATTTATGGTCGAGTCATGGTGGATCCGGTCCAGAATCTAGGTGATTCCTTTTACTGTAGCATTGAGAAGGTGTTTCTGTGCACCGGGGCTGACGGCTACGTTCCCAAGTACAATCCAACAAATGCAGAATACGGCTGCTTGGCTGATTCGCCTTCACTCTTATATAGATTTAAAATTGTGGTAAGTGCTCTGACCCAAACAATGCACCACATTAGACAAAGTTAATTGTTTCTGTCTTCTATTTTAAAACAAAAGCATCTTTTAAAATGAAACCAAATAGTGACATTGTATGGTAAATGGTACTTGCACAAAACTAATAGGAAAACCTCCTGCATTTGCAAACGTTGGCTTTATCCACAGCAATCCTCATTTTCCTTATTGCCTAAAGGACAAAGCTCAACCAGAAACACAAGCCACCAGCTTTGGAGATGTCCTGTTTAATGCCAAACTGGCGGTGGATGACCCTGAAGCTATCCTCTTAGTGAATCAGCCTGGATCTGATGGATTTAAAGTCGACTCAACACCACTCTTTCAGGTGAGCCAGAAACAAGGTTACTTAACGATAGCTGTGCAATCACATGCAAGCCACTTAACATCGGAATGCCTCAGACGTTTCCCACTAAGAGGCAATAGTTGCCGTATCGTGTAGAGTTAATGTGAACTTTGAGTAAGATAATGCGTGTAAACTGCTCTGGACCATCCTGAGTGCATCATGAGCATTTCATGCTGCTAAGTCACTTCAGTCGTGTCCGACTGTGCAACCCCATAGACGGCAGCCCACCAGGCTCCCCCGTCCCTGGGATTCTCCAGGCAAGAACACTGGAGTGGGTTGCCATTTCCTTCTCCAATGCATGAAAAGTGAAAGTGAAGTCACTCAGTCGTATCTGACTCTTCGCGACCCCATGGACTGCAGCCTACCAGGCTCCTCCTCCCATGGGATTTCCCAGGCAAGAGTACTGGAGTGGGGCGTCATTGTCTTTTCCGTGAACATTTCATAAATATTAGCTATTATTATGTTTATCAATATATTCATTGTGTTTTATGTCTATATGAAATGAAGACCCTTATTCAGCCCAGAGTATAAATCTAAACCTGTTGGTTAGGAACTCTGGTAGTCTTATTCAAAATCTCCTTTCATTTGACTTTTCATGACTATCTTTATTAGAGTGATCTTAAATGAACAGCTGGACTCAGAAAAACAATTGTGCACAGCACAGAAATCTCCATTCTTCATAGACAAAAATAGGAAGAGCAGGAAATGGCAACCCACTCCAGTGTTCTTGCCTGGAGAATCCCAGGGACGGGGGAGCCTGGTGGGCTGCCATCTCTGGGGTCGCACAGTGTCGGACACGACTGAAGCGACTTAGCAGCAGCAGCAACCTAGAGGCAGAAGGTAGAAAGATACCCAGGAGACCATAACACTGAGCAGACAAATGAGACAAATTCAGAGATGTGTTCACATTGTGAATCCTTGGGGTAGCAAGTGCATCTTTTAGGATGTTTACTGAAAATTGACCAAATAGGATGGGCTGGAGAAATATACTACCCTTATTCTGCTAAGGGTTTCTCTTGTGACTCAGCTGGTAAAGAATTCACCTGCAGTGCTAAAGACCTGGGTTCGGTCCATGGGTTAGGAAGATCCCCTGGAGACGGGAAAGACTGCCCACTCCAGTATTCTAGCCTGGAGAATTGAATGAACTCTATAGTCCATGGGGTCACAAAGAGTTGGACACGACTGAGCAACTTTCACTTCACTATTTTGCTAAAGAGGGAATTTAAGGAAGCATGTCTGTTATCCTGAATCTTTTCAAATAGGAAATTGAAATATGATTTTTTTAAGATATTTACTTGTTAAATTATTTATTTGACTGTGCCAGGTCTTAATTGTAGCAAGCAGGATTTTTAGTTCCAGCACGTGAACTCTGAGTTGCGGCATGCAGGATCTAGTTCCCGGACTGGGGACTGAACTCAGGCCCTCTGCATTGGGAGCACATAAACTGAGCCACTAGACCACCAGGGAAATCCTGACTGTTTGTTTGTTTGTTTGTTTGTTTTTATTGTTACCCTCAAAGCATTTGACCTGAAGTCAAATCCTGAAGTCTTTGAAGAACCTTCTTTTCACAGACCCTGAAAAAAGCAGAAAAAGTTTTCTATGGCCTTATATGTAAATACACAGCAAGACACACTAGAAAAAGAGTTCTGAGCTTCAGAAAGTCTTACTTCTAGTCCTGCCTCTGATTCTAACTAGTTCAATGATGTTGGGCAAGTTACTTAACTGCTGTGTATTCTCATTTGCTCATTTTAAAGCTTTTTTTAATTTTTAAATTTTTATACATTTTTAAAGGTTACTGTCTTATTTACAGGGATTAATATTACAAGATATTGGCTCTATCTCCATGTCATACAGTACATCCTTGTAGCCTGTCTTGCCCCCAATAGTTTTTTAATCTCCCACTTCCCAGTCCTTGTGTTGACCCTCCCCTCTGCTGGTAACCACTCATTTATTCTCTGTATCTGTGTCATCCGCTCATTTTTTAAGTGAATATGTTAGACTGTGTGGTCTGGAGTTCTCTGCAGCCCTGACAAATATTTACCAGTACATGCTCCCTTAAGAGTTGCACGGAGTATTTTACAGAGTGCTTTACACAAAGCCTTGCGCAGACTACACATGTAACGATATTAAATGTATTAATTCCACAGACTAAATTAAATGATTATTCATCATCTCTGTTATGAATTTCTCTTGCAGAGAGTCATGAATTTTTAGATTGGCCTAGGATTAAATTTTCTAATGAGTAGAATTGTGTTTCTAGGTTGCTCTGGGTCGAGAATGGTACATACACACCATCTACACAGTAAGATCGAAAGACAACGCCAACCGAGGCATTGGCAAACGCAGCGTGGAGTACCGGTACCACTCCTTGGTGAGTCAAGGGAAGCCCCAGGCAGCTACCAGGAGCCGGAAGAAGAGGGAGATCAGAAGCAGCCCTCCGCTGGCGTGGGAAATCGGGGCTGAGAACAACCGGGGAACAAACATCCAGCACATCGCCCTGGACCGCAGCAGCAGGAAGCAGATCCTTCGCGGGAGGGTTTCCCCTGACGGCGTCCTCCCCCGGGAGCTCGCCAGTCCCAGCTCTGAGGTCAGCCTGCTCACGGTGGTGGGGGGCGTCGCGCTGGGACTCCTGGCGGTCATCCTCTCCGCCGTCGCGGTGATGGTGCACCAGGGCAAGAAGGGTGCCAGGAGGAAGGACGCGCCCAAGGACCCCGGCAGCCGTGAGCCCATGATGCACTCGGAGAGCCACCACAGCGACAGCTCGGAGGTTTGATGGCTGCAGGGGAAACCCGGCCTTTTCCCCCAGTGCCCAGGAAAAGACAATCGAAACCCAGTGCTTCTGTCGACGGCAGAGAACTGGGGACTTCTGTGACAAAGCTGCTCCGAGGACCTGACTGTACTAGTGAGCGTTGATTCGCACTCTGTCTACCTTCAGGCATCAGAGGACACCTTCAGACCGTAGGCCACATCTTTCCTCTTGCCCAGAAGGCATCAAGTGTATATCCACGTGGACACACAGCCATGGGAGACGGCGCCGAATGTACTCACCTTTTCTCTACGCAGTGGAGATGAACCTGGTGCTCACAGACGCCTTCAGAAACTTAACAGGAGTCTCTTGTTGCTATGTTGGTGTGAATCTTGAAGGTGCAATTATCACACTGTTTATTCATTATATAACATCTTAGTACTCCAAAGGTTTTCTTCAGTAGTCTTGAAGAATGATAAACACACTGTTTACGGTGACAAGTTTTCCAATAGGCAAAGACAGCATGGAATTATGACCAAGGGTAGCTCAACCCACAAATCACCTTTTTTACCGACTTGAGAGGGAATGGAAGGAAAGATCNAAAGGTTTTCTTCAGTAGTCTTGAAGAATGATAAACACACTGTTTACGGTGACAAGTTTTCCAGTAGGCAAAGACAGCATGGAATTATGACCAAGGGTAGCTCAACCCACAAATCACCTTTTTTACCGACTTGAGAGGGAATGGAAGGAAAGATCGAGGGCAAGTAGCTCAGCCGCTTGCATTTGCCTTGTTCCTCATCTTTGTCGGATCCTTCTTGTTTCATCTGCTTATTTAATTTTAAATTAAACCAAAGAATACATTGAGTCTGGAGAAGATGGTTGAAGAGAGACTGCTCTGTTTGGGTACATAGTAAGAAATAGTAGAATTCTTGCATGATAATATACCTTATTGGTGCTCATTCGTGGGACAGGAGAAGGATGGTGACAGTTTGATGATGAAGAAATGCCATACAGTTAGATCCCTATTTACAAGACAATGTTCTCAAAGAACTGAGCCTAGATGTTTGCAGTATTGAACCCATAAGTGATAAGGAGAAATGTCATTATGATGGTGAAGGGAGAAAGTGGTATTTATTTATATAATATGTTTAACCAAAGTGCCTCTTACATATACTTTATGGAATAAAAGAACATTTTGATGATGTCACATGAGGTTAACTCTCACAGTAGCATTACACAATGAGGTCCAAAACTTAAATTGTCCAAAAGGCATTTTATTAGCTTTCTAAGCAGCACCTGGTCCAAACAATGGGAATCCCTTCAACCGTCATTCCAGAGGTGATCTTAGAGATGGCCAGCATCGCTGATCATATTCTTCTTCTTTTGGCTGTGCCACAAGGCATGCAAGATCTTACTTCCCCAACCAAGGATCAAACCTGTGTCCCCTGCAGTGGAAGCTCAGAGTTCTAACCACTGGACCACCAGGGAATCCGCAATCACATTCTTCTTTGATCAAAGAAGAAAGCTTCAGCTCTCTGACATCTTCAGTTCAGTGAAATGAACTGCATTGCAGTCCATCTCAGTATCTAAAAATACTGCTTCCAAGGTTAAAAACCAAGGAACTTGAGTGAGCTTGTTTGAAAAGCCTCCCATTGTCTTTCTGAGAAATGTGCTTTCACCAAATAGCAGAATAGTCAGTTGATAAGGGAATATGTCAGTAGTTTAGTGACCAATCTTCCAAAACTTAGTACATGTATTTCAAGCAGATATAGATCAGCAGGAAAAGAACCTGACCTAAAGACTCCCTCTCAAGTGCTGCCTGGGATTCCCTCTCATGCCTAGGTATAACCCAGCCAAGCTGGACATCCTGGTGGACTGGAGATTGTTAGAAGGTCAATGACTCATCAGTAAAGAAACCGCCTGCAATAGAGGAGACACAGGTTCAATCCCTGGGTCAGCAGCAGGGCATGGCAACCCACTTGCCCGGGAAATCCTGTGGACAGAGGAGCCTGGTGGGCTACAGTCCATGGGTGGCAAAGAGTCAGACACAATTGAGTGAGTAACACAGTCACAGCAGCTTCCTCAGGTCATTCAGGCGCTTTCAAGTAGGTGTCTGTGAGCCCCAAACATTGCTCTTCACTGAAAAAAAGAAGTGACTTTTGTGCTGGGAGAGAGGCCAGAAGTAACCAGTGCTTCCGTCTCTTCTTTGGGGCAGCCCTGAACTTGATATTCAAAGTCTTTTAAATAGGGTAGACTGTTGTCTTCTTCCACTGGGGAGTACATAAATGTCACCTACAACTCCAGTGTACCTGGTCCATGGAAGGACTTCTGTACACAGGAAGTACTGTATGACCCAGGAGATCACATATCAAATAAACATTAATACTTTCTTAGTGATCACTTTTCCTTTTTTTCCTTTCTGGTAAATGCTTAGCGACTCTTTGGCTACCTCGTGACTTGCCTAAGAATGAGCATTTCTTAAGCAACTTTTAATAGCGTGTGGACTTTTTTTACAATTTAGCATTGGACTCAGTTTTATGGAAACTTAGAGCAAGTACTCTCAATTGCCTTTATATTACATTTAATTAAGATGCTCTGAGCCTGATTGTCAAACAACCTTGGGGATTTCTGTCAGAGTATGTTATCAGGGAAGCGTCATTATAAGAAAGCTATTGTAAACCTTTGGGCCAGGCTGGTTTTATACCAAATTTCTCTCTACAGTGAGTTGTTCTGATGAGATGACTTTGGATAAATTGGAGAGCTCACATAATACAGAAAGTGCCCTTTCTAGAAAAATCTCTTCTTCTCTGCCCATCTCCTTCTCTATTTCCCTTTCTCTTCTTCCTTCCCCATGGGTTGGAGGGAAAAGAACCTATGGGAAATAGGCAGGTATAGCTTTCTTAAGTAGGAACTACTTGGACTTCTGCATCATTTTTTAATATATGTAGTGATTTAATAGATGTCTAATCAGTGAAAACTCTTTAGTGGAAAAAAAAAGGCATCAGACATATGCTTTTCTGTACAGTAAGACAGACCCTTATAGAATAGTTTCAATATTCTAGTTTTAGAGAATCATTCTAGTAAAATAAATTCCCATATATACATAAAATAAATACCTAAAATAAATTCCCATAGAGGACAGGGTGTAAGCAGTAATCACTCCTTAGATCTCAGTAGCTTCTGACTCTAACAAAACAAGGTCTATTGACATTGCATAGGAAACACAAAACTCAGTATTAAGCATTAACTGCTCACCTGACATATGAACCATGAAACATTAAAATGCATAAGTGTGTGTTAACATATGGTTTTATTTATTTGAATTCATTCCCTCAGTTAATGTTTACTGAATGTTCCTCTAAGATTAGCCCATTTCTACTGTTCTTACCCTGGGGCAGGTTACAATCAAATGAGGCTGTTTCTTTGGACTAAAGGGATCAAGATTTGCATTTGTTTTCCTCTTGGATGAAGAAGACACTAAGCCTATCTGTGAACTATAGTTTAACAGTGTCTCTCCACACGAACAGAGGAGTCAGCTCCTCTCCATCTAAAGAACCCCACATGTTATGGATCATTCTGAATGCAGATCTAACACCAAATATTTCAAATAAGAAATTTAATGCATGTCGATGTATGACAAAGCCAATAGAGTATTGTAAAGTAAAATTTAAAAAATAAATAAATAAACAGGAAAAAAAATTACATTATAAAAAAAAAGAAA
>SJYV01023443.1:321475-336269 GCA_006410875.1 Neotragus pygmaeus | reverse complement strand
GGGAAGAAAGAGAAGGAATTCTAATTTCTAGACACTGGATTTCTCCCTGCTTAACTTCTTTACTAAGTAATGAAGCCCAAGAGATGAGTGTGGTGAAGGGGAGTTTGCGTAGCACTTTTACGTGGGACACTTGCTGCCAAAGCATTTCATTCAGGATCAATAAAAGCCATGGTTTATTCGGAAATAATTGAAAGAATCCAAACAACAGGGTGGGGATCTGTTTCTAATCCCCTTGCCCATTCATGTAATGATGTAAGCTTTAGCTAAAGCAACCTATTAGAATAGACTATAGCACATATTTCCAGTGGCTGATTTTCTCAATATGCAATTCTGGTTTAACTACCAAAATTCAGTACAGAGCAAATTAAGAGTCTTCATGCACCCACTTTCTTCTAGTAGATTTTAAAAATACTCATTCTAATTANAGCAACCTATTAGAATAGACTATAGCACATATTTCCAGTGGCTGATTTTCTCAATATGCAATTCTGGTTTAACTACCAAAATTCAGTACAGAGCAAATTAAGAGTCTTCATGCACCCACTTTCTTCTAGTAGATTTTAAAAATACTCATTCTAATTAATTCACAGAGTAAATGCCACTCAGACCCTTCATCTGTTAACATATTACTGAATTACTCCTGAGAGCTCTAGTTGTTCACACAGGCTCCTAGTAAACACCTCAGGCTCTTGTATAACAGACCAGATGATTTACCTGAGTGAACTGTTAAGTACCAGCCAGAATCAGGTATCTCAATTATCCTTCCTTTTCCATATGCCATGGCATATAGGGTACTCTGTCCATTTGCCCTAGGGAAAAGGGAAGACAAAGAAAAAATATTACACTCTAGATAGAATTTAGGTAAATAACAGAAAAATTAACCTCAATTAGGAGACGTGTTTTATGGTGGAAAATGGTTCCCAGCTCACTGGCCCTGTGTCCGTCTACCTTATAAAAAGTCCATTTGAATCACAACTTTCAGCTCTCAAGAATGTGAGGAAGCTGCTGAGGGTCAAATATGGGGATAGTCTCACTCCATCAGCCAGAAATTTACTTTTAAAACTATGTGAGAGTCAGAAGGGGAGGCTGAACGAGCCCCAACTATCCCCCCTGCTGTGGGAAAGTGAGGCTGCATTTAGACTTCACAGCCCATTGGGTCAGACCAGGAATCACTCACCAGTATGCAAGCCACCAATCCTGCAGGATGTAGGCAACCTGGAGCAGGAAATGACAGTCACTCAACACACTGACATCACTGAGCCTCACACCCCACTCTCTAGGTTGGGAGATGGATAGGCTCCAGAATATGGAGACAGTCCTTCTGGCTCAGGTTTGTGCCAAGCCCCACACCTCAGATGACCACAGGTCAGGGAAGGGCATGCTATATTTTAATATCTTTATAAGACTTTTTTTTTTCTTCCTAGAATCTCTCTGTTATATACAAACAACACCTCACCTCAATAAGTAAGCCTCACTTATTTTCCTCACAGATTTCATTCAGTGCAAACCAAAATGGACTGCAAAGCATAATAATAACAGTATAAAAGTCAGGACTTTTCAAAGAAAAAAAAAATTGATAGAAACTGTGATGATCAAGTTTCTGTGTCAGCTTAGCCATGCCAGTCTCTAGTGGTTCAACCAACCCTCGTCTAGATGTCGCTATGAAGGTATTCAGTGGATGTGATTCACATCATCCTCGGAACTGAAGTAGAGAAGATCACCCTCAATACTGTGGTGGCCTTGTCCAGTCAGTCAAAGGCCTGATGAGCAAAACCTGAGGCTTCCTGGAGGAGGAAGAAATTTTGCTTCGAGACTGCAGGGTCACCTCCTGCCTGAGGTTCCAGCCTGTAGGCCTGTCTTTCTGATTTCACATTGATCAGCTAGACTGCACAATCTCATGAGCCAGTTCTCTGAAATAAATCTCTTAATATATATATTAAACATGTTAATATTAATAAATTAAAATAATACATTATAAACAATATGTAAATACCAAGAAGAGGGCACAAAACTGAAATAAATGTCATTTACCTGAGCTGTGATATTCACTAAAATGAGGAAAATGATGATAAACCAGTGCGCACCGGCTGTGAAGTAATTCTCATAGGTCTTAAAACCAACTCTTCCAACCGAACGGCCCTCCAGTGGTAATGTAACCTGGATATTCTCAGTCTGGGAGGGAGAATGGCAGTGAAAACAAAATTTTAATTAAGGAACCTTCAAATTTCAAAAGCTTACAATGCCCTCCACTGCAAAGCTGTGAGGAAACAGATACATCTCATATGCTCATAGGAGTGCAGGATGGTCCATTTCCTACAGAAAAGGGTGTGCAAATGTCTAGCCAAACCACATATGCATTTACCCTTGGACTCAGCCATCCTACTTTCAGAATCTATTAGGAAAAAAAAAACATCATTTGCACGAAATTATTCACTGTTGGGTGGCTTTGCTTAAAGTCAATCATGACTCTCAGTGCAAGCACAACTACCTGATTCAAGTACAAATGCAGAAGCTTCTCCCAAAATAATATACAAAATGTTATGGCACTAACTTATCCCTCTAAATGACTTGTATCACTTCCAATGATAGAAATGTAAACCATACTTGGTGTTCAAAATCCTAGACAAATACAGCAAAATGAGTTCACACTAGACAAATACAGCAAAATGAGTTCAGTTCTCTGAAATAAATCTCTTAATATATATATAAAACATGTTAATATTAATAAATTAAATACATTATAAAGGAAGTTGAAATAATGTGAGTCTGGACAGCACAGGATGGCATATGACTCAAATCTATTTAATTCCTGAATTTCAGGGAGTGATTCCTGAGTGTAGAATGTGAGGGATTAATCTGAATATTTATCAGAATCATCCAGGTTCCTAGGTCTGGATATTGTGGGCTTGGATACCAAGGAGTACCATGTATGTTTNCCTGAGCCCACACTTCTGTCTCCTCAGCTTTACTAAGACTTGTAACTGAGATGTGTATAAGAGACAGGTGAGGGATTAATCTGAATATTTATCAGAATCATCCAGGTTCCTAGGTCTGGATATTGTGGGCTTGGATACCAAGGAGTACCATGTATGTTTTTAAGAGAGAGTTAGTGCTTTTCTTCATTTCTGTCTGTAGGACCTAGAATGCATTATAGGGTCACATGAGCCAAGGATGTACTCATCTCTATGCTGACCATTGGGCATTCAAGATGAATACGATGTGGCTCCAGGTCTCAAAGGGTAATAAAAAAAGGAAGACAAGAACTAACTCTAAAGTGTCTGGCCTACAACAAATGATCTAACAAAGGGGCAAAATATTACCATCAATCACCTGCAGTGCAAGAACATTCCAACATATAGGAAAAGTAGCTGATTTAATGTGGTCACAGAAAGACTCAGTCTAAAGGGGTCTTCACATTAAACCTCTGGATGCATAAGGGAAGTAGGGAGCCACCAGAGTGAGTAGTATGTAACTATGGTAAACTGATGAGTTCTCATATCAGTGTGAGCCACAGACAGCTGGAAATTCATAGCAGTGTACCCCTTACTGAGCTCAATAAGATTATTCATCCTACAACCAAAGGAGAACACCAAGCAGGCTTGCTCCTGATGCTCTTCTAATTCTATCAATTCCATGGAGTTAGGCTTGGAATCTTAGGATTTACTTTGGGATAAACAAAAATGTCATGAGAGAAGAAGACCAAAGGTCCACAAGGCCACCAAGAGCAGACAGACAAGGGCACATTGCAGGATGAGAAACTCACATCTTGGTCCTCTGGAGCTGCATCTTTCAAGGAGTGTCTGGAAGACAGTTTAGACTGAACTGAAGGCTCAGAGATCAGAGTGGGAATTCTTGGACCTGAAGATGGTTCAGTCTCCTCATTCTCCTTCCTTAAAAGAATATCTTCAAAATCTATCCCAGATTTTGGAAACTCAGCAAAAGTCCCCTTTTGCATAATTTTGCCCTAAAATAAAGAATTTGAGAGGAACGCATTTGCATTTGATAATATTAATCCAATCCACATACTAATCAAGAAAAGCCATCCAGTCTTAAATTATTATTTTCCTAAGAAAATTATCCCTAGGTTTGGAATTCTGGTGAACAAATCTAGTTCAGTTCAGTTCAGTTGCTTACTCATGTCTGACTCTTTGCTACTCCATGGGCTGCAGCACACCAGGCCTCCCTGTCCATCACCAACTCCCAGAGCTTGCTCAAGCTCATGTCCATCAAGTCAGTGATGCCATCCAAACATCTCATCCTCTGTCATCCCCTTCTCCTCCTGCCTTCAATCTTTCCCAGCATCAGGGTCTTTTCCAATGAATCAGTTCTTTGCATCAAGTGGCCAAAGTATTGGGGTTTTAGCTTCAGCATCAGTCCTTCCAATGAATATTCAGGACTTATTTCCTTCAAGATTGACTGGTTTGATCTCTGTGCAGTCCAAGGGACTCTCAAGAGTCTTCTCCAAACCTTAGTTCAAAAACATCAATTCTTTGGCGTTCAGCTTTCTTTATGGTCCAACTCTCATATGTCATCCATATATGACTACTGGAAAAACCATAGCTTTGACTAGTTGGACCTTTGTCAGCAAAGTAATGTCTCTGCTTTTCAACATGCTGTCTAGGTTGGTCATAGCTTTTCTTCCAAGGAGTGAACTGAGCATTGTGTTCACTGTCAAACCCTATGCTGTGTGCTCATGTTTTCAAAATGGAGGCCATTGACATAACTACCACGGGAACTCAGGGAAGCTAAAACTATAGATGTGGGTAGAAACATCAGCACAGTATTTCTGGACAACATGGAGACTGAGAGAAGCATCATGTGATAAGCAGAATTTAAAAATACAAGCAAAAACAGTTAATTGGGGAAGATATTCCAGGAAAAAAACTTAGGGCTGACACAGATATGGCCACAAGCACATCTCCAGAGGTAATGGTCTCTCACCAAATCTTCACAGACCATTGTTATAGTATCATGTGCCCTACTGGAAGAAAGACATGTAGGAACCAGCCCTAAAGAGAGAACCCATGAGCTTTATTTATCTTCATGGTCTTTACCACTTCCTCACAAATGCAGGAAGTTCTACCTGTCAAACTATTTAAACAAAGAGGCCATGAGACTGACCCTCATGAGCCTCTAAAGCCTTAATCTCTCATGTCAGCAAACCAACACCTAAGCACCAATGCACTCAGATCTAACCAAAAAAAACTTAAGAACAACCAGTCACAAGCAGTCAACCAGGTATCCTCTATTCAGACAACTGTATAAGCTACAGTCAATCTAATCATTTTCTTTGAACACATGTGAAACATCATTGCAGTTTTCCTCCTTTTGATGATGTTCCATTGCAAAGAGTCGGACACGACTGAGCAACTGAACTGACTGACCAAGGGCCTGTGGAACAGACGAGGGTTAATGACAGAGGTGCTGAGGCCCAGAGATAAAGAAGCCAACATCTGAAGCATCAAACAATCAGTAAGCCTGAAATATTCTCACTAATCTCCACCCCATCCCCAGCCATATTAGGAGTTGTGGGTTGATTGGTCACCCTCTGAAAGTATGTTCAAGCCCTAAACATGACACCTGTGAACATGATCTTATTTGCATTTGGTGTCTTTGCAGATGTAATGAAGTTAAGCTGAAATCACACTGGAACAGGGTGACCTTAAATCCTATATGACTGATGCCCTTAAGAGAAGAGACCCAGACACGGGGACAATGGCCATGTGACATCAGAGGCAGAGAGCACAGCACTGCAGCTGGAAGCCAGGGAACCCAAGGAAGGCGGGTGAACAACCACAGGCTGGGAGGAAGGGTTCTCCCCTGGAGCCTCCAGGGAGAGCACAGCCCTGCAAGCACCTGGATTTGGGACTTGTACCTCCAGAACAGGGAGACAATAAACTTCAGTGGTTTTAACTCACCCAGTTTGCAGTGCGTTGTTATAGCAGCTCTAGAAACTGATACCCTAGCCTGAGCCCACACTTCTGTCTCCTCAGCTTTACTAAGACTTGTAACTGCTTCTTCTGTCACCCCTCCAGTGACCATCAGAGGACTCTCTTAACTCCCACATCAGACCACATCCCTCCTCTGCTCTGGACCGTCCAAGACTTCCATCCCACTTCCAGGCTCACTGCCCACTGCTCAGGGACCAACTCCCTCCAAATCCCCCTGCTCACTCTCCTCAGACATGCTGATCTTCCTGCCGTTTCTCCAACCTGCCAGGTCAGCTCCTTCCTTAGGACCCCCTGCCTCAGACACCCTCCCCCAGGTGTTGCATGGCCCCCACCTTCATGTCATTCAGACCCCATGAGGCACAAGCTCCTCAAGGAGACAGCCAGGATGTCACCCTCTTTGTCACATCCTCCCCATCAGAACAGGAGCCCTGTGAGGGCAGGGCCTTATCCTCCTGCTGCACAGGCTCCCATACATATCAGGCACATAGAGACCCACAGAGTGGGAGACCCACAGAGTGGGCGTCTCTGACCCAGGTGCTTGGCTACCCAACCTTGCTTCTAATGTTAATGGAAGATGCTCCTTAGGCAAATTGTGCTTGACAATCATGTGGATACAAACAGACTTCAGTAGCTCTAATTTCCAAGAAAAAACCTTTGACTTAAACTGTATAAGGGGAAAACACAAGTTATAAATAAAATAACATCATTATCCTTAACAAATTTCAATAGAACAGTAATATTTCAGTAGTCCTGTGGTAGCACTCCTATATGCTTTAGTGTTTATGTGGCTTCGAGTTTAATAGTGACACTTTACAGGTCTTTGGATTGATCCTCAAAGACGTGAATAGCATCAGCTCTGAGAAAAAGGAGTTAAATTGAGGGAGAAGAAGACATTTACCATGAATCCAAGGAGAGTGACCTGCTGGGAGGTCTGGCCTTCAATACGCCTGAGTGCTAGCAATTTCACAGGCTTCTAGAAACTACTTACATCTTTCAGTATCAGAATCTGACTTGTATCCTTTAGGTACTGCAGCTGATGAGTCACTAAGATTGTGATCTTCTCCTTCAAGGCCTGACTAATACACCTACAAATGTAAAAGGTATAGAATGCAAATGCACATTAGTGGGGCTGCTCCAAACTGAAAACACATATTCTGAAAACATAATGAGACAAAAACAACACAGCAAAGGTCTGTAGTTTAAATAAAACATAAATAACNATACACCTACAAATGTAAAAGGTATAGAATGCAAATGCACATTAGTGGGGCTGCTCCAAACTGAAAACACATATTCTGAAAACATAATGAGACAAAAACAACACAGCAAAGGTCTATAGTTTAAATAAAACATAAATAATACAAATTAAATACAAATATGTCAATGATCCTGAGTAGGTCCTCAAATTTATCAGCAGCAAATGTGAACCCAGATCTGCTAAAAAAAAATTCTAAAAAACAGTCCAGTGAAGGAGGCACTTGCTAAACTTTTTCTAAAAACTCAGCTTAACAGTAATTTACATTTCACAATAAAAAATAATTGAGCAATACCGAGATTCCAAAACTTGACTGAACTTAATATTTTATCACTATGTGGGAAGGGGAAAAGAGGCATCTATGTTATATAAAATGATTTATGGTGTATACATTAACAACAAAAAATTAATAGAATCTTGGTAACCTTTGCTAGAGTGCCTTTTCTAGACACTTCTTCCCAAATAATATTAGACAGAAAATGAATGCCAGCGTGGCTTCCATCCGTCTCTACAACAGTCCCAGTCCCATCCAGGAAACCAGTCTTCTTTCATAAGGACTGAACACCTTCCAAATATGAAAATTAAATAACAGAATTCAGATGGCCCAAATCATGATGGGAATCACCCAATGGCCAAAAGACACACCATTCCCTTAACCAAGACCCTTGTGTGATCAGGCCACCCAAAATGGCTGTTCTCTTGCTCTCTATATATCCCCTTCTTGACCAGTGTCTGCTTCGCCTACACCTACTTACATGACTGACCTTCCTATATGCTTGTCCCAGGGCCCAGCTAATGACAGCTCTAGCTTCAGTTCACAACCCTCCACGATGCTTGTCAAAGGGGCAAGAGGGACATGATGACCCTCTGCTGGTTTTCATGGTGACCAATGGCCCACCCTGACATCAACTTCTCTCCTGCCTCCTTCCCCTGGGAGCAAAGACTACCACCATGTCCTGTTCCAACGTGGGCCTCAAATGATAGGATGCCCTTCCAGGATTTCCTTTGCACGTGTAAGTTGGCCCTAATCATTAAACCATATGTGTGTCTGTCACTGATTCTGGGCTCTTTCTTAAGTCTAACCTGGGCAAGTAACAGGCCTGGCAGGTCTGGAAGGCCAACAACCTCTCTCAGTATCAAACCTTAAGTGTATTTTTATAATAACTTCTCCAACTGCTTCACATTTTTAATGCTGACCTCTAGGAACTCGGCCCCAGTCTCATCCCCCAAGGCCCACAACCCCTCCAGGGAAGCAAGTAGCTGGATTTGGGGCCCTGGTGACCATAGTCAGGGCTGCAAGCAGGTACTCTGGGAGCCCAAGTCCCTCACAGAGCAAATCCCAGGAACCTGGGCCGGAGCTCAGCCTGTGAGTGAGTCAGACGGAGAGTGTGGAGGCGGCAGGCTGCAGCTCAGTCCTGCTCACGAGCCTGATGTCAGACGAGTGACGAAACCAGTGTCTTCATTTCAAAACAAGGCCAAGGACAACTCACCCACGGGTTCTGAGAAATCAAACCACCAATCCACTCAGTAAAGGTCAGCCCCCTTCTCCACTCCTCCCTAACCATGAGCACTCATGTGCTTTGGACTCATGACAGAAAAGTCCTAAGGGGACACTCTGGACACTGGGTCTGTGATCAGAAGCAAGACCCCAGGATGCTTCATTAAGTCCAAAAGGATTCATTTTTCCCTTTGATATGTCTTAGTTCAGCATTTGTATCTAAGATTCCTGAGTGAGTAAACCTCTTCAGACTTAGTAGTAAAGTTTTTAATGGAACTGTTTCTCCTTAATTCATAATTACTTGCCAACAGGTCCCTGAAGGCAGATGTTAATCAAATCTGATGGGTTTCTATGTCCAAGATGGANATTTTTCCCTTTGATATGTCTTAGTTCAGCATTTGTATCTAAGATTCCTGAGTGAGTAAACCTCTTCAGACTTAGTAGTAAAGTTTTTAATGGAACTGTTTCTCCTTAATTCATAATTACTTGCCAACAGGTCCCTGAAGGCAGATGTTAATCAAATCTGATGGGTTTCTATGTCCAAGATGGAACAACCAAAAGTGGTAAAATGTTTGCTTCCTAACATTCCATCAGAGATGAAGTAATATAAATAATTACAACAGTGGCCTATTAGTGACTTTGAGATTTTCCTAAATAATGCTCTTTATCCATCTCTAAGAAGATAGTCTATTTTTCAAGTTTCAGAGTAAAGATTTCCAAGTTATGTCATAAAAATTATTGATTCAGAAACAAGTTAACTGTTAATTCTATATAAGGGCTGTGCTAATTCTATTTATTGGGTTGCCACAAAATTCATTCAGGTTTTTCCATAATATCTTACAGAAAAACCCAACTGAACTTTTTGGCCAATCCAGTATCATTCTCTACAGGGGCTGTGTTAAGAGGAGACACATTCCATGGTAGAGAGGATACAAATAATTCAGAATCCGCACCTTCATCCATTCAATCAGCAGAGGTTTACTGAGGTGCCACTCCCTTAACATACATCGCAGGTCAAGAAAGCAGACATTAGTTTGCACCATGTAAAAGGGAGATACACTGAACGAGTATAGGACATATACTATCAGGCCATGATGTGTGCCCTGAAGAAAAAGCAAGGGGGCTGCTGTCTTAATTGGGGATACATGGGAGCCCTGAGATTCTCTGGGGAAACATCCCTGGAAGAAGACACAGCAGGTGCAGGGGTCTGGGATAGAACATCCTGGGCTGAGGCGCCTTCCTGCATTCACAGCTTCTAGCGGGTGGGGAGACTCGTAAATGGTCAAGTGCACCCACTCAGGGCAGTGAGAAGACAGAGGGCACGGGCTCCGCCTGGAGGAGCAGGAGGGAAGGGCAGCTCCCGTCTTCCGTCTTCCTTCTGTGCCCTGGCTCTGGGACAGAGGGGCCAGTATGTACAGACAGACAGGGGTGAGAAAGGACCCCCACAAAGCCAGCACAGTGGAATACCGAGTAGGTGTGGGGACGAGCTGGAAAGGCTGATGGGGGCAGATGGCAAAGAAGCCTGTTCTCTGAGGACCTGGAGCTGCTTCCTGAACATAGGAGGAATGAGAGGGGAGGGCAGGGGGAGGTCTATGAAGGGCTGGAGCAGGAGGGTGAGCTGTGTAGACAGCAGCATGGGAGTCTGATCAGGACAGACCTGAAATGCTGATGATGCAGGAGGCAGGGGTCTGGTGATGTGGGGCTAAACCAGGAGAGGATCCATAGCTGGACACAGGTGAGACTGCATCAGTTCATCTAAGGACTCTCACCTTCTATAGGTAATAGAACCCACTTAATCATCACAAAATATTGTTATAAAAATCACAAACATTAGTAACCTGGTATATATTAACATACTCATGACTAAAGGAAGCTGATAATGGCAACTAGAAGTGTGATTCATTCACTTTTAATAGAAAATATCCACCACAACTAAGCTTCAACACGACCACCATCTCTCATATAATATTGTTCCGTCCAATTGCCTAACTCATTGAGAACATTCTCAGTCGCTGTTGAGTGATTTCCTAAATTGCCTTTGTGATCCCTGCCCTAAGTTTCCCCAGAGAATGTGGTTCTGATTAGCATATAAGTCTTAACAAGCTTGCTTCTATTAAGTGTTCATCCAAGGTCATTAAACCAAAAGATTGGAGAGGACTTTACAAACATGTTATAAACACCTCACCTTTATAAACACCTGAGAGAGTTTTTGTGTTCAGCACACTGATACATGGCAATCAGTAAACTTTCCCTTCCCCTCCCTGTGACACAGACACAAGAGCCAGCAGAACTGCTCTTGCAGTGATGGGGAACTTGTGCAGATGCACAGAAGACAGGGTAGCAGGCATTTGCAAGTTTGGGGTGGAGTGCTGGGAACAGGGAGGCTGAGCTACTCTTGATGCCAGGAGAGTGGGGGATGGAAATTCATGTCTCAGTACCAGTATCCCATCACTGAACTCATGACAAGCCACAAGGCACTTCCTAAGGGAAAAGTCATCAGTGAAAGTGTTGGTCACTCCGTCATGTCTGACTCTGCAACCCCATGGCCTGTAGCCCACCAGGACCTTCTGTCCATGAGGATTTTCCAGGCAAGAATATTGCCATGCCCTCCTCCAGGGGATCTTCTTGACCCAGAGATTGAACCCAGGTCTGCATTTCAGGCAGATTCTTTACCATCTGAGCCATTAGGTGCTTTAAATAAGAAGATTTATCAAATCACAATCAAAAGAGAGTGGGAAAAGGGGAGTGTCAGATCGGAGAGTGGGAGGCCATGCCACGTGTCAGTTTCTCTGCTCTCTTTTGTTCTGAAAGATTCAATACTAATGTGTAATTTTTGTGTGTGGTAAAATATACATAACCTGAAATTTACCATTTTAACTATTTTTATGCATACAGCTCCATGGCATTAAGTACATTCACATCATTGTGTAACCATCACCACCATCCATCTCCAGAGCTCTTTCATCGCCCCAACACTAAGCACCTTTCACATACAGCCTTCAGTGGCACCTGCCTCATGACCCCTGCTTAATGGATATGGAATCCTAGCTCCTCATATCCAGAGTTCAGAGCTCCTCACATACCTCTCTCACTCATTCCCCTGATCTGCTTAAGTCTCTTTGCTTTGCTATTTAGGACTTGCTGTGAATGAATTTTGTTCCCCAAAAATTCATATAATGGCACATTGACCACCAGAACCTTAGCATCTGGTGACAGAACCGTTAAAGAGGTAACTGTTACCCTTAATTAGAGTGGGCCTAATCCAATCTGACTGGTGTCCTTAGAAGAGGAGAGTAAGACATAAGGACAGAAACAGGGGTGTGCATGAACAGAGGGAGGACCATGTCCGAGGACACAGTGAGGAAGCTGTCATCAGAAGATAAGGAGAAGGCCTAAGGAGAAACCAAACTGCCCACACCTTGATCATGAGAGTCTAGCCTTTAGATCTGTGAGAGAAGGAATTTCTATTATTTTCACACTGTTCCCCCAGCACTGTCATCTCTAACAACCTGCTGTGACTGAATGTTTGTGTCCTCAAAATACATACATTGAAACCTAATCCCCACTGTGAAAGTACTGGAGATGGGGCCATTGGGAGGTGAGGTCATGAGGGTGGAGTCTGCCTGAATGGGACTAGTGTCCTTCTAAAAGGGACCCACACAGCTTCCTCACCCCTGCCCCACATGAGGACACACGAATTGGGTCCTCACCAGACACCAACTCTGCCAACACCCTCATATGGACTTTCCCAGTCTCTGGTCTCTGTGAGAGCAGCCTGGATAGACACAGCCCCAGCAAACTAACACAGGACCTGACAGCGAGAATTCCCAAACAGCTTCTCTCCGCTGTACAACCCGCCTCCTCCAGGTAAGGACGTGCCTTCTGTTCTCACAGCCTCACTTCCTGTGCTTCTACTCTTCCTCCAGCAAAGAGAACTGGGTCCTATTTTCAGCCTCTACATACACACCCAGCCTGCACACCCCCAGGGCACTTCTCACCTAGCCCAGGGCACAGGGAGCTTTCCAACATCCACTTCCATTCAGCACTTACTATCCTGTATAGAAATCTCTAAACCTTGACTCAGCTGACCTTTTCCCAGGCATCTGTCTTAACAAGCTCCACAGTAAGACAGGTTCCTCAGAGACAGAAATGAGAGCTGGGCATCCTAGTCTCCCTTATGCTGCTCAGTGTGGGTCCTTCCCCTCTCCTGGCTCTCCGTCCTCCTTGTAAACTAAGAGGTTTTGTACAGGGACATCTGTAAGGGCACTGATCCCAGTGCACACAGCAGGGCATTAATAAGTACAGCTGGAAGGCTCATTGGCCTTAACAAGGTGGACAACAGCAAGGTAGGCAACCATGAGGTAGATGTGGACGCTGTTTTAGCAAAAGCAAGCTAATGCGGCTTTCAAAAAGGCCAGTCTAGACTCCATCAGAGGCTTCAGTTAGCGTGTATTAGGACACGTTATTCACAGAAAAGCATAAGAGTTGTTCTACTTCAGTCATTCTGTGGCCAGCCAAGAGCAATTTGTATTCCAGAAACACAAAATTGAGAGTCAAGATTTCCATCAGATTCTAGATCTCTAGTTCCACATTCAGGCTAACCCTACATCATAGGTCTAAGTATTAATTCAAATAAGCATCCATGAAGCAATGCTAAATGATTAAATTCATACTTAGACGTGGAATAAGTTAGTCTTAATTCTAGGCCTTATTAAGAATTTCCAAACCTACAAAATAATAAGCATAAACCAACAGGGCCTTTCCACAGAAGCCCTGTGTCAGTACCGAAAATTTTGCTTCTAATGTGCCTAAACACATGATGGAGGAAAAGGACTGACACTAAGTACTAGATTCCTGGGTCCAACTCTATGATTTAAAAAACATTCATCATCTTTCTTATTTCAAGGGTATGGATCCATCACAGTGTCTGATTATCAACTGCAGGTCAAAGGGAAATCTCCCATCTATTCCTCACTCCCTAAAGCACAGACCTCACTGTCTTTCACACATTGGAAGCACCTTCTGTATTTTCCTGTCCTGACCTCATCATGATGCAAAATTTCTCTACGATGTATCTTCTGTGGGGGGAAGGGAGGGAAGAGAGAGACACCAGGGCAAAGCAAGCTGATTCTCCTGAAGCACAAAGCTGAGTTTCCTGAGCTCTCTTCCCCAATCTCTACAGGGTTCCTGGAAAGCAGAGATGATGGAAAACAGGAGCAAACTCACTGATCAAATAAGTGCCTGCTGACTCCTGCATCCACTGCACTGAGCGGATCATCCAGGAGGTAGATGTCTGCATCCTGATACACGGCTCTAGAAAACATAGAGAGACATCAGGAGAGGACACTTCACACTCCCTGGGTCTCATCACTGAATCATGATGGCATCCAACAACTCCAGGTTCATTCCAAGGGCCCAGGGAAAGAGGCAAGACCCTGCTTCACACAGGCCCACCTTGCGAGTGGGATCTGTGTGCTCACATCCACTAGGAGTTGCGGAGGAGGAGGGGCAGGATGGAAACTGAAACCCCATTTACCTGGCGAGGCTGACCCGGGCTTTCTGTCCTTCACTCAGTGGGATTCCCCGGTCTCCTATCTCAGTTAGATCAGCTTCCTTCAAAAGCTGTAAATCCTACATGGAGATAGAAAAGGAGAAGAAAAAAGAAAAAAAAGATCTAAAATACGTTATCCTTCTGCCATTCTAACTTTTTAGCATCAGTTCTCCCCACAGTGTTTGATCAACAATGAGTATATTTCATAGTGGCTAAACCATAATATTGAACAATTTAAAAATTCCTCAGGTTTCTTTTTGTTTTCATTCTGTAGTTTTTCACAACATTTATGCATCTGACCATTCTAACAGATATTTATTGTGGATCAATATACACCAGGCATTGTTCTGGGCACAATGAATTCAGCTGTGAGGAAACAAAGCCCCTAGAGTTTCTCTCCACAGTAGGAGATGGTCAATAAGGAAAATTAACTTTAGTGCAAGTACTGAGGATGAGAAGGAAAAGGAACCTGGCTCAGGGGGGTGGAGAGTAAAGGAGGGAAGTGAGTCCACACTGGGGTGTGAGGGCTCTGCTCAGAG
>SJYV01023443.1:307385-321460 GCA_006410875.1 Neotragus pygmaeus | reverse complement strand
TGGTAAGTCGCTTCAGTCGTGTCCAACTCTGTGTGACCCCATAGACGGCAGCCCACCAGGCTCCCCTGTCCCAGGGATTCTCCAGGCAAGAACACTGGAGTGGGTTGCCATTTCCTTCTCCAATGCATGAAAGTGAAGCCGCTCAGTCGTGTCCAGCTCCTAGCGACCCCGTGGACTGCAGCCCACCAGGCTCCTCCGTTCATGGGATTTTCCAGGAAAGAGTACTAGAGTGGGGTGCCATTGCCTTCTCCAGTTGCGACCAAAAAGTTGAAAATAACACTGTTGGTCAATGTAAATCCACAGTTGACAAGAAATACTAATAAAATGCTATAACAATCTACTGTGCCCAAGAATTTCCCCCAAATGAAGCGCTATACTCAATAAAGACTAAATAAGAATGTTTAACATTCTTAACTAGCAGAGCAGCCCAGCAGGATGTGTATTTCTTGCATCAGATGCTTATGCAGCTGTTTGTACATCTGGGTATCCTTCACTTGACAAACACTTGTTCTTAAAAAGCTACATGTGAAAACTATATCCAAAGACGATTATTAAAAGAACTCTGAAGTGAGCTGTGTCCAAAGAGCAAAAGTCCATCACAGAAGAAATCATCAACCTCTCATGTACACACTTACATTTAGATTTCTGCGTTTTGTTGTACAGAGCACAAGAGACTAAGTGCATGTACACATGTCCTTCAAATCTTGTACACCACACAGATGTGGTGTGTCTGTGTCCCCACATCGCAGTGCTAGGGCACTGGGCTAAAATAATCTGCCTGCATATCCATCTCACCCCAGAACCTGGTTGTCTCTGGACGGCAGAGGTGTCAGGGTCTTGCTCACATATGTTCCTTTAGCTCTAGCACATGGCTGCACATTCACTACATGTGCACTGAGCGGATCAAGTCAAGTCACGTGAGAAAATGCTCAAAGCTTCCTGGAAGAGCCTTCACAACCTCCGGACTTCCTGGAGGGACCACCGTCACAAAAAGAAGTCCCCACTGTCTCATTCTGTCCTGAATAGATGTCACATAAATAATTTCCTTCACTGAGATGTCCAAACTCCCAACAAGCAGTCCCCAGCTGTGCAACGTGAAGCACCAAGAAGGAAAACACAGTGTGCATTTACCCAGATTCATGTGGCCATGAAACCTTCTTGCAAAATGAATGTCCCATGGAACACACCTAGAGGAAAGCGATTCTAGATTTTCCCAGTTCAAACTGTGTTATACACAGCTTTAGGCTCAACTGTTAAGAATTTTTTTTTAATATTTATTTATTTATTTTTGGCTGTGTCGGGTCATAGTTGCAATACTTAAGATCTTTCATTGCAGCACACAGGTTTAGTTGCCCCGAGGCATGTGGGATCTTAGTTCCCCGACCAGGGATCCAACCCATGTCCCCTGCATTGGAGGGCAGATTCTTAACCACTGGACCACCAGGGAAGTCCCTCAACTCCGAGAATTCAACAGGGGCTGTGGCGTTGCAGCAAGCTGACCAAGGTATCATGGCTTACCTTTCCTGCTCCCACAGGTCCAACCACAGCCAGCAGTTCACCAGGTCTGACAGTAAACGAAAGGCCTTGTAGGGTTGGGGTTTCTGATTCCTGCAAATTAAAGTTTATAAAGATCTGCCCATTTCAATAAAGTAACACACATTACTTCAGAAAGTGGAAAAAATAACAAAATAGTCATTGATATGCTAAACATAGCCCACATTTTTCTCCTTCCTATTTTAAGATAATGTGTTCTACAGGACTTTTCATCCAATCGTTTCTCTTCCAGGGTCTGAAACAACTTCAGTTGCCTTTTTTTTTTTTTTTTACTTTATTTTACTTTACAATACTCTATTGGCTCAGTTGCCTTTAGAAGGCTCCTTTTACCAGCTATCCATATGGACTCAGTATTAGATACCCACAGAATTTAGCAGTTGAAATGACAAGTTGAAATTTGAAATGTGAATTTTATGATGTATACTAACTTATTAAAATAATATACTTAATAGAATAGTCAATATAGGAAGTTTTAAATCATTTATGTTTTCATTATGACCCTTGGTTTTAACTATTTCATTAATCTCCACGATGTGGCAGCTTAAGTACATGATGAGCCTGGCTCTCTACTATTGAATTGAAACCTCCACTATCTCTCCATTTTCATTTGATAAAGAATGAATCTCAGTAATGCTAAGGAAGCAGGTCACTTTGTATGATTAAGTCTTTCTTGGCAAAGTAACTCTTATAAATATTCGTCAAAGCTCTAACTTCACAAGAGCTCTAATTTAACACCAACAATGACAACAAAAAAATAGGGAATTAAGAAATTAATTATGACTTTATGGGTCAGAGTGATAAGACCTCAATTTTAATATGTGTTACATGCATTACCTGTCCTGGATAAACAGGGGCCATAAAGTACTTCTGCTGTAAGAAAGCAAAAAAACATGGAGGTACATGCAACAGCACACAATCCAGTGAGAGGGAGGAGTCATGCCAATTACAGGTCATATTCCTGAGAGACTTAAGGGTACGTGTATGTAGATACATGTTCTTAGTGTTAAGAAAATTGTCAGTAACTGATAATTTTTGTTTTTAAAGAGAGGTTACAGTTCATCAGTAAAATGCCCAATAAACTTAAAGTACAAAAAAGTCTGGACAAATTATTGGAATAATCTTCAAAATGAAAAAATTTCTCTGGGAAGAACTGAATTATAAAACTTTTTTTTTCCTTTTTTTTTTAGAAATTTTTTGCCACAGGTGTACATGTGTACCCCATCCTGAACCCCCCTCCAACCTCCCTCCCCATCCCATCCTTCTGGGTTGTCTCAGTACACCTGCTTTGAATGCCCTGTTTCATGAATCAAATTTTGATTGGTCATCTATTTCACATATGGTAACATATATGTTTCAATACTATTCTCTCAAATCATCCCACTCTCACCTTCTCTAACAGAGACCAAAAGTCTGTTTATATCTGTGTCTCTTTTGCTGTCTTGCATATAAGGTCATCGTTACCATCTTTCTAAATTCTATGTATATGCGTTAATATACTGTATTGGTATTTTTCTTTCTGACTTACTTCACTCTGTATAATAGGCTCTGGTTTCATCTACTTCATTAGAACTGATTCAAATGTGTTCTTTTTAATAGTTGAGTAATATTCCATTGTGTATATGTACCATAACTTCTTTATCCCTTCATCTGTCAATGGATATCTAGGCTGCTTCCATGTCCTACCTATTGTAAACAGTGCTGCAATGAACAATGGGATACATATATCATTTCCAATTTTGGTTTCCTCAGGGTATATACCTCAGAGTGGGATTGTTGGGTCATATGGCCAGTACTCTTGCCTGGAAACTTCCATGGACGGAGGAGCCTGGTTGTCTGTAGTCCATGGGGTCATTAAGGGTCAGACATGACTGAGTAACTTCACTTTCACTTTTCCCTTTCATTCATTGGAGAAGGAAATGGCAACCCACTCCAGTATTCTTGTCTGGAGAATTCCAGGGACAGAAGAGCCTGGTGGGCTGCCGTCATGCGGTCACACAGAGTTGGACCCAACTGGAGCGACTTAGCAGCAGAAGCAGCAGCATGGTGGTTTTATTCCTAACTTTTTAAGGAGTCTCCATACCATCTTCCATAGTGGCTGTATCAATTTACATTCCCACCAACAGTGCAAGAGTGTTCCCTTTTCTACACATCCTCTCCAGCATTTATTGTTTGTAGACTTTTTGATGATGGCCATTCTGATCAGTGTGAGGAGATATCTCATTGTCATTTTGATTTCCATTTCTTTAATAATGAGTGATGTTGAGCATCTTTTCATGTGTTTGTGAGCCATCTATATGTCTTCTTTGGAGAAATGTCTGTTTAGGTCTTTTTCCCACTCTTTTATTGGGTTGTTTGTTTTTTTGGCATTGAGTTATATGAGCTATTCATATATTTTTGAAAGTAATCCCTTGTCAGTCGTTTCATTTACTATTATTTTCTCCCATTCTGAAGATTGTCTTTAAATCTTGCTTATAGTTTCCTTTGAAGTACAAAAGCTTTTAAGTTTAATCAGGTCCCACTTGCCTACTTTTGCTTTTATTTTGTTACTCTAGGAGGTAGTCATAGAGGATCGTGCTTTGATTTATCTCATTGAGTGTTCTATGTTTTCCTCTAAGAGTTTTATAGTTTCTTGTCTTACATTTAGGCCTTTAGTCCATTTTGAATTTATCTTTGTGTGTGGTGTTAAGAAGTGTTCTAATTTCATTCTTTTACAATGTAGCTGTCAAGTTTTCCAGCACCATTTATTGAAGAGGCTGTCTTTGCCCCATTATATATTCTTGCCTCCTTTGTCAAAAATAAGGTACCCATAGGTGCATGGGTCTATTTCTGGGCTTTCTATCTTGTTCATTGGTCTATATTTCTGGTTTTGTTCTAGTACCATACTGTCTTGATGACTGTAGCTTTGCAGTATAATCTGAAATCAGGAAAGTTGATTCCTTCAGCTCCATTCTTCTTTCTCAGGACTGCTTTGGCTATTTGGGATCGTTTGTGTTTCCATAAGAATTGTGAAATTTTGTTCTAGCTCCATGAAAAATGCCATTAGTAACTTGATAGGGATCGCATTGAATCTTTGGTAGTATAGTCATTTTCACAATATTGATTCTTCCTACCCAGGAACATGGAATATCTCTTCATCTGTTTATGTTGTCTTAAACATAAACATGCTAAAAAACATTCTAAAATATGTCTAAAACATTAACATACTAAAACAATAACAATTATTTTTCATCACTAAGAAGGAGACTTGGATATTATAGGAACACAAATCTATCAATAAGAAGCTAGATTTTTAAACATGAGAAAATTTTTTAAGCTTCTCCACTCCTTTCTTGTCTGATACTGAGAGTTCTATTTTACTACTTTCACTCAGTTATGTTAGCAAAATAATGAGCCACATACATTCAGCTTCCTGTCCCCACACCTCACAGTTTCCCAGGGCCAGAAACTGAGCTCCCTCCCTGTTCAGGCTTCAGAATCTGGCATTGCTCTGCTATTTTGTCTCTCCAGTCCTGTAAATTCTAACATTACAAACATATGTACTTTAAGTTCAAGATGTGCTAATATGTTGAAAGCTCTCTTGAAAATGAAAGAGAACACGCCAAATGTCTTAGGCTGATTTTACACTTAATCTCTGTTAGTTGCAAATTTTATCTCTGATTTTGTGAATTTTTATAACATACTTTCAGTAAATGTGCAAGTCACATTTTACACCATGGGTAAAATCTCAAAATTCTCCAATAAATATATGTCACAGTTATCTATTAGCAGTCAGGATCTAGGAATGGAGGACTTATTACCGTATCCCAAAAAGCAGTAAAATCTTTCATGTGCACGATTGTTTTATCAGCTGACGGCAGTTGAGTGTTGAGCTGTGATATCTCATCAAGTAACAAAAAGTTCTACAGGAAAAGGAAAAACATAGACAGTTTAGTCTGCAGGATGAAACACAAACAAAAATAATTGCTTCCTTGGAATTTTCAGTAAAAATCTACACAACCTACAAATTGATTTGCCATTTGTACTTGAAGTATTGGTTCACATCGGAACAAACTAATACATAGAATAATATACACTATTATTACAGCATATAGTATGTACATTCATAATATAGGACATATAGTATACATAGTGTTCTTTATATAAGGGAGTGTGTGTGTATGTGTATATATGATATAAGTAGAGTGCCTGGCCATGAGTCTATCTGCAACTTTCTCAACATTTCTCAGTGCACAAGTTTTTCCCTAAGGAGAAAATATAGCTCCAAAATCCAACACATTTAGAACCTGGACATTGATACTGCTTTAGTCTTGTGTTACCAGCAATAAACATGGGAGCTGATAGGAAATTACTCCAGACATATTTACTGAATCCCACTATGCACCAAGCACCCTGTGACACTGCTAGGCACATAGAGAGGAAGGCCATTCCCAGGCCTTCTTCAGTCAGCTGGCACAAGACAGGCTGGGAACACAAGCCCTACAGCAGAGATGCCAAATGAAAACTCTGGCTCTCCTGTGGGTCGTGACCCTCACGTGAGCACTCAAGACCACTCTGCTTTTCTCATGTGTGTGAAATCAATATCACTGCTTTTCATTAACCATCACCTGTTACCATTCTAAAATGTTCTTATTAAATTTCTACCTCTTAAAAATACTTCACAAGCATCTTTTCACTGTCACTTATCTCTTCTCTTTAGTCAGTGCCTTCTCTCCGGCTCGACAGGAATGACTGCCTCTTCTACTTCTTGCTATTTTCACAGCACTTAGCAGTCATTCAGTGTGATTTAGCTGAATAATACCAAGTACTTTGAGCCACTACAAAGCTAACATAAACATATACAAAAACTCTCTCTTGCCCTGCAAATGATAGATGTATTAATAACTCAATGAAAGAAACTACAGTGGTAGAGAAACTGAGTAAACAACTGAGACCACCTCCACTGCCCACACCCCAAGAACCATGAATGTGTGGCAGAGACTGCTGACTATCCTCAAAACCTGCTCTCATTCTTCTGTGGTAACAAACCCTGGATTTTGGCTGCATGTGGCAGTTTGGAAGGAGGGCCTCTCTCTCCAGCCTCACAAGCAGAGAGGCACAGCCGTGTGGCTAAATCGAGGTCAGTGGAGAGTGACAGCCACCAGGACCTTCCTCCACCCCCACGGCCTGGGCCTTGGAGGCTGCCAGCGGGGGGTCAAGGTCACATGCAGTGGAGTAACATAATGAGAGAGAAAGAGTCTGGGTCCCAACACCATGGAGGTTCACACTAGCCATGGGACTTGTTATGGGGAGAGTTGTATCACCACAAAAAAAGATATGTCCTAACCCCAGTTAGCTCAAAATGTGACTCTATTTGGAAATAGGGTTGTTATAGGTGTAATCCATTAAGGTGAGATCACAGTGGAGTAGGGTGGGCCTGGAATCCAACATGATTAGTGCCCTTATAAGAAGAGAGATGCAGAGACAGACACACCAGCAGAAAACAGGCAGATGATGATGGAGACAGAGGCTGGAGTGATGGCAGTTACAACCCTAGGAAAAACAAGGTTTGTCTGAAACCATTTAAGTTATCAGAGCTGACAAAGGAGTCCCCCTTACAGTATTTAGAGAGATCGCGGCCCTGCTGACACCTTGATTTCAGACTTTCAGCCTCCAGGTCTGTGAAACAATATACTTCTGTGATTTTAGGTCTTGTGGTTTGTGTTACTTTGTAAAGGCAGCCCCAGGAAGAGAATATAGAGCCTTACAAGGACTCTTGCATGAGAGAAAAGCAAACTATCCTTATAAGCAGCTTTAATATGGGCAATTCTAGGACCCAGAGGCAAACCAAATCCCTACCAACACAGGGGCAACTGATAAAAGCTTCTGGGGATGTTTGAGAAAGAAAACACTTGAATAGGAACCTACTCCCCTAAAATCATAAACATCCTTCAAGTCCTTGACATTCTCATCTATCACACCACAGAGCTACAAATGTGATTGCAATCTTCCTCTTCAAAAGAACAAATGGCAAAAACTGATCATGAAAACCTGCTTCTGTGCAGGAAAAATAAAGCAATACCCTTTCATTTCTCTCAAAGACCAGCAGTCAGGACATAAGATCCTCTCATTCCTCCTCCTCTCATCCAGGCTCACTGAGAATCTAACATGGGGCACAGCTACTCCTCCCCGCCCTGAGCCCATGTCCAGCAGGAGGAAGGTTGGATGGATGGTGGTCTGAAGACTCCTCTGCAGGCTCTCAATCACCACAGCCTGAGTTCTCTCTCCACATCACCTCTCCCATCATCAGTCATGTAGCAGCTCTTGTCTGTTCTGCCACAGCTCATTCATCTCCCAATTTTCCTTTTCTCTTGAAGCAACATAATTTCACAGTCTAACTTACTATTAATCATTTCAAATACTGATACAACGTTCTTGGGTGTTTTCCCTGGTTCTTTCCCTAGCCCTCCCCAACAGCACTCTTTCCTGATCTCTTTACAACACCTCTGAGAATGTCCACCATACTTAATATCCCCCAGTGATCCATAAGCACCTAAGTCCACACTCCCCAGGTGGCCTCTGAGTACTAACCCACCCACCCTTCCAGTCCATCTCAAAAGCTAATCCTCCTGAGAACCTGTCAGGACATCGCCAGCTGGCACTGTCCTCCCTACCCCTGAATCCCATGAGGGATTCTCCTATATGTCACACAGGAGATATAGACATTACATCATTCACACACTTACAGACACTAGTTCCAACTCCAACAGAGACCAAGCCTTGTACAGAGTCAGCGAATCATGGGTAATGGAAGGAATAGATTACAGGGCTCTTCAAATCCATCCAACCTGCATTGCTACAGCTTTACATAGACTGAGCTAACACAGCAACAAGCAGAAAGTTGTATACATATATTGTACATCTTCTCTAGACAGAATCAAATGCCAATTTCAACTTAAATATGTTACCAAGACAAAAACTCAATATTCAGTGTGTGCATGTGTTCAGTTCAGTTACTCAGTCGTGTCTGACTCTTTGCGACCCCAGCACGCCAGGCTTCCCTTTCCATCACCAACTNTTCTCTAGACAGAATCAAATGCCAATTTCAACTTAAATATGTTACCAAGACAAAAACTCAATATTCAGTGTGTGCATGTGTTCAGTTCAGTTACTCAGTCGTGTCTGACTCTTTGCGACCCCAGCACGCCAGGCTTCCCTTTCCATCACCAACTCCTGGAGCTTGCTCAAACTCATGTCCATCGAGTCAGTGATACCAGACACCATCAGTGTGTACATAATAGGACAGAAATTCCCAGCACTTCTCCACAAATAATAGGTTTGAGTGAGGAAAGATGTCACAATCTTCCAGGGGTTAAATGAGATTCCAACACATAACCAGCTTGTAAAGGTGTCAGAAGTGCTGGCTGAATTTTTTTCTAGGGCTCAGGCTGATTTTAAAAAAAAAAGTTGAAAATAAATTACAGATGATGTACAGACCCAGAACAGATCGTGTGGGAAAATACCAAAGTCAGAACTTCAGCCAATAAGATTGACTTCCCAGTGGCTGGTGGGGGGAAATCTAAGCAGTTTTATGAATAATATATCTTCAGAGACTGGATGTGAAAGTCACTGAAGACCTATAATGCTTTTCAGATATTTTCAATCCTATGGAGTCATTCCAAGAAAAGAGCTTCAGTCCATTTTCCTTATTAAAATAAAATAGAGGGACTTCTGGGGCCTATAAAGTCACAGTAAATCATTCATATTTTGTACATGGGAAAAACAAAATTGAAAAGTACATGTAAATAAGAAGACACAACACTATGAAGACCATGTGTAGGTCTACTCTTGAGGATGGACCACCGCACCCCCTCCAAGGTGGGCAGGGGTACTGGGTTTCCTTCCTAGGGGTCCCAGACATGACCTGAGCAGAAATCCTGGATGATAAACCACCTAGTCTACTGAGCCCCAGGCTTCAGGAGGCCGTGGGGCAGCAGGGCTCAACACCACACTGTGTTCTAAACTCTGTATGCCCACCACACCTCCAGCCCATCTGTGGTCAAATCTTGCCCAGTTCTGGCCACCTGGCCAGTAAACTCAGTTGACCTTTTCTTCCACTTCTGTGGCCCTTTTCACCTTCTAGTTGGACATCATCACGTCTAAGTGAGAGGCAGAGAAAGGAAGAAAATGATTATCCAATAATTGCTGCTACCTGTTAGATAACGGGACAGGAGACTGAATCTGCCAATGGCTGCTCAATGAGGTGGGTCTTACAGCAAACATTAAGTATTTTTAAATGCTCTTAGAATCCAAAACTAAGTCCAGGCTAGTCATCTCCTCAGATTTGGTTCTCTCTTAGCATTCTTTATCATAGTGAATCCAGGTGATTTTACAGCCTGAAAAACCAAAGCAGCCTGCCATCCACCTCTCCCCTCCCTGCCCCTAATACCGAACTCAAAATGGCTCTCAAATATTGCCAAGTCTCTCTATTTCACCCCAAACCAAACCACATCATCTCATCCCTGGACTGTGTACTGCATTAGCCTCCTGACACACTCATCTCCCTGCCTCTGCTCCGGGTCCCTACCCCACCTCACTGCCCTGTTCTCCAGGCTGCAGCCAGGCTGAGTTTTAAGATTATAAAAACCTTAATGTTTCCTGTAGTATCCTTTATGGTCCCCTGCTTAGGCCTCCAGTTCTCTACTCTGCAGCCTCAGACATTTCTGGCCCCTCAAATGCATGGATCCCCCTTCTTATCCTCAAAAGGCCTTTGTCACATGACCATCCCCAGGAAAATGCAAAGCATCGGCTTCCCACCTCCCATACTCCCACACATGGAATTCTCCAGGCAACTTGCTCAGCCTTCCCTGCTCAAACTTCTCAGCACAACCTCTAAAACTACACCAGTGATTCTGCCAAAGCAACTCATGGCCCCTCAGATTTTTCATTGTAAGGACTATTGACACAGAAATGCACATCAAGTTTCACTGTTTGATTCTTTATTAACCTCCCACTTGGTGAAACATGAATTGCAAGTAGGAAGGACTTCTCTGCAGTTGCTTACCTGCCACTGTATATACTCATCTGCACCATACTCAAGGCTGCACCAGACTTGTTATTTTGTGGAATGATTGGATGAATAAATTTGACCCCCAAAAGTCTAGCATAAATCAAGACAGCTTTTTCCTCTCAACGGATTTTTTTTTTTTAATTCTGTTATCTTTTGCATTTGCTAAGGTACATTTTAGATTTCTTTTTACAAATAGGGCAATGTTTCCCAAATGTGATTTATTTTCAAGGACACAGGGACACTTACTAAAGACACAGGCAAATTGGACCCCAGAAAAGGAATAGTGAATGAGAAACTCCAAGATGTGATAATTTAGTTTTAATAAGCACACCAGATGATTCTCATGAATTAGAGAACTACCTTCTTTATAGGGTTGTAAAACTAAATGGGCTGAAGAAGTTTCTATTAATAGGATCTAAAAGAAGAAAAAAGTACTTCCAAGATTACGTCAAAACACCATGGAGCAGTTTCAAATACAAACACTAACCTTCTCATCACTTTTATTCTCAGCTGCAAACAACTTTACTGCAAACAACCACTGCCAACAGATCTCTAAATTCTGAGATCACCTTCTAGCCATGAAGAGAAAATTTAGTGTCTTGCCCAAGTCAAAGGTGTATCCTTAATCAGGACACAAAGCAGGCTGTCAGACCGGGAAAATTCAAAGGTCTCCCTAGGTCATAATGTTAATGTTACTGCAAAAATCTACACAGAAAGGAGTCTCAGGCCTTAGACATTGAGTTCATTTTAGTAGAAAAGAAATTAAAAATACACCCAAGTATTTGAGCACAATTTCCTGAAAACCTTCTGCAGGACCCCTTTCACGCTATACTCTGGTGAGTCACATCATCCATCAGAGAATCAGAGTTATCACTGTCTCCACTACAACCATGCTTAATGGCTAGGTATTTGCAGGATCCCAGACATGATGGAGCTAGAAGGTCCCTTCAGTTGCACATTTTCTGAGCATCTGCTACTTGTGAGCACTACGAAGATGAAAGAGGCACTGTCTATAAGAATTCTGGAGTTCTGGTAAGGAAACAAATCCATAAACACATGGCTTAGTGAGGACAAAGTCACATCCAGGAGTTCAAAGGAAGATATGGGGATTCAAAAGGGTGTGATGGTTCATTTTATTAACCAGACACTTGGCAGATCACCCCCCATATACTTACTCAAACACCTATTACAGTGAAAGCAATTTTAGATAAGATTGACGTTTAAATCAGTAGAGTCTGAGTAAATCAGATTATCCTCCATAATGTGGGTGGGTCTCATCCAATTAGTCAAAGGTCTTAAGAGAAACTGGACTGACCAACTCCAAAGAGGAGGGAATTCTGTCTCAAGAGCACCTTCAGACTAGAGATGAATTTTAGCATAAAGTCTCATGGTATAAATCTTCTTTTATTTCATGATGGCCATCGAGACAGACTAATTTTGTTAAACAAGTAAGAGTGTTTCTAGTTTACTACAGGGCCCAGGAGCCAGGCCAGCAGGAGCTACATGAACACCTGGCTGTGCAGGGCACAGCTAGCGCTCCTCTCTTTAGGGAGCAGGTTCACCAATTTCAGTCAGGCTGGGTTCAGATACACAGATGGATGCACAGGGCAAGCAAAAGATTCATACCTATCCCCTCTCTGGATTAGATTCAGCTCCCCGGATTTTAGACTCCCATCAAGGCTCAGTGTTCCAGGAATGCCTAACTCCAATCTGCTCCCTCCTCTGCATTTCTCCAGCTTCTAGTGCAGACTGACCACCCTGGGCTTTTGTGGGGCCACGGTTATTTTCTGTAATTGTTGTCTCAGTCAATCCAGCATTTATTTGATACCTATGATATGTCCAACAAGGACCATGAACTACATAAAGAACTACTAGAGATAGTCTGCTGTCAAGGGCTCAGAACACTCCCAGGGAGTCAGCATTACCCCACCTGACACGAGGCTGGCTGTGCACATACATGGAAACCCCAGATCAATGTAAACAAAAGTGCTGGAAGAGGGTCATGGGGCTGCTGGAGGCTCAGCAGCATTTACGTAAATCAAGGACAGAGGAGAAGGCAACCCAGGAGGCTGAAGAGAGTGAGCCAAGACCTCAAAGTGGGGATGAATGTGACAGGTCACAGAGAGGCCTTTTCCTCCTCCTCACCTCAATCCCATGCCAGAAAAGAGGGTCGTGTGCTGAGAAACAGAGGCCAGTGGAGCCCAGAGTTTAAAACTTGATTCTTCAACAAACAGGGGCTTCAAAGGTCTTCAGAGTAAGAGAAGATGATAAAAATCATACTTAATGAGATAGTCCACATGACAAAAGATATATAGAAAGCAATGTAACAGTGGTTAAGAAATCAGGCTATGGTCAGAATCCTACTTCTGTCATTTGCAAGCTGTGTGAGGATGGGTGAGTTATTTCAACTGATACATGAACCCGTTTCCTTATCTGTAAGGCAGCGACACTAATGTTTACCCACTCAATTGTTTTTCAGATTAAATGAGATGGCATGATGCATAAAGGGTTCAAGAGGACCCAGACCACAAGTAGATCACTGGTAGCCACGATCAAAGACAGCAGCTGTGGCAGCAGTAATAACAAAACCACAATAGCACAACACACATATGAAGCTTCCATCTGGATGGGTTAATGTGTCACTAAGAATGTCACTACAGTCCAAGGATTTTCCTAAACGTCTTATTTCAAGATGTGAAAGCCACGAAAAAGGAATTTTTTAGCAAGTAGAATGGACCAAGCCTTATAAGTGTTGCTAGAAGCCCCCATCAGAAAGAATGAAAAACTCAGGGAACCAGAACTGACCCCATATGACTGATGTGTTTTATGGGAAATGATTTTTTTATAGCACAGAAACTTCATCACACACAAAAAAGTGGCTTTTATGACAAAACCCAAAACTAAAATATAATCACATTGGAGAACTATCTAACTTCACTAGAGATCTATTATTAGCAGCCCATCACTGGGCAGAGGTAGAAACAAACCAGATTTTTCATAAAGCCTAGACACTCAAGCTCATGCCCAGGCTGACTCACAGAACCAGTTTATTTTACTTTTAGACTTATTCATAAACACATGAATAATGGAGCACCTACTGTGTGCCAGGCCTTTGTTTTGGTGATTAAATTATTTGTCCAAGGCAATTTAGGGACAGTCGAGGAAAAAAAAAAAAAAAAACATAGTGGGTATGGTGGGAATCACAAATTTCAAGGGAAGAGTCCAGCTAGAGACAGGATTAAGCAGTAAGTGAAAAGAGGCAGAGAGGAAAAGGCAGATCCAAAAGGCAAGCTCAGAAATTAACAAACAAGACGTTGTGGGGTGGAAGGTGGGAGGGGGACTCGGGATTGGGAGCTTGTGTGCACCTGTGGTGGATTCGTGTCGATGTATGGCAAACGCAATAGAGTATTGTAAAGTTAAATTTAAAAATAAATAAATTAAAAAAAAAAAAAAGAAAAAAAAAAAAAGAAATTAA
>SJYV01023443.1:270545-296583 GCA_006410875.1 Neotragus pygmaeus | reverse complement strand
CCATCCAACCATCTCATCCTCTGTTGTCCCCTTCTCCTCCTGCCTTCAATCTTTCCCAGCATCAGGGGTTTTTCCAATGAATCAGTTCTTTACATGAGTTGGCCAAAATATTGGAGTTTCAGCTTCAACATCAGTCCTTGCAATGAATATTCAGGACTGATCTCCTTTAGGATGGACTGGTTGGATCTCCTTGCAGTCCAAGGGACGCTCAAGAATCTTTCCAATGCCACACACAGTTCAAAAGCATCAATTCTTTGGCACTTAACTTTCTTTATAGTCCAACTCTCACATCCATACATGACTACTGGAAAAACCATAGCTTTGACTAGATGTGCCTTTGTTGGCGACATCTCTGCTTTTTAACGCGCTGTGAGGTTGGTCATATGTTTTCTTCCAAGGAGCAAGCGTCTTTTAATTTAATGGCTGCAGTCATCATCTGCAGTGATTTTGGAGCCCAAGAAAATAAAATCTCTCAGTGTTTCCACTGTTTCCCCATCTATTTGCCATGAAGTGATTGGGACCGGATGCCATGAGCTAGTTTTCTGAATGTTGAGTTTTAAGTCAACTTTTCACTCTCCTCTTTCACTTTCATTCAGAGGCTCTTTAGTTCTTCTTTGGTTTCTGCCATAAGGGTGATGTCAACTCTATATCTGAGGTTATTGATATTTCTCCGAGCAATCTTAATTCCAGCTTGTGCTTCATCCAGCCCCACATTTCACATGATGTACTCTACATATAAGTTAAATAAGCAGGGTGACAATGTACAGCCTTGACATACCCCTTTCCCAATTTGGAACCAGTGTGTTGTTCCATGTCCAGTTCTAACTGTTGCTTCTTGACCTGGATACAGATTTCTCAGGAATCTCAGTCAGGTGGTCTGGTATTCCTAACTCATTAAGAATTTTCCATAGTTTGTTGTGATCCACACAGTCAAAGGCTTTGGCCTTTTCCCCTCCCTCTCAACTGCCTTAAAAAGAGTTTAGATAGGGGGCTGGTCTCAGGAAGAGAACTATCACCAGAGATAACTTTTTACACAGTGTCAACCACAACTTGGCACTTGCCATCTACCTCTATAAGGATTAAATCACGTGCTTCCATAGCTGCTGATTTTCAACATCTCTAAAAGGAGTTGAGGGTAGAGAGCAGAAATGAGGCACTCTGTGCTTCAGGGAAAAATTGGCCAGATAGGTTCTTATAGTTAGGTATTAACAGGAGCTGATTTTATCAGCCCAATTCTTGTATCTCCTCATAATTAGAAAAGCACTAAATTACTTCATGGTGATGATTGGTCCTCATGACTAGCAGAAATATTCTGCAAAAAATATGAGCTTGACTGCACGTATCCCCCCCTTCACCAAAATCACATGTATACTGACCTCCTAGACGCCCTGCACCACCTTACTTCCTGCCTCTTTGGAGTAGTTTCTCAGCGCTATCTGCAGTCCTCATCTTGTCCCAAATAAAACTTAACTCACACCTCTCAAATTGTGCACTTTTTAAAGTCAACATCAGAAAGTGTTATCAGCATGGCAAGGTAAACATTTGTTTACCAAATATTTGTTCTTCTCATCTTCTTGTGAACCATCTTCCACCCCTTTGAAGCTCCTGGCCCTTACCCCTTTCTGCTTAGCTACGTATGTAAGCCTCAGCTACCTGATTGCCAGAGAACCTCAAATTTTTGTGGGGCTTCCTGGTGTAGGACATTTGTTTTTCTTCTGTTAATCTGTCTTATGTCATTTTAATTATCAGATTAGTCAGAGAAATCAGAAGGGAAGAAAGAAGTTTTCCACTCCTGTATGACCACAGAGTTACTTTAAAAAAATCCTTTCAAATATGTTGTCAGGTTTCAGCTGAGAGAGCAGTAAATATGCCTGGTAGTGTTGAACAACTGCTTGAATACAAGAGATGTCCCCAAAGAGAGGGCAAAAGCTATTGCCTTCTGCAGATCCAGAGTCACTCTCAAAGACAGCCAAAAGGAAGAAGGACTTAGACAATTCTGCCAAGAGGTGGCAACAGTCAGTAGGACCCCAGCCACAAATTGAGGTTCAATGCAGACCATATTTTGGCCATATTTTGGGGGTCCCAACCTGATGGTTGTCAAGCCAAGTTCTCAGGACACAAAATGAGACAAGAAGGCAGTAGCTCTCCTGGGAAAGAGAGGATGATAACCAATGTTTGTCCTGCCAACTGAATTTGGATCAACCAGACACCATGGGAGCTGCCTTTGGTAACAATTCTTACCCTTTGTTGGCTTCTGCCAGCTTTCCCAGGATGCTGTCTGTGGGCTCTGGAGTGAGTAGGGTGTCCCAGAGGGTTCCATGCTGGTCACCAGAAACTGTAGAGGAGGTAAAGTTACTATTCCTCTGGTTGTTACAAAGAGTGCCTGGCTGAGAATCCCTTCTCTAGGCATCTCATAGATGGATAAGCTTATCTAAGATGGTTAAATGACCCCACTGAGGGCACTGAAATTCTTGATTATCTTTAGTAACTATTAGCTCAGCCTGAAAAATTTTATTCACCAGCGACATCACATTGACTCCATTCCAGTTTAAGTCAGACCCAGTCTGACTCCAGATCTGATCCAGTTTCTGGACCCGATCACATGCTCAGATGGTCTGGAAGCTCATGAGGTGGAAGCTGGGGACCGAGGACCAGGAGGACTTGATACCAATTTTAGTTAATATGCACTAAACTGGGCATATTAAAAAAAATTAAAAGCTGATGAACAGGACCTCAGCCAGATGATCAAGGTCAGCCTCAGTGCTGGTAAGTCACGGGGATGTCAGACACCCTTAATTTGATGTGATAAGAGTGGCACTGTGTCTCTATGGTCTTTTCCCCAAACACCCACAACCCCAGATGAATCATGAGAAAAATAGCAGAGAAATCCCAGCTGAGGGACATCCTGCAAAACACCTGACCAGCACTCCTCAAAATCCTCAAGGTCACTAAAACAAAAAAGTCACAATCTAAAGGACCTAAGGAGACATGAAGACTAAATTGTCCTTGGTGGAATCACAGGAGAGAGAAAGGACATTGGGGAACACTAAGGGAATAAACTCTGGACTTTCAGTGATAATATCATATCCATATTGATTTGTCAATCATAAAATAAATGCACCATCTTAATGTTAGATGTTAATAGGGAGATGTGAATACAAAATATTAATTGGGTGTTAGATGTATGCAAATTTTTGGTAATTTGTCTGTAAATCTAAAATGATTCTACAATTAAAAGTTTATCTAGAGTAGGCTGCTTTTTTGGAAAACAGCAGTGGCTTTCTAAAGCAGTGGCCCACAAACTTTAAACTTCAGACAAATCACCTGGCATCCTGCTAAAATTCAGATTCTGATTGGGATGGGGTCTGAGAAGTTATATTTCTGATTATCTCCCCTTACCATACTGAATGGGCTTCCCTAGTGGCTCAGATGGTAAAGAATCTGCCTGCAGATTCCAGAGGCCCAGGTTCGATCCCTGGGACCACACTGAATGAAGGCTATAAGCACCCTTCATAAAAGAAACACATTGTCAGAGGAATCATTTCCAATAGGATTCCTTCCCCTCATCTTTTATTAGTGGAAGTTACGAGGGAGTTGGCTGGTTTTCTGGAGTGGTCTTAGGATTTGCCTTTTTCTCTTTGTGAAATAATATTTGCATTTTATGGCAAAATAAGAAAAATTTAAACAATTTAAAAATTATCTTTCAGTTTCTTCTCTCCTCCAACTATGCATATATCCATACCACGCACTGGCCAATGCCTCCCCCATCAGCAGGAATATCTGCTGCTCAACCATAAACAGCAACATTCTCCTAGCATCAACAAAACAGCTCATTTTGGGAGTTCCTGGTAGTTAAGACTCTGCACTTTCACTGCCGAGAGCCCGGGTTCAATCCCTGGTAGGGGAACTAAGATGCATGGTTCAGCGCCCCCATCTCCAAAAAAAAAAAAANAAGACACTTTACCTTTTTTTTTTTTTTAGGTTTTATTTATTTATTTATTTATTTATTTTATTTTACTTTACAATACTGTATTGGTTTTGCCATACATCAACATGAATCCGCCACGGGTGTACTACCCAAAGCAATCTACAGATTCAATGCAATCCCTATCAAGCTACCAGTGGTATTTTTCACAGAGCTAGGACACTTTACCTTTTGCCAAGAAAAACATTCCCAAGAAACAGAAGCTCTAGATAAGCAGCATAAGTAGCAACCAGGTAAAAGAAGTGATGATTTCAATTTAAATTGTTTGACTTTAGCTTTCGATTAGGATTTTATCTTTTAATAAAAATTATATGTATTAAGGTGGACAACATGATTATTGTTAAAAATATACACTGGGAAATTATTTCTGTAGTAAAACCAATTAACATATTCACACTTTATGTAGTTACTATTTTGTGTGTCTCCTGAGAACACTTAGGTCTTCCCTTTTGGCTCAGCTGATAAAAATTATGCCTGCAATGTGGGAGACTGGGTTTAATTCCTGGGTTTGAAAGATCCCCTGGAGAAGGAAAGGCTACCCACTCCAGTATCCTGGCCTGGAGAATTCCATGAACTACATAGTCCATGGGGTCGCAAAGAGTCGGACACAACTGAGCAACTTTCACTTTCACTTGAGAACACTTCAGATCTACTCTCACAGAAAAATTTAAGTATATAATACAATTAAATAAGGATTTTTAAAAGCAAATAACCCAGGGCAACAAGATACTGAGAAACAAGTTTACACAGAGCCTTTCAACAGTTGACATGGTATATCTGTGGCAATTTCTTTGTAAAGACACCTGAAATCCTAATTCCTTTTACATTAGCTAAGATCAGGGTAAGCTATGAAATAGTTGTGTGCCATTTCTCAATATAAAAATCACTGAACACATCAAATCGGGTCTTATCAAAACTTCTATAATGCATACCAATGAGAAAAAGGAAACATAGTATTATGAAGATAACTTGAAAGAACAGCAACAAATTTTCTCCCAAATTACTAAAGACAATGGAAATTTTCAAGTTTTATCCAAAATATCCAATTATTGGCTTTAATGCCAATAAAACAATTGTAACTATAGCATATAGCATATAGTGAGTCTGTATTTAGCCTGAGTTATATTTATTTTTTTCTTTAGTTAACACAGTTGTACTGAATGTGATTAAATGGGCCATTGAAAAATATAATCATTCCCTTTCTCAAATCCATTCTGTTCAAGATTTAATTTTATGGATACAATCCTGAAGTTCACTTTTAAATACAGCTTTGAAGGTTTTAATGAACAACAACAAAATTTCCAGAAATACCACTATGAGAATTAGGCATGAAAACATTGAAAATCAATGGAATACCTTTGATACTTTAATTTTTAAATTTTATTACAGATTTAGTGGATATTATGCAACAGTGGATATTATGTGGCTAAAAGTCATAAAAGGTAGCCCTGATCCAATCTCAGTAGAAAACTTATTATAGATTGGAAAAGAAAAAAAACAAACTTGACTTGGTGCAAATAGCAAGCTTCTCCAGTGAAGTACAAATGATCCCAGTTACAAAATTTTTAATTTACAGAGAGCTTTCCCTAAATGTTCCTGTTCCTTCAGGGGAGGTACACACTGTGGTACCGAGCGACACTCACCTTGCGGTAGATCATGTGGCACACGGCTACCCTCAGCCTCATCCCCACGCGCTGGATGTGATACAAGTACCAGTGGTGCAGAACAGCCCACACCAGCACACTGGCGCTCAGCCCTGCCGCGAAGCCGTAGGCTTCATGCAAAGCGGCAGAATCCGTGCGATTGGCGTTTTCAACGTAATTAATCATTTTCCCCAAAAATATGGGCTGAACAACTCTGGTGCCTTCCTAAAAGGAAAAAAAAGGCTTAATTAGAAATGCAAGCTCTATCAGTTTTTTTAACACAAGCTTTACTTTACCATTAGCGTATTAAAAGGGCATTTTTGGCAAAAGACTACATTTATGATTCACCTGAAAAGAAAATATCTACCTCCTATTAGACAAGCAGACAATAGTTTTAACCTTAAGCCAAAATTTTACATTCAAAGACAATGAAGCCTTAGTACTTTGTGCTCACTACACTCTAGAAATTCAATAAATACTACAACCAGTGCTTTAGAATGCATTTGGCAAAATACCAAGTGATTCTTAGGGTGCTGGTGCTAAGTCACTTCAGCCACGTCCAACTCTTTGTGACCCTGTGGACTGTAGCCCACCAGGCTCCTCTGTCCATGGGATTTCCCAGGCAAGAATACTGGAGCGGGTTGCCATTTCCTTCTTCAGGGAATCTTCCTCACCTAGGGAACGAACCCATGTCTCTTTATGATTCCTGCACTGGCAAGTGGGTTCTTTATCACTAGCACCAGAAAAAGGGTAAGAAATTTGCTTCCGTATGAACAAGCTCTGCTGGCAGTCCATCCCTGTCCCCCTGTTCTTTCAACATCTCAGCCTAACAGAAAGTCAAAATGGTTCGTGTATGGGAGATACACTCTTATCACCTTCTTAAGAATCTTTATGAACTGAGACACTGGGACAAACGCATTCACTTGTACCCACCCTGAACTTCACAAATCAGTACAACAAGAAAACAGAGCCCAGACTCTCTTGGAACATCACAAAGAAACCAGGCTGAGGAGGTTCTCAGGGTCTCAGCCCCGAGGGACACTGTGTCAATATGTCTCTACCCTCTAGAAGCTGAGCTGTTCCTTGGAATCAAGCTAAAAAACAATTTTTGTCCACGGTTTGCCATCAGCCACTTATTGAAGGTGCTGGTTTGGAAGAAATGTTACCAATCATCTCTTCCCTAAGGCAAAAGTTAAAATCCTAAACCAGTGAGGTGGGGGACACTGAGCCTTTTCCCTTGAGTAAGACTTAGGGAAAGCGATTTTCTTTCCCAAAACTAAAGGTAGAAAACTGCAACACTTGCTCACCCTGCCAAATGGCCACTCCATCCCACAACCTACTTCTTCCCTCTAGTCACCCCTTGAAGGTCCCCTTCTCGCCCATCAAAGAAAACCAAACACTCAATACAAATCCAAGTCTTCAAAAGTAAACACCATGACCCTCAACATAATTTCCTCCACAGACTTCTCAAGTGACAAAATGTCAAAACTTTGGAAATCTTTCAGGAACTTGACTTTGGAGCAAGCTTTTCTTTTTAAGCAATCCTTCCTTATTAACATAGACAGGATAAGCAACTGACAGGATTTCCTTGATAGCACTCTTCTGTCTGTCTGAAGTTGTGGAAAGGATATGCAAGAGGAAGGGAAGGAGAATCCCAAACAACAAACACAAACAAAACTAACAAACATTTTCTGCTCAACAAACTAGAGCCTGATGAGGATATATAGAGAAAGTTGTCCCCATTCCTCAGATGGATGTAACATTAAACCCCAACACTCCTGTCTTGTTCTGCACCCACAGGTTCACAGGATACACCAACTGCCCCACCCTCCACAAGGTAATAGAAAGCTTCATCTACTACAGAGAAGAACTCACTGTTAAGCTAAAGAATTATGCATAGGATGATCAGATCAGAGTAAGAGGATCCGTTCTCAAGAACACAAAGTTTCACTGTTACATTTCCAGCAAGCCCTATCATTCACCCCTAGAGACTCTAAGAGCTTATGGAAGAGCCCCTCAGATTATACACTGTAAAACAGACTTTGTATAGACTTCACTGAGATAGAAATATGGAGGCTCACACAGAGGAACAAGAATGTCAGCCCAGGTATGGCCGAGGGCAGTCCAGTGCTACAGCCTGCAAACCTGGGGCTTTCCATCAGAAGCCCAACACTAACACCTGCCATCCCAAATGTTCCTAAAACTTATGATTTTCTTAGGAAATCATTGTTGCCTGTTACTCAGCTCTCCTTTTGACCCTGATACTGTTCTAATTACAGTAAGTGTAATGTCACCCACCAAAGAGAATACTGATAGATGCACAAAATTCACCAAAAAGTAGTATAAAATAAAGGCACCTCACTATTATCTGATTGGATTTTTTCTGCTGAGAGATAGTATTTAATAACCCAGTTAAGCAGATAGCCTCATTAAGGAGTAATGCCATGGACTTCCCTGGTGGTCCAGTGCTTAAGAATCTGCCTGCAAATGCAGGTTCCATGTCTGGTCAGGGAAGATCCACATGCCGTGGAGCAACTAAGCCTGTGCACCACAACTCCTGAGCGCATGCGCGCTGACTACTGGAGCCATCACACCTGGAGCCTGTGCTCCGCAACAGGAGAAGCCACTGCAGTGAGAAGCCCGCACACTCTAACCGGAGAAAAGCCCTTGCTCAGCAGCGAAGACCCGGTGCAATCAAAATTAATTACAAAAAAAAGAGTAAGGCCAGTGGTGAAAGACAGGGAAGCCTGGCATGCTGCAGTCCCTGGGGTAGCAGACACCGACACGAACTGAACAAATGCCAGTCCTGGCTCAGAGCTTCCACTCCTCTGTCTGCTTCTTTTTTAATCTTGTTTATTTATTTATCTTTGACCCTGCTGGGTCTTCGTTGACACACACGGGCTCTACTTTGCTGTGTGGGCCATCTCTCGTTGCGGTGAGTGAGGGCTACTCTCTAGTTGTAGCAGCCATGCTTCTGGTTTTGCTGGCTTCTCTTTTTGCAGAGCAGAGGCTCTAGAGCACACAGGCTTCGGTAGTTGCACCAAGTGGGCTCCGTAGTTGCAGTTGATGGGCTCCAAGGCATGTGGGATCTTAGTTCCTGGACCAGGGATCAAACCCATGTTCACTGCACTGGCAGGAAAATTCTTAACCACTGACCACTAGGGAAGTCCCTCCTCTGTCTGTTCTTGATCCTAATCCTCAATGAGTAAGAAATAAAATAATTGAGAAAATGTTCATTAGCAAACTTGAAACTAACCAAATGAAAACCTTCTGGATAGCAGGAACAATATCAAAAATTGTTCCCACAAAGCCTTCATCTTTGACACCAACCTATAACTCAGTGAATAGCCTTCCCACAAAACAACTGGGAACATAGTTCTTCTTCCTTCACAAGAATTCTGCATAACTGTGAAACTGCAAAAGATATTTAAAACAGTCCAATATAATACCACAACAATCATTTCAAAGTTCTACAAGAGTCTCAGAGTCTCTGAGGCAGACATCTCTCGGTGGAGTCCTTGTTATTTAACCTCCTGCAAGCACTTGACATTCCGGCTCACCTCTTGCTTTTAGGGGAACTTATAGTTTCTCCACTACATTTCCACACTACTCGAAGTGTCTCTGGCCCAATTCTACCATCTTCAAGAAAAACTGAGTAACTCCCTGAGATGGCCCAAGCCACCACCTTAAATACCATCTCCAGCTAAAGAAAGGTTGGTAGGGACACATATGAGAAGTTAATAGGAAAAGCAGCTAAAATTAAAATGGCTGGGTTTGTTACGGAGATTTAAGTATTCTCCCTTGACAAGACTCTTCTGTGATTTAGAGACATCCTTCTCTTTTTGGTACTGGGAGGAAGACACCTTCACAAATGGAGATTGCCTTCATCAACGTAAATGTCCCTCACAGAAGGGTGACTTCCGCTCTATCTTTACAGTTTCTCCTGTGTTTATTTCTAAAAAAAAAAAAAAATCAGCTAAAAATAAGCTTTGTGTCAAAAATGCACATTCTCAGGTGACACTTTCTACTACCCTTCAATCATATTCAATGTTTGTAGTTTTGAAATATTTGTAACACCTACAGGATAAAAAAAAAAAAAAAAACTCTGTAGGAAGCAGGTGACAGAGGAGCACAGAGCTACTGTCAGAAAAACGTCTCTTGACTCTGAGTCTCAGTGGAGGCTGTGGGAGGAGAGGAAACCTCAGGAGAGAACACTGGCCTGGGAGTCCGAACATGGGCTTCAGGAACCAGGTCAGCCACCTGGGAGTCACAGGACCATAAGCCCATCATGTACCCACCTGCCCTCCAGGTCTTTGTTTACCTCGAGGAATTGAGCCACAACAGCTCAAAGTACTCTGAAACCAACACTAAAAAACAAGTGATCATTTTTATGATACAGAAGTCCTGGGAAGAGACCTGCTCTATTAATGGCAGAGGCTGGTTTCACAAAGGGTTTGGAAAACTCAGTGCTGCTCACAGGCCACCATGCAGAACAATTCTTGAGAAAAGTCATTTATAAAAGCCAACATTTCTGGATAGCAATTAAAAGTTTCACTTCTTTTTTTTTTAATTAATTAATTTATTTATTTTTTAATTTAACTTTACAATACTCTATTGGGTTTGCCATACATCGACATGAATCCACCACAGGTGTACACAAGCTCCCAATCCCGAATCCCCCTCCCACCTCCCACCCCACAACGTCTCTCTGGATCTTCTAAGCAGATTTTTTTTTTAATTTTTAACCATTATGAACACAACCTTTAAAAAAGAGGCACCTACTTCCCTGACTTCTAAAAGAAAATGGAATAAGGGAGGAGTGGGGAGAATGAGTGAAATAGGTGATGGAGGTTAGAAGGTACAATCTTTTAGTTAAAAAAATAAATAGTGAGATGTGATGTACAACATAGGAAATACGGTCAATAATATTGGAATAACTTTGTATGGTGACAGAGGGCAACTAGACTTGCAGTGATCATTCTATAACATATACAAATATTGAATCACTATGCTATATACCTAAAACTAATATGTCGATTATACTTCATTTTTTAACTTTTAATGGAATAAAACCTTTTTTATGCTTTTTGAAAAATGAATCCACAGGTCATCACTGTGGATATCACTAACAACTAATGGCTAATGCTACGCTCTCAAGATCCAGCGGGCTGCACACAGCAGGTCTGCTCTGCAGGTCCCCTTCTGCTTGGCTCAGTGCCCCCTCCCCCTCTCCCTTGCTGTGTGGACTTTGGTGGTTGCTCTCAGCCCACAGTAACTTTGCCACCAAAGTCTCCACTATGCCACTTTGCCACTTTTCAGCCTCCTGCGTTGAGCAGACTCAACGGACACTTGGAAGAAAGCATTGGGAAATAAAGGCAAAAGCCCAATACAGCTCTTGGGGAAGCAGCCCTGAGTCAAGGCACAAAACCCACTATGGGACTCAGAGGATTCTGTTTACCTCCTGCCCATAAGCTGAGCTCCAAAGTGAATATTTACACCAACATGTGCCTCCTTCAGCCTCCACCTAGACCAGAGACCATCAGCAAAAGTGGCCTTGGACAAACAACAAGTGACTGGACAAGGCCAGGCCCTTTCTAATATTCCTGGGAACAGGACATAAACCCTGGTCACTCCACTCCTCTCAGGGGAAGGGACTGGGTGAACCCACTCTGGTTCTCTGAGGTCACCCCACTTACACACCAGCAGGTGGAGACCTCACCTCTCAGAGAGAAGCCCTGATGACCTGGGGAGGTGTTCTCTGTGTCTCTGGTCCAGGTAGAGACTTCAGGCCCCTCTTCCCCACCCTGAGGGCCCTGGGCAGGAGGAGACCTGTCCTCCCCACCCACATTCCCCTTGGAGGTGTACAAAGGGGCGGGGCCAGACATGCTGAGAACTCACTGCCTGTTCTGTTCTAATTAAGGGTGACCTGTAAATGTCCCAGGTTCAATATCAGCCTGGTACTTGTTTCCCCAAGCATTACAGTCACTCCTCAATTCTCACAGGACAGAGGTTCACATACCTTGAAATTCTAACCCCAAAATCTTCACCCTAGACTGGCACAGCCCTGCCTCTTCCCACTGGTGCTGCCAGGAATACCTGCATTGTGGTTGGTCAGAGCACTGTCTGGGAACCACAGATAATCGATGAGTCATCCTATGCACCAAAGGAATTAAAAAAGGGTAAGTAAGTGAAGTGAAGTCGCTCAGTCATGTCCGACTCTTTGCGACCCCGTGGACTGTAGCCTACCAGGCTCCTCCGTCCATGGGATTCTGCAGGCAAGAATACTGGAGTGGGTTGCCATTTCCTTCTCCAGGGGGTCTTCCCAACCCAGGGATCGAACCCAGGTCTCCAGCATTGGAGGCAGACGCTTTAACCTCTGAGCCACCAGGGAAGCCTGGAGGTCGCAAATAAATGTGTTCATGTTTTAGAGAATCCTGAGCTGAGTTTAGATCTTCCACCATATAAAATACAAAGCCACTTAGGGATGGTAATGAGGGGAAAGGTGGTTTCTTAAAGGGCTCCTGGGTCCATCTGAACACAGCATGATGCTATTGCTAATGTCAATATCCTAGTCATTTCTGGCACCCAGGGTACATGATCACTTGGAATCTACCCTCAATTATAATCCCCAATCTGACTTCCTGCTCTAGGAAGTTCTTAGCATCCTATTTATTAACTTCAGGCCAAGTTCAGGATGCATGTGTCTTGAGACCTGTAGACAAAGCTCTCAAGATGAGTCTTCCTGGGAATTCCCTGATCCATGGTTAAGATGCTTTGCTTTTATTCCATGGTCGAAGTTAAATCCCTGGTTGCAGAACTAAGATCCCATAATCCACACAGTCAAAAAGAATTTTTAAATAAGTTTTTTAAATGAGCATTTCTGACACTGGACAAGCTATAAGTCATTGAGATGGTCAGAATGGTAAGTCAGAGTGCCTGAGACATAATGTCCTTCTGTCCTTTATGCTTTGTGAGACCATGGGCACATTATGGAATTACTTGGCATTCAGTGTCCTCTATTCTAAAACCAGGATAATATTAAGTCAGGAAGGTGGATTCCTCCAGCTCCATTTCTTCTTTCTCAAGACTGCTTTGGCTATTCAGCATCTTTTGTGTTTCCATATTAATAGTGAAAAATTTTGTTCTAGTTCTGTGAAAAATGTCATTGGTAATTTGATAGGGATCACACTGAATCTGTAGATTGCATTTGGTAGTATAGTCATTTTCACAATATTGATTCTTCCTACCCAGAAACATGGAATCTCTCTCCAGCTGTTTAAGTCATCTTTGATTTCTTTCATTAGTGTCTTATAATTTTCTGTGTACAGTTCTTTCATCTCCTTAGGTAAATTTATTTCTAGATATTTCTTTTTTGCAATGGTAAATGGGATTGATTCTGTAATTTCTCTGATTTTTCACTGTTAGTATATAGAAATGCAAGTGATTTCTGCATATCAATTTTGTATCCTGCAAATTTGCTAAATTCACTGATTAACTCTAGTAATTTTCTGATACTATCTTTAGGGTTTTCTATACAGTGTCATGTCATCTGCAGTGAGAGCTTTTTCTTTTCTGATCTGAATTATTTTTATTTCTTTTCCTTCTGTGATTGCTGTAGCTAGGACTTCCAGAACTATGTTGAATAATAATAAAAACAAGACACCCTTGTCTTGTTCCTGATTGTAGGGGGAATGCTTTCAGTTTTTCACCATTGAGAATAATGTTTGCTGTAGGCTTATCATATATGGCCTTTACTATGTTTAGGCAGGTTCCTTCTATGCCCATTTTTTTGAAGAGTTTTAATCATAAATAGGTGCTGAATTTTGTCAAAGGCTTTTTCTGCATCTATTCAGATGATCATATGGTTTTTATTTTTCAATTTGTTTACATGGTGTATCACATTGATTGATTTGCATATGTTGAAGAATCCTTGCATTCCTGAAATAAACTCAACTTGATCATGGTGTATGAGCTTTTTGATGTGTTGCTGAATTCTGTTTGCTAAAATTTTGTTGAGGATTTTTGCATCTATGTTCATCAGTGATATTGGCCTGTGGTTTTCTTTTTTGTGTTGTTTATGTCTGGTTTTGGTATCAGGGTGATGGTGGCCTCATAGAATGAGTTTGGAAGTGTTCCTTCCTCTGTAATTTTTTAAAAGTGTTTTAGAAGGATAGGCATTAGCTCTTCTCTAAATGTTGATAGAATTCTCTTGTGGAGTCATCTGGTTCTGAGCTTTTGTTTTTTGGGAGATTTTTGATCACAGCTTCAATTTCAGTGCTTGTAATTGGGTTGTTCATAATTTCTATTTCTTCCTGGCTCAGTCTTGGAAGATTGAACTTTTCTAAGGATCTGTCTATTTCTTCCAACTTATCCATTTTATTGCCATATAGTTATTCATAATAGTCTCTTATAATCGTTTGTATCTCTGCATCCTCTGTTGTAACCTCTCCTTTTTCATTTCTAATTCTGTTGATTTGATTCTTTTGTTCTTGATGAGTCTGGCTAAAGGCTTACCAACTTTGTTAATCTTCTCAAACAACCAGCTTTTAGTTTTATTATTTACTATTGTTTCTTTCATTTCTTTTTCATGTATTTCTGCTCAGATCGTTATGATCTCTTTCCTTCTACTAATTTGGGGATTTTCTTGTTCTTCTTTTTCCAGTTGTTTTAGGTGTAAAGTTAGGTTGTCTATTCAATGTTTCTCGAGGTAGGATTATATTGCTATAAACTTCTCTCTTAGAACTGCTTTTGCTGCATCCCATAGGTTTGGGGTTGTTGTGTTTTCACTGCTAATTGTTTCTAGAAATTTTTTATTTCCCTTTTGATTTCTTCAGTAACCTGTTGGTTATTTAGAAACGTATTGTTTAATCTCCATGTGTTTGTGTTTCTTAGAGTTTGTTTGGTTTTTTTTGTTTGTTTGTTTTTTTTTTTGCTTGCAATTGATATTTAGTCTCAGAGCATTGTGGTCAGAGAAAATGCTTGATATGATTTCAATTTTCTTAAATTTACTAAGGTTTGATTTGTGATGCAAGACATGGTCTATCCTGGAGAATATTCCATGTGCACTTGAGAAGAAGGTGTTTTCTTCTTCATCCAGAGGACATGTCCTGAAGTTATCAATGACACCCATCTCATCTAATGCATCATTTAAGACTTGTGCTTCCTTATTAATTTTGTGTTTTGATTATCTATCCACTGATGTGAGTGGGCGGTTAAAGTCTCCTACTATGGTTGTGTTACTGTCAGTTTCTTATGTCTGTTAGCATTTGTCTTATATATTGAGGTACTCCCATGTTGGGTACACAGATATTCACAACTATGTCTTCCTCTTGGATTGATCCCTTGATCACTATGTAGTAACCTTCCTTATCTCTTGTAATCTTCATTTTAAGGTCTATTTGTCTGATATGAGGATTGCTACTCCAGCTTTCTTTTGCTTCTCATTTGCATGGAACATATTTTTCCATCCTCTCACTTTCAGTCTATATATGTATTTAGGGCTGAAGTGGGTTTCTTGTAGACAGCATATATATGGTTTTTGTTTTTGTATCCATTCAGCCAGTCTGTGTCTTGGTTGGAACATTTAATCCATTTACATTTAAAGTAATTATTGATATATATGTTCTTATTGCCATTTTCTTAACTGTTTGTAGATCTTTTTTCTTCTCTTGTATTTCTTGACTGTATAAGTCCCTTTAACATTTGTTGTAAAGCTGGTTTGGTGGTTTTTAACTTTTGCTTATCTGAAAAGCTTTTGATTTCTCCATCAGTTTTGAATGAGATTCTTGCTGGGTACAGTAATCTTGCCTGTAGATTTTTCCCTTTCAGTACTTTAAATATATCCTGCCATTCCCTCTGGCATGCAGAGTTTCTGCTGAAAGATCAACTGTTAACTGTATGGGGTTTCCCTTGTACATTACTTGCTGCTTCTCCTTTGTTGCTTTTAATAGTCTTTATGTGTGTTTACTCTTTGTTAGTTTGATTAATATGTGTCTTGGCATGTTTCTCCTTGGATTTATCCTGTATGGGACTCTTTGTGCCTCTTGGACTTGTTTGACTGTTTCCTTTTCCAAGTTCAGGAAATTTTCAACTATAATCTCTTCAAAAACATTTTCATACACTTTCTTTTTCTCTTCTTCTGGGACCCCTATAATTCGAATGTTGGTGGGTTTGATATTGTACCAGAGGTCTCTGAGGCTATCCTCAGTTCTTTTCATTCTGTTTACTTTATTCTGCTCTTCAGAAGTTATTTCCACCATTTTATATTCCAGCTCACAGATTCATCGTTCTACTTCAGATATTGATTCCTTCTAGAGTATTTTTAATTTGAGTATTTGTCTCTGTATGTTTATCCTTCAATTCTTCTGGGTCTTTGTTAATTGATTCTTGCAGTTTCTCAATTTTGTTTTCAAGGATTTTTTTTTTATCATCTTTACTATCATTATGCTGAATTCTTTTTCAGGTAGCTTGTCTATTTCCTCTTCGTTTATTTGGACTTCTGTTTTTTCTAGTTTGTTCCTTCATTTGTGTAGTATTTCTCTGCCTTTGCCTTTTCTTTTTTCTTTTTCTTTTTTTTTTTTTTTTTTACTTATTGTGTTTGAGGTTTCCTTTTCCCAGGCTTCAAGGTTGAATTATTCCTTCCTTTTTTTCTCTGTCCTCCTAAGGTTGGTCCAGTGGTTTGTGTAAGCTTCCTATAGGGTGAGATTTGTGTTGAGTTTTTGTTTGTTTGTTTTTCCTCTGATGGGCAAGGATGAGTGAGGTGGTAATCTTGTCTGATGATGATTGTGTTTGTATGCTTGTCTTATTTGTTGTTTAAATGAGGCATCCTGCACACAGTGCTACTGGTGGTTGGGTGATGTTGAGTCTTGTATTCAAGTGATTTCTGTTGTGTGAGTTCTCACTATTTGATACTCCCTAAATATCTATTTCTGCTCTATTGACTATACCAAAGCCTTTGACTGTGTGGATCACAATAAACTGGAAAATTCTGAGAGAGATGGGAATACCAGACCATCTGACATGCCTCTTGAGAAATCTGTATGCAGGTCAGGAAGCAACAGTTAGAACTAGACATGGAACAACANCATATGACACCACCCTTATGGCAGAAAGTGAAGAAGAACTAAAGAGTTTCTTGATGAAAGTGAAAGAGGAGAGTGAAGAAGTTGGCTTAAACTCAACATTCAGAAAACTAAGATCATAGCATCTGGTCCCATCACTTTATGGCAAATAGATGGGGAAACAGTGGAAACGTGGCTGACTTTATTTTCCTGGGCTCCAAAATCACTGCAGATGGTGATTGCAGCCATGAAATTAAAAGATGCTTGCTCCTTGGATGAAAAGTTATGACCAACCTAGAGAGCATATTAAAAAGCAGAGACATTACTTTGCCAACAAAGGTCCATCTAGTCATGGCTATGGTTTTTCCAGGGGTCATGTATGGATGTGAGAGTTGGACTATAAAGAAACCTGAGTGCCAAAGAATTGATGCTTTTGAACTGTGGTATTGGAGAAGACTCTTGAGAGTCCCTTGGACTGCAAGGAGATCAGTCCTGGGTGTTCATTGGAAGGACTGATGTTGAAGCTGAAACTCCAACACTTTGGCCACCTGATGTGAAGAGCTGACTCATTGGTAAAGACCCTGATGCTGGGAAGGATTGAGGGCAGAAGGAGAAGAGGACGACAGAGGATGAGATGATTGGATGGCATTACCCACTCAATGGACATGGGTTTGTGTGGACTCCGGGAGTTAGTGATGGACAGGGAGGCCTGACATACTTCTTTGGTCGCAAAGAGTCGGACATGACGGAGTGACTGAAATGAACTGAACTGAACTGTCTGGGAGCCCCAAGCTCACACTAGATCCAGGAGCCAATAGCATCTTCTCCTTCAGACACCCACACCCTACTGACCTGAGCCCCCAGGGAACACGCCTAAACTGTCACTCTAAACTGAGTGGTTTAGACTTGAGACTTGGTGACTGGCCAGGGGAAAAAAGCCTTGAAAGGGAAATAATACATTTACAGTGGAGAAAGCTGAGATCAAATTAACATTACCAATGTTGAAACATAGCTACATCATGTATTTCCTCATTTGATGTCAGCTGGACTGCTTACAGAGTGCCCAGATTAAACACTGATTCTGGGTGAGTCTGGAGTGAAAGCAGGGCTTCTCTGCTCCCTAGGACTGTATTTCCAGAAGAGAAATGCTCATCACCTGGCTTGAGTGGTGGAGGTGGAGCTGAGATGAACAGAAGGGATTGCAGAGAGCAGGAGATGAACTCAACAGTATCTGGGCAGATAGACCCACCATGATGACCCAGTCCTCGATCCCTCTCTCTGCTTCCCTCCTTCAACATTCCACCTGCCCTGAAAAAGGAATCTGGTGGTGTGTGTGTTGGCAAATACTCACAGTCAAATGGCACGTGGAATGTAAAATTTATTTTCACTCCTTTGAGTCTACGAGGGTGTTTCTGGATGATCAGTGTTTGACTCAGTGGATCTGTGGAGTCTGTAGATTGCTCCCCGCCCATCTCCTGCATTGTGAATGGGTATCATCCAACTTGTTAAGGGCCTGACTAGAAGCAGGGCAGAAGACAGAGAATTCCCTCCTTTTTTTCTTCCCTCACCGCTGGAGCTGACCTCCAATCTCATCTTCTCCTGTCCTTGAAGTGGGATGTTCACCACTGACTCCCTGGGTTCTCAGGACTTCGGACTTGAACTAAATCACGCCATTGGCTGCCCTGGTCTCCATGGCGACCGTGGTGTTTCTTACATAATCAGTAAGCCACTTCCTCCCTTATATATATATACATACACACACACACACACACACACACACACACACACACACACACACACATCAGTTCAGTTCAGTCGCTCAATCCTGTCCGACTCTTTGCGACCCCATGAATCGCAGCACGCCAGGCCTCCCTGTCCATCACCAGCTCCCGAAGTCTACCCAAACCCATGTCCATCAAGTCAGTGATGCCATCCATCCCTGGTGGCTCAACTGGTAAAGAATCCACCTGCAATGCGGGAGACCTGGGTTCGATCCCTGGGTTGAGAAGATCCTCTGGAGAAGGGAACGACTACCCACTCCAGTATTCTGGCCTGGAGAATTCCATGGACTATATAATCCATGGGGTCGCAATGAATCAAATATATACACATACAAGCAGTTAAATGTCCACAGAAAAATGAAGATGGGAGAGCTTGGACTGGGAAGATTTTGATCCCATTTGATCCCAGTGTTTGCATTTCCCGCCACTACTCTGCGTTGCCTCCACGTTCTCAGCCTTCACTCACTTCCCCGGGTTTGTCGTTCTGTCTATGTCCCTTGTCAGAGTCGCCAGCCGTCCATGGGACGCAAGCCTGCAGAGCAGCCTGAGCAGCAGCGGCGATAGCGTCTTACTGGTGCATGGCGCCATCTCGTGGCTAAACTAGGCAACTGTCAGGGTCAATTTGACACTGCTGTATTCGGGACCCTTACTGAGGTGAAAACAAAGCTCTCAATTGTTTGTTTTTCTCTTCTCTTCTTTACTTTTCTTTAGACAGTAAATCACATATACTCAAAGAAATTCGTGTTCCTGTTTTAATCATCTAACTGCAGGAGCAAGAAATGCACGTGCACTTAGAAATGGAAACGGGGAGTATATCACAGGAGCAAGAGGGGTTGCAAGGAGCATGTATGAACGCAGTACTGATGCCTCTTTTTCCAGTGTGATTCAAAGGGAGAAGTATAAGTGTGCATCCAAAAAAGAAAAAAAAAAGGAAAGAACAAAATAAAAAGAAGAAAAAAGAGATTTCTTTGAAGGAAGGTGGAAATCTGTGAACTCTTCCAGGCTCATACATTTTATTATATCATAAATACTTCCCTCCTAATTTAGGATGAAGATTATGACCTAGACATGTAGAGAACAGAGAAAAGTGCCAAATAAATGTCATCTGTTGTTATTTTTATTCCCAGAAAGAGGAGGCTACTGACAGCAGGGTGATGAACACTTTTGGTTTGCTCAGATGGTCCAGATTTTAACACTGAATGTCCTGTTTGCTGTGGATCCACTCATCCCCAGGGACACAAATAGTTCCAGGTTTTCGGCTTTTGTTGGGGTTGAAGAGGATGGAAGAAAGTGACTGAATGTTTATTTTCCACAATCAAATGATAATATACTGTCAGAAGCCCAGGAGTTCCTGTTTCTACCTTATCTTCTCCTCACATTGCCACCTACCTGCAGAAACGAAAGAAATTCTTGTCCTGGGAGACAAGTCAGCACGTTGCACTGAAGAGGGCAGCCTGAAGCTGGACTTGGTGTTCTCTGCACCACTCAGCACCCACCAGCAGAGGGCACACTCCTATCCTGCTCACTGTATTCCCAGTTCCCCTTCCCTGACCCGCCTAGAGTTTCTGCCTTCCAGGAAATCTTAGTCCATTCATTGCTTTTCCAAGTTAGGCTGTGTTCATCCTTTCTCCTCTGCCTCCTTCCTCTCCCTCTTTCCTGCCTCTCTACCTTCCTGCCTTTCATTTCCATGAGTAAAGTTGCAAGGAATGTGAGCTCACAGTTACAAAGCACCTGTTTGAACAAACCACCATGAATAAGAAAGTCAAACTTTTAGACATTTTAGGGAAAAACTAAAATCAATCCAACCTGCAAAAACCACAGATATGAGAATAGTGAGATACAGAATATAAAATAAGCCTCTTTAGGGACTTCCCTAATGGCTCAGTGGTAAAGAATTCACCTGCCAGTGCAGGAGACATGGGTTCGATCTCTTATCCAGGAAAATCTCATATGCCTTAGAACAACTAAGTCTGTGCACAGCTACTGAGCCTGTGGTCTAGATCCCAGGAGCCACAACTACTGAGCCCTCTCACCCCAGAGCCTGTGCTCCGAAACGAGAACAGCCACCACAATGAGAAGCTCATGCACCAAAACTGGAGAGGAGCCCCCTTCACCCCAACAAGAAAAAGCCCATGCTGCGACAAAGACTTAGCACAGCCAAAATTAAATAAATAAAAATAAACAACAAACATCTCTAATACCAAAAAATAAAATATGGCTTCTGAATTTTGACCAAAGAACAAGAAGTTAGAAAAAAACAAAATAGGAAGATTTGATGAATAAAATGGAAATTCTAGAACTTTTTTTTAAGAGTTTTACATAGCTGAAGATAAATTTTTAAAAGTCAGAACATATGTCTAAAAACAAATTCCCAGAATGCAGCATGGAGCAATAAAGGGGTAAAAAAGGTTAAAGGAAGTTTGAGATATAGAACAAAGTAAAAAATACATCTTATCAGAGTCACAGAAGGAGAAAAAGGATAAGTGCAGAGGTAATTCCTAGAGACAGTAAGGAAGTAAGGAAGTAAGAGACAGTTATCCAGAACTGATAAAAGAGCATCCGTTTCAAGATCAGTAAATCCTAAAGAAGATTTAAAAAAGAAAAATCCACACTTAGAAAATTAGTGAAACTGCCAAAACCAAAGAAACAATCTTAAATCCAGCCAAACATAGATTAATCTACACAGAAATGACAAATCAGGCTCTCAGTTTCTCAAAAACAATGGAAGTCAACTAAAAATAGTTGTATCTTCAAAGTACTGATAGAAAACGATGGTTCGGTTCAGTTCGGTCGCTCAGTCGTGTCTGATTTTTTGCGACCCCATGAGTCACAGCATGCCAGGCCTTCCTGTCCATCACCAACTCCTGGAGTCCATCCAAACCCATGTCCATTGAGTCGGTGATGCCATGCAACCATCTCATCCTCTGTCATCGCCTTCTCCTCCTGCCCTCAATCTTTCCCAGCATCAGGGTCCAATGAGTCAACTCTTCACAAGAGGTGGCCAAAGTATTGGAGTTTCAGCTTTAGCATCAGTCCTTCCAATGAAGTTCACCCAGGACCCATCTCCTTTCGAATGGACTGGTTGGATCTCTATAACCCAGCAAAATTCATCTAATGAAATACTATATTCTGCTCTCATAATTTATGAACTATAGCTACATTCCAGAGCCCAGATAAATTTCACAAATGCAATGTGTGGGGAAAAATAGGTTACAGAAGAAAGCTAACACAATGATTCCATTTATGTAAGACTCAGAAACATGCAAAATTAAAGCAATGGGTCAAGTAAGCCTTCACTGTTACTGTATAATTTGTACTTTGTAATATCTAGTCATTCCACAGTTCGTTAAGCTTCAGACTAACAGAAAATTAAGCATTAACTACAGAGCCAGGAAAAAAAAAAATCTACAAACTCAAAACCTTTAGAATCGGTCTACAAAGTTTTAGGAAATTCGCCTGTAGAAAGATTGTCTTTGGCTACTTCTAAAACGCCATCGGTAAATCAGACTGTATCCTAAATTCCGGTCCTTCCTCCGGCCATCCGAGCATGAAGCGCTGTAACCTACCCGCATTGACTCGCTGCCACGCTGGTCCACGCGGGTTGTGCCCGCTGCATGCCTAGACCACGGCTGCCGTCTGTCTGGACAGTGTCCCCGGAGACGCCTGAGCGACATGTCCAGGGCTCAGATCTCGGCTCTGGTGTTCGGCGTCGGGGGCTTTGGCGCTCTCGTCGCGGCCACCACGTCCAATGAGTGGAAAGTAACCACCAGAGCATCCTCGGTGATAACGGCCACTTGGGTTTACCAGGGGCTCTGGATGAACTGCGCAGGCAACGCGTTGGGTTCTTTCCACTGCCGGCCGCACTTTACTATCTTCAAAGTAGAAGGTAAATATAATAGCTTTGTTTGGGGTGGAAGCAAAATGTCGCTTTTCCCCCTCACGGCGCTCAAGTGTCTGTGTTCAGTCTGCTGTTGACTAGGAGCTTAATCCAAGTGCCAAGATTTGCCTAAGACAGATGGTGTGTGTGAGTGTTGGCTGAAAGAATTAAATCATGCCTTTTATATGGTGAAGGAAAATTAAGAATAACTTTATGGATATGGTGAAAGTCACTCAGTCGTGTCCCGCTTTTTCTGACCCCACATGGACTATACAGTCCATGGAATTCTCCAGGCCAGAATATTGGAGTGGGTAGCTGTTCTCTGCTCCAGGGGATCTTCCCAACCCAGGGATCAAACTCAGGTCTCCTGCACTGAAGGGGGATGCTTTACTGTCTGAGCCACCAGGGAAGCCCAGGTTGTGTTAGAAATATCTAATGTGAATAATAGATGCCAAGGGAAAGGGCAGAGGTGATTGGCTTGTTTTAAAACTCGTTTCGATTTGCCTTATGTCATTGAGGACTCCATATACACATATATAGGAACACACGCCACCAGAAACCATGTTACACTGTTTTGTTTTCTTGGCCTCCCTGCCTGGCAGGTGGGGATCTTAGTTCCCCAACCAGGGATCCAACTTTTGCCCCCTACAGTGGAAGCAGTGTCTTAACCCCTGGAGCACCAGGGAAGTCCTGATCCTATGTTATCTAAAATCCTTATATTTCCTCGGGCCATTCTAACACAAAATCCATACAGACATACGTATATAGTCATATGTATGTGTATATATACTTATATTCACAGTGATATGAACATATGAGAAGACATATAGTATTGAGAGAGTAAGAGTTTTTAGGGGGGTTTCCATATTTTTAAAGAACTATTCTTAGTGATAAAATAGCAGGACAAGAAATTTTTAAAGTAGAAGGGAAATAAAATGCCCATGAGGTTTTCGTCAGGATTCATCAAAAATATGTATGTAGACGAACTTTCAACTTCGCGCGTATTAGAAACTATTGCAAGGGGGTTCCTGTAACATACTGCAAGTATATGTATCCTCAAGAGGGAAAAAATTTAAAGGTTTTTCAGTATAATCTACAAGAATATCAAATCACTGTGTAGTACACCTGAAATTAATATGATATTTAAATCAACTATACTTCAAAGAAAGACATTTTCATACCTTGGAATACCTCCAGGTAACAATTATTGGCTACTTGCTTATATGTTATGATGGAATTACTATCTGCACCTGTTTTCTGCCTATTAGGTATGTTTACAAATCAGTCACAAGTTGTGGGTTTATTATACTAAAAATTGCCCCTGGTAATTTATAATACATAGAGTTTTCACAATCAAATGGCAAAACTGAACCTTGGCCCCAGTAAAGAAAATGAAATAAAATTTTAACTAGGAAGTTACTAAAGCATAATATTTTAAGGGGTTTTTGTGTCAAGTATTCATGTCATTAGTCCACAATATGTGCCAAGGGATAAAGAGAGGATATTTAGTTAAATTCAGGAGATTCTAATGACAAGGGAACAGTTCAAGCTTGGACACAGGCCTTCAAATAACATGGGCTTTCCTAAGCCCTCATTAGAGGAATCAATGCTCATCTCTCTTCAGTCCCGACTTCTAAACTTATCTTGGGATATTTCAAAATAGTTCCTTCTGCTGTGGAAGGTTTCCCCAGGTGCAGGGGAAACTGTAAAAGGAGAGTGTTGTGGGGGACGTGGTTGTCATTCCACAGACCTCTTGGCCCACTTTCACCTCGAGTAGCAAGTAGAAGATATCTCATGTGGGTAAGTGCATTTGTTCTTTCTGGGTTCGTTCTTTATATATATACATATATATATATATATATATATGTGCTCTGCTGCACTGTGCGTTAGTCCCTCCAGTCATGTCCGACACTTTGCAACACTATGGATTGTAGCCCACCAAGCTCCTCTGTCCATGAGGATTCTCCAGGCAAGAGTACTGGAGTGGGTAGCTGTTCCCTTCTCCAGGGGATCTTCCCAACCCAGGAATTGACCTGGGGTCTCCTGCATTGCAGATGGATTCTTTACCAGCTGAGCTTATATATTTATGGTCTTTTATCTTTCATTCTCTATTCCTTAATGAAACCTAGTTATTGTGAAAAACCAGCAATCAACCTTAGCTCCAAAGTGGGCTAAAGAACCACTGTAACCTTTTATAATGATTTCAACAGCTACTTTCCTAAATGTATCTTAGAAAATGTGGAGTTAGAAATTTTGTTTCTAAATATCGTTGATGGTGATCCAAACAATCTTCTATGCTTAAACTTCATCCTCTTTGCTTCTCGATAGAAATATAGGAGTTCTAGGTCTGCTGCGTATACTGCACGTGAGAGGTAATTTGGAAAACTTTGTTCACTAACAATGCTTCAATTCGAATTTGTAAAATCCATTTAGGACTTCCCTGGTGGCTCAGAGGGTAAAGCGTCTGCCTACAATGCAGGAGACCTGGGTTCAATCCCTGGGTCGGGAAGATCCACTGGAGAAGGAACACAATCCTTCTACTTTCTTCATCCTGAATCAAAATCTTTATTTATCAAAGACACAGGTTACTCTTGAGATGTATGTTCAACATCAGAAACACTGATTCATATTTTCAAGACAATGGACACACAAACTTGGATTTCCTCATTCACACAGAGTCATTGCTGTTGACACTGATTACTTTTCTTTTATTCTTTTTTGAAAGCATAACAGTGAGATGTTTGGAGAGTTTTCTATGCCAATAAGCTCATAAATGTCACAATAATTTCAAACTGAGTAAAGAAACTCAGAAGCCGAAGAGGAATGAAAATGGTTATATCATGTTTTAAAATAATAAATTGATTTAAGCCTATACTGTCACTTTGAGACAATCTTCTTAGTCCAGATTAAGCCTCCTCTAAGAAAGAAAAACAGAAGATATTTTTAAGCTGCCAGATTTTTTTTTCTTTGATGTTTACATAACTTCGTGTCAAAGTCATACCTTCTTGTTGCTCACCATCTTAGATGCCCCAGTATAGCTACAGATTTTTAGGAACTCATTTAGATTAATGATGATGATGACATCCTTAAAAGATTTGATGTAAGCCAGCACCTCTTTGGACAAGAGGCATTTCCAGTTGTGAAAAATACAAGCCCCCTTTTACTGTAGTTATAAGGAATCAATTTTAGGAGATTGCCATAGACTTTATATTTCTGGGATCCAAAATCACTGCAGATGGTGATTGCAGCCATGAAATTAAAAGATTCTTACTCCTTGGAAGGAAAGTTATGACCAACCTAGACAGCATATTGAAAAGCAGAGACATTACTTTGTCATCAAAGGTCTGTCTAGTCAAGGCTATGGTTTTTCCAGTAGTGGTGCATGGATGTGAGAGTTGGACTGCGAAGAAAGCTGAGGACAGAAGAATTGATGCTTTTGAACTGTGGTGTTGGAGAAGACTCTTGAGAGTCCCTTGGACTGCAAAGAGACTGACTAGTCCATCCAAAAGGAGATAAGTCCTGGCTGTTCAATGGTAGGACTGATGTTGAAGCTGAAACTCCAATACTTTGGCCACCTGATGCAAAGAGCTGACTCATTTGAAAAGACCCTGATGCTGGGAAAGATTGAGGCTAGGAGGAGAAGGGGATGACAGAGGATGAGATGGTTGGATGGCTCAATTGACATGGGTTTA
>SJYV01023443.1:152810-257337 GCA_006410875.1 Neotragus pygmaeus | reverse complement strand
ACCTTAGTGGTGGTGGTTGAGTCGCTAAGTCATGTCCGACTCTTGCGACCCTGTGAACTATAGCCCACCAGGGCCCTCTGAGCCCCCACCTTGTCAACTGCCAAACCCTGCAGAATCCACCTGCCGCCCTCCCGTTGCCCCTGCAGGAACCTCTGCCTTGTCTGTGGCTCAGCCAGTGATTCCCCTGAGCTCAGCCTCCTCGCTCACCTGCTGCACTAGATTGAGAAGGACACTTTCTGCTCTTTGACTTACCATCCGGTGTGCCAGTCCACGCTTGCAAAACAGAGCTTCTTCCAGTTTAATTCTGACAGCTTCTTGCCTTACTAAGAGCTCTAAAACCGTCTCTTTAGTTAACTATTCTAGAATCGATCTGGGGTTTGCTATCAAGCACACCAGTGGCCATTTCTGAAATGTACCCTTTTGAAATTTGAGGCATTTCCTTGACCTTTGCCTTCATCCAGATATTAACGTTATGAAAAATCTCAGGCACCATTCACACTGTTTCCTTAGGGCCATAGAAAACAGCTTGTATTTGAAAGGCACAGCTGAGAAATCAGAAAGTGATTTTATTTAAAAAAAAAAAAGAAAATACAGCTCTGATTATTCGAGCATACTCACAATCTGAGAACTTTCTATCCTCTGAGTGGTTGTAGGCTGAGTCTTTCTCTTGGTAATTAGTGACTCTGAGATATGGATGTGGCTGTTGGTCTTGACCACAAATCATCCAGCCATGCGTGACCACCGTCAGCAGAAAACGGAGCTCCCTAGCCCTTCATCTGCTGAATTCTGAAGAGGGGCTGGACTGCAGGGCCCTTTCTGTGAGGGTTACTTTCTGCAGGTTACAAGCAGGTGGGTAAAAAGTGCAGGGTAAACATAAATGTCATTCACTGCAAGCAGACCAGATTAGAGGCCGTCCCCAGCAGAAACAGCAGCACCTCCTCGAGATAGCCTGGTACCACTCGGGTTAACTGTGTTACAAAACATGTTTGAGGACAACTTCTCTGAAAACAGTGGTTCTTTCACAGGTCTTACTTTAACTCAAATGGTTGACATGAGGAGGGAAAATCAGTAAGCTACTTCCTTCCTGAATTTTTTTCTCATCAGGATTTTCTCCTCATTACTCTGTTGCCTGGCCACACACCACCCCTACAACTGAACTATGCTTTCTTAGCTTCTTAAAAATCTTTTATAATTATCTTTATTAACTTAATTGAGAGCCCTTCTCTTCCTATTTACAAATCTTGATTCTTCCCTTAATCAGCATGCAATTTTTTTTACTATTTAATCTTTATCTTACATATTTTTTTCTTATGTGTAAAAGTTATATTCTACACTACATCAACCTATGGGAACAAATGCTAAATCTTCACATTTCTGCTCCCAGTTCAAATGGAATCCAGGCAGAAACTCCAGACTTTTCCAGGGATTGCTGCCCTAAATATCTCCGAGTTCCCTGGTAATGCCTACAATGATCTCGTCTCCTACTTGCTCTTGTCTCGGGGGAGAACGTGGATTCTCCTCAGCAGGGTCAAGTCCCATGACCACCACCTCTGCTCCTCCACGGATACCATCAGCCTTTCCTCTACATGAACACACTTTGCTATCTATGCAACAAGTCTTCTAGAAAAGACCACTAGGCATAAGTTTCCCAATGACATCACTGCACACAAGCTCCTCCCACCTAGAAATCCAGCACCTGCATTTCTCGTCAAGGTCATATTCCACCACTGCTGGCCTCTGCGTCCACCTGGCTCCTTCCCCCTCCCTCCCTACGTCAACTGCAGAGAGGCTTGTCCCAGGGCCCCAAGACGGTGACACTTTCAGCTCACCTATGGGCAGGTGTTTCCCACAGAGACACCACAGCCGGGATGGCCAAGGCAGGACAGGTTTTAGTGTTGGTGCCACATTGGACCAAGACCTGGCCCCCCTCTCCAACGNGTCCTTTTCATTATAGGTGACTGGAATGCTAAAGTAGGAAGTCAAGAAACACCTGGAGTAACAGGAAAGTGAAGTCGCTCAGTCGTGTCCGACCCTCCGCGACCCCATGGACTGCATCCCACCAGGCTCCTCCGTCCATGGGATTTTCTAGGCAGGAGAACTGGAGTGGGGTGCCATTGCCTTCTCCAAGTAAAGTGCTACATTCTTTAATTCAGATGTCTAGCTTTCTTTTCTTAACAGTAATCTTTTGTCCCTTCTACATGCCCTCTGTTGCAAAACTCCTATTTATCTTAGCTTCCCCTTTGCATGATCAGAGCAGTTTCCTCAGTTACTCAAGATGCTGCCTCCTGGGCTTGAAGTCCTAAAATCTCCTGCAGAGTAAAACAGAACTTTCATGTTGTGCTTTTTTTTTTCCAGTCGGCTAATCTATCAATGTTGATCCATCCGTTGTATCAACGTACCACACTAACAGAAGATGTTGGTTTTAGAGGAACCTGGAGGTGAAGGGAGAGTATATGTCAATTCCAGTTTGTTCTGTAAACCTAAAACTGCTTGGAAAAAAAAGACTATGAATTAAAAACTAAAAATTAAGAAATTTTTAAAGGGTGATAAATGAGGATTTATTGAAACAAAGGAGGTCAACTGGGTCTCAAAAGAACTATCCTCTGAGGAATCTTTACTGAGCCAAGTATCCAAGTGGAATATCCACTATATCCTAATGGCTTGAATGGCCTGGCCCATTTGGGGAAGACTCCATCACCTATGGCAGGCTGTCTCATGGCACACCTACCCACAAATAGAATAGAAGTTCATTTCCTAGAGTAAGAAAGGGAAATCCCACTGAAAGCTAACATAGCACCCAGAACCTAGAGAGTCAAGGAAAGGAAGAAATTAATTTACATTTACAATCAAACTTCTTTTAGGCTCAACCAGAAGCCCAAGAATGCTGAGCAGCCACTCACCGCTACTTGGAGGGTGTTGTTCTTCAGTCGCTCAGTGGTGTCTGACTCTTTGTAACCCCATGGACTGTCGCATGCCAGTCTTCTGTCCTTCACCATCTCCTGGAGTTTGCTCAAATTCATGACCACGGAATCAGTGATGCCATCCAACCATCTCATCCTCATCCTTCTCCTCCTGCCTTCAGTCTTTCCCAATATCAGAGCCTTTTCCAATGAGTTTGCACTTCATTAGGTGCCCAAAGTATTAGAGCTTCAGCTTCAGCATTATTTCTTCGATTGAATATTTAGGACTGATTTCCTTTAGGATTGACTGGTTTGATCTCCTTGCTGTCTTTTCCAACACCGCAGTTGGAAAGCACCAAATATTTGGTGCTCAGCCTTCTTTATGGTCTTACTCTCATATCCATACTGGAAAAACCATAGCTTTGACTAGACAGACCTTTGTTGGCAAAGTAATGTCTCTGCTTTTTAATGTNTCCTTGCTGTCTTTTCCAACACCGCAGTTGGAAAGCACCAAATATTTGGTGCTCAGCCTTCTTTATGGTCTTACTCTCATATCCATACTGGAAAAACCATAGCTTTGACTAGACAGACCTTTGTTGGCAAAGTAATGTCTCTGCTTTTTAATGTGCTGTCTAGGTTTGTCAAAGCTTTTCTTCCAAGGAGCAAGTGTCTTTTAATTTCATGGCTGTAGTCACAGTCTGCAGTGATTGTTTCTGCATCTGTTTGCCATGAGTTGATGGGACTGGATGCCACGATCTTAGTTTTTTGATCACGGCTAATCTTAGTTGGAGGTTAGTCAGCATGTTATTGAGTCCAAGCTTACTATGATTGCTGCACCACAGGCCAATGAATATGAGAGATGAGGCTTTGAGGCAAGGAAGAGACTTTAATCAGGGAACTAGCTGACTGAGAAGATGGCAGGCTAGTGCCTCAAAATAACCATCTTACAGGGTCAGAATGCCAGGTTCTTTTATGGATCAGAGATCGAGGGGTGAGGAAACAAAGTAAAAAGACAATTCAGTCCTTGCAAATGTCCTCTAGAATGGCAAGCCTCAGGCTGGGGAATGTGTAAGTTTCACTTCCTTATAGTCCTTCACAGGTGAGTGGCTTAGGTTATCTCCCTGCAGCAGGCCATTATGTATGTTTATAATAACGAAAAAGGGTTAAATTCACAGAAGTAGATCCAGTGTAAATTTAAAATTAACTCTTCCTGGTTACAAGCTGGCTCCATTACCAGGAATCCCTAATTAACTTCTGTGGGGAAATCGCCCAGCTAAGGGGTGGGGTGTTGATTGTAAAAGCAAACCCTCCTTCTGACATGCACATATGTTAATGTACTGTTGTAGAAGTTCAAGGTAGTTATTACTGAGTTGTCACTGGCCCATTAATTATCCAGGATACTGTATTTAGCTTTACTCTGATAAATCTTTTTTAATTGCCTAGCATACATTACAGAGCATCTTTATTTAACTCTGTTTATGTTTATGCCTTTTCCGATAGCTCATTAAGTACTATCGGAATCTTTAGTGAGACTCCTCAGGCCCTTCTGTGTATTCATTTCACTCACTCATTCCATTGCATCTTAAAGTTCTGGATATTTTTCAAGTCCACCCCTTGCTCACATTTTCTTTTCCCTGTCTCTGAAGGGTGCAGGCAACTCCTTCTCCATTATTTTCAGATTGCGATTCAGTATTTCCCACTACTGAAAGGTACCTGTTTGAAAATATGTATTAATATCTAAATGTGTCCCTGGAGCCTCTGTTCACCAATAGAATAGAGTCCAGATTCCTTAGGAAGACACCCAAGGCTCTAGCTAGTTTAGCCCCAACCTCACGATTCATCCACTTTTTCCCTTCCTGCTTTCCATTTCTGCTGCTGCTAAGTCACTTCAGTCGTGTCCGACTCTGTGCGACCCCATAGACGGCAGCCCACCAGGCTCCCACCATCCCTGGGATTCTCCCGGCAAGAACACTGCAGTGGGTTGCCATTTCCTTCTCCAATACATGAAAGTGAAAAGTGAAAGTGAAGTTGCTAAGTCGTGTCCGACTCTTAGCAACCCTATGGACTGCAGCCCACCAGGATCCTCTGTCCATGGGATTTTCCAAGCAAGAGTACTGGAGTGGGGTGCCACTGCCTTCTCCGCTTTCCATTTCAGCTCTTTACAAACAGGGCATGAAATGTCTTTCTTTGTCCGTTCTTTCCTTTCTGCTAGAAACTCTCTTCCAGGTTCTGAGAAACGGAACACTTCCTGCCATGTCAGTAAACAAGGATGTCACAGCCATCAGCAAATGCAGCCCTCCAAAGTAAGCCAGTGAGCCCTGTGGGAACTCAGGAAGGAGAAGAACACCTACCATCCAGCAGCCATCATTCCCCATGAGGGAAGCTCAGGATATGAAAACAGGATACTGACCACAAATAACTGAGGTGCATATCCAAGGAATGATTTCAGTGAGCCCAGACCCTTCCATCTTCCCATAGGTAAGCAAGCATTAAATTCCTTAATTTGACATGTCTGGTTTTAATTAACAAAAATCTCTTGATGTTCAGATTACCTGTCCTTTGTTAACACAACTTCTATATATCCTGGCTCCTCCCCTCGCTTCCTCAGAGTAGTTTTCTCAAGGTTACTTGAGATGCTGCCTCCTGGGCTTAAGTCCTAAAAATTCCCACCGAAGAAGTTGCGTGTATTGTTTTTCAGTTAACAGTTCCATCCAAATGTTACTCCTTCATGGAATCTCCTGGACAGGTGCCCCATCTCTCCACCACACAGTTCTCCCCAACAATCCTGTTCCTGCCATTGTCGATGCTGCATGACTCTCTGAAGTGTAAACAGGTATAAGTGAGACAGACTCTTGCCAGACAGTGAACTCCTTGAGATTAGGGAGTGTGTTCCATTCATCTTGGGGTGCCCAGAGCCTACCCAGGGTGAATGGTTAAGAAACATTTATTGAATGACTGAGTGAAGGAGTTTCACTCCAGACTATCTCAGTTTAATCACATCTTGTCTGTTCTTTCCAGCATATCTTCACCTACATAACTGCATGACTAGGAGTATCAGTTCAGTTCCCTTGCCTGGTCATGTCCAACTCTTTGTGACCCCATGGACTGCAGCATACCAGGATTCCCTGGCCTTCACCATCTCCCAGAGTTTGTAAAAACTCATGTTCATCAAGTTGGTGATGTCATCCACCATCTCATTCTCTGTCGTCCCCTTCTCCTGCCTTCAATCTTTCCCAGCATTAGGGTCTTTTCTAATGAGTCAGCTCTTCCCATCAGGTGGTCAAAGTATTGGAGCTTCAGCTTCAGTATCAGTCCTTTGAATAAATATTCAGGACTGATTTCCTTTAGGATTGACTGGTTTGATCTCCTTGCTGTCCAAGGGACTCTCAACAGTCTTCTCCAACACCACAGTTGGAAAGCACTAAATATTTGGTGCTCAGCCTTCTTTATAGTCCTACTGTCACACCCATACTGGAAAAACCATAGCTTTGACTAGACAGACCTTTGTTGGCAATGTAATGTTTCTGCTCTTTAGTATGCTGTCTAGGTTGGTCATAGCTTTTCTTCCAAGGGGTAAGTATCTTTTAATTTCATGGCTGTAGTCACCATCTGCAGTGATTTTGGAGCCCAAGAAACTAAAGTGAAAAGCAAAGGAGAAAAGGAAAGATATAAGCATCTGAATGCAGAGTTTCAAAGAATAGCAAGGAGAGATAAGAAAGGCTTCCCAAGTGATCAGTGCAAAGAAATAGAGGGAAACAATAGAATGGGAAAGACTAGAGATCTCTTCGGAACATTAGAGACACCAAGGGAACATTTCATGCATAGATGGGTACAATAAAGGACAGAAAGAGTATGGACCTAACAGAAGCAGAAGATATTAAGAAGAGGTGCCAAGCATAAATAGAAGAACCATACAAAAAAAGATCTTAATGACCCAGATAACCACAATGGTGTGATCATTCACCTAGAGCCAGACATCCTGGAGTGTGAAGTCAAGTGGGCCTTAGGAAGCATCACTACAAACAAAGCTAGTAGAAGTGATGGAATTCCAGCTGAGCCATTTCAAATCCTAAGATGATGCCGTGAAACTGCTACACTCAATATGCCAGCAAATTTGGATAACTCAGCAGTGGCCACAGGACTGGAAAAAGTCAGTTTATTCCAGTCTCAAAGGAAGGCAATACCAAAGAATGTTAAAACTACCACATAATTTCACTAATCTCACACGCTAGCAAAGTATTGCTCAAAATTCTCCAAACCATGCTTCAACAGTATATGAACTGTGAACTTCCAGATGTTGAAGCTGGATTTAGAAAAGGCAGAGGAACTAGAGATCAAATTGCCAACATCAGTTTGATCATAGAAAAAGCAAGAGAATTCTAGAAAAACATCTACTTCTGTTTCATTGACTATGTTAAAGCCTTTGACTGTGTGAATCATAACAAACTGTGGAAAATTCTCAAAGAGAGGGGACTACCAGACCACTTTACCTGCCTCCTGAGAAATCTGTGTGCAGGTCAAGAAGCAGCAGTTAAAACTAGACATGGAACAATGGACTGGTTCCAAACTGGGAAAGGAGTACGTCAAAGCTGTATATTGTCACCCTGTTTATTTAACTTATATGCAGAGTACATCATGCAAAATGCTGGGCTGGATGAAGCACAAGCTGGATCAAGATTGCCGGGAGAAATATCATTAATTCCAGATATGCAGATGACACCACCTTTATGACAGAAAGCGAAGAGGAACTATAGAGTCTCTTGATGAAAGTGAAAGAGGAGAGTGAAAACCTGGCTTAAAACTCAACATTCGAAATCTAAGATCATGGCATCTGGTCCCATAACTTCCTGTCTCTTATACACATCTTCCTTGCTTTTGCAGTCATACATCCGGCTGAGAGGTCAGTGATTGATCTGTTCCTGTTGTCCTGTTTGGAAAGAAAAATTTGGTCTGCCTCATCAGTCTTTTAGGGAGGAGTTTTGACTTCCATTGGGAAAGCCTTCTCTCTGAATCTGCTTGCAGGTGAGTCTCCGAGCTCCACAGACACTGCAGAGAGAGAAGCAGAGAGGACAGAAGCCAGGAACTTGTGCCTGACAGAGGCCAGAGATCAGCTTTATGCTGTCTTCCCTAATATTAATGCCTTTGTTTACGATCTAAAAATAAACTGGACATTGAAATGCAAGTCTCAGTGATGACAATTAAATGGTAATAGTGGAAGCCCAATTAAAAGAAATTGAAGTCATAAAATGCTTCCAGTATATGTAGACAGTAAGTCTAAAGATTTTATTTATTAACAGGTGTGGATAAATAGGGAAAAGCTTCAGGAAAAAGAAGTTTTCAGCTTTTGTTGTGTTCTATGTATTTCCTGTTTTGAAATGATAGCTTATCCCATTTGCACGTTTTCTTCTTGTGATATTCAAACTGTTAAGTGTTTCACATCATAAAGATATCACTGTTTGTGACCTCAGCAAAAATATATTTTTCTTTATTGTTTTTTTTTTCTGGACATCAGGGAGATGTCTTTGGACTCAGAATGTTGACAAACCAAGGAGATATTTTATTCATTGCATTGCATCAAGAGCGGTTTGAATTTACTGGATATTCCCCCCTGATATTCATATGTCCATTCCGTTCCTCTTTCTCACACTTTTTATATTTCTTTAAATAAAAAGCAGAAATTAGCCATACCAAAATGGAACTCCAAGTTTATTTCCATGGAAAACTCATAAACTGGAACTTCTAGGTTCCATTTACAAATCCTTCATGAGAAAGATAATCTGATCTGACTAGCTTGAGTTGTAACTAATCGTGGCCTAAGGAAGTTGGATCTGGGTGAGGAATGCATGGCAGTAACACAACCTAGGACAACGTTTTGTGTGTGTGTGTGTGTGTGTGTGTGTGTGTGTGTGTGTGAGCCTTGGGAAGTGAGAGCAGTTCTCTGAGGCACCTGAACTCACATATTAAGATGACTCACAACCCAGAAGCCAGAATTCAATCAACAGATGGTATGAAGAAGTGGATCTGATAAAATCACAGGAAGTTTTTATTATTAAATTCATAAAGTGCTGGGAACAACACAGGATGAGTGATTCTCTATGGACTGAAGGTTCACCTGTAGTGGGGACACCACCTTGTTCCTCAGAATCCCTGACACCATCTCTAATCACTCCTTGTCTAGCTTACTCCTTTGCCCCACTGGCTTCCTGGTTTGGATATGAACATGTGTAATGAGCATTTTCCTCAGTTACTTTGCAGTGGCAAGGCACACACTTCTGATGTCAAACTAGATCCTTCTCTCTCTTTCTTAGCTATCTGTTCAATTATCACCTGCTTTCTAACCCTGCCTGAACCCTCAGGACAAAATAATACCTCCTACAACTCTCTTCTTTATATCTGGCTTTGTTTTCTTCATAACATTTGACACCAGCTGACATATAATATTTTATTTGCATATCATCTCTCAGCATCTCTCTACTTATTGCCTGCATGCACTTGAAACATATTGGTACTCAATATATATTTCTCAAAAATATGAAACAATTCAAACAATTAAATCTCTAGAATATATGACCTCTGGAAGTATTTTGAGAATGGAACAAATATTCCTAGTCAGGATGAAATGCAGTATACCCTCAAAGAGAACTTACCTGTAAATAAAATATTAACATTGATTTCTAAAGAGCTAACTAGTTTTAACTATGTGAATTATGTCAGTTGTTGTAAAAATTAGTCATATTATTTTTTATTTTTCCTGTTAGTCACCTCCACCACATGAAACCAGTGAATAATACACAAATTTCAGAATTCCTTCTTCTGGGACTTTCAGAGGAACCAAAACTATAGCTGCTCACATTTGGACTTTTCCTCTCCATACATGTTCCTGATAACTGCATTTGGAAACCTGTTCATTATACTGACCATCAGCTCAGACACCCACCTCCACACTCCCATGAACTTCTTCTTCTCCAACCTGTCCTTTGCAAACACCTGTTTCACCTCCACCACCATCCCAAAGATGCTGGTAAATATTCAGAGACAGAGCAAAGTTATTACCTATGAAGGCTGCATTGCCTAGATGCATTTTTATAATTCTCTTTGGAGAACTAGATGATGTCCTCCTAACTGTGATGGCCTATGACCTCTTTGTGGCATTTGCCACCCTTTGAATACATGGTCATCATGAGTCCCTGTCTCTGTGGATTGATGGTTTTGACATCCTGGGTAGTGGCTGCAATGTATTCCTTGCTACATAGCTTAGCAATTGTCCTTTTGTCCAGTTGTGCAAATTCCCCACTGTTTCTATGAACTCAATCAATTGGTACAACTTTCCTGTCCTGACAATTTTCTTAATAACATAGTGATGTATGTTGTTGCTGCCCTGCTAGGTGGTGGCCCTTTTGCTGGTATCTTTTACTCTTTTTAAAAATAGTTTCATGTATGTGACATTAGAAGAATCAGTGAACTAAAGNTTTTTTTGACAATTTTTAAAATATTTATTTATTTATTTTACTTTTTGGCTGCACCACACAAGACATGGGATCTTAGTTCCCTGACCAGGGATTGAACCTGGGTCTCCTGCAGGGGAAGCGTAGAGGCTTAACCACTGACCATGAGGGAAGTCCCTAGATGCACAGTATTCTTTATCATAAACTACATGTAATCTTCAGCAAATTGGACCAAGAATCTCCCAGTGAGTTGAAAATTAATCCAGTGAAATGTTCCGTTTGTTTTGGATGAGGGAATTCTATCCCAGATAGGTCACACTCTCTCACTAACCTCGGGTCTGGTTGAAAGAAGATTCCTCTAATCCAAAACATCCTTCGATTTTAATTTAATTACAGAACACATTTTGCAAGTTAAGTTGGACTTCAGGATGACTTAGCAGAAAGACTCTGCTTTGACAAGAAAACAGGTGCCATCTAGAGCAATAAAAATGACCGCACCGGGCCAAGCAGTTAGAGACAAGTGAAAAAAATGAAAACAAAACTGGGATGGCGTTTACTTAACATGACATTAGGAGCAATAAATTTCTGTGTCATTCAAGGTTAAATTTTAATTTCACATTCTATAAGCATAAAATGCATTTGTTATTTTCACGCCAAGTAGACAATCTAGCTGTATTTACTCTCTTTCGTTACTTCTCGAATCACAACTTATTTTTAGGTTCTGCCAACTCTTCCTTCTTATCTTTTACATCTGTCTGGAAAGATCGCAAGACTTTTCCAACCTCTGCTCTCCTCCTGACCCACTTTCCTCTAAGGAACTCCAAGGAGCAAAGGGAAATCTCTGCTCAGGAACATTTGAATATTCATCCACTTATCCATCCATCCATCCATCCATTCACTTATCCATTCAATATCTTCTATGTGTAAGGCATTTTGCTTGGTTGTGAGGTCAGATCAAAGAAAGCCAAGCTCTTTCTATTCTTCAAGAGAGGTTTAAACTTGAAGGGAAGGCTGAAGCGAAGCGGGAACAAGAGAAAGATGGAGCTGATACCCATAAATATATGATATGAATTTACCAGGTCATAAGTAGGTCCTGCACAGAACTCATCATATTCCCCTACAAACAACTTCCTTTTCCAGCCTTCCTCATGTGGCCATGGTCCCACAGCGACTCTTCTGTCTTCAGGTAGCCTTTCACTGTACCCATCTCCTGTCCGCCTCTATCGCTGCCAGTTATGCATTGGCCCACTTCTTAAGGAGGTCTGTACCTTAAACCTGGCAGATCTGATTCCTAGTCACATCCTCATCCCTGGAGATGACTCCAGTTTCCACCAGGAAGGACACTTCTCAAGACCATTATTTATGCAAAAAACAACACCACTTTTTTCCTTCCCCATTCATCCCCATTGATAACCATTCACTCCCATCTCTAAATTATTTGGCTTTTCTCGTCATAGGATTAACTCTCTAGAATTCTGCCTGAGTGGTCCTTCCGTTCTCTCACGCAGTGCTGCAGTTTAAATCAAAGCTAACTATTCCTCCTACAGTGGAAATGCTTAAATTCTCTGTTCCCTTGTGAGACATAGAACAACAGAACCTGCTCTTTATAAAGCAATTTCCATGTAGTACCTAACGCTTTTGCTAGGCCAGCCATTTTTCCCTCCACATTTTTATAAAATGTTTACAAGCATTTTCCCACAGTCCATAATACACACAGGGAACATTCACCCAAGCCTAGGATTCCTTGTGATCTGGGGAAAGGAAGCAAGGAATGGGGCTAAAGAGGGAATACTACCACTACTACTGCTAAGTCGCTTCAGTCGTGTCTGACTCTGTGCGACCCCATAGACGGCAGCCCACCAGGCTCCCCCGTCCCTGGGATTCTCCAGGCAAGAACACCGGAGTGGGTTGCCATTTCCTTCTCCAATGCATGAAAATGAAAAGTGAAAGTGAAGTCGCTCAGCCGTGTGCGACCCTAAGCAACCCCGTGGACTGCAGCCTACCAGGCTCCTCCATCCATGGGATTTTCCAGGCAAGAGTACTGGAGTGGGGTGCCATTGCCTTCTCTGGAAGAGGGAATGGGGAGATGTTAATAAAATGAAGGGAGAAGCTGTGAAAGATGCTGAAAGGGTGAGAGAAGCTACAAAATATCACTTCAGTGAAATGCTGGATTATGATCGTTTGCAGGGTTGTTTTATCCTGCTGAGGTGAGCACCTTGGTCTTTCAACTAGGTTGTTTTACAGCTCTGTTAAGGCAGCAGTTAACTTGTAGAAAATGAATGGTGACACAAATGATTGCTGCTCACAGCAGTGCAAACGATCCTGCTCATGGCGATAGAGAGGAGTTTGTCAGGGACGGACTATAAAAACTAATTGTATTATCTTACTGATTCCATCATGAATTAATACCAGTTCATTTTAAAATCCATTTTTAATTTAGAATGGATTAATAATGACCATTTATTATTTGCATGAAAGTCATAATTTTACTTTTTTATTTTTTCACTGAAATATTTTTTAAATTAATTTTTATTGNATTGTATTATCTTACTGATTCCATCATGAATTAATACCAGTTCATTTTAAAATCCATTTTTAATTTAGAATGGATTAATAATGACCATTTATTATTTGCATGAAAGTCATAATTTTACTTTTTTATTTTTTCACTGAAATATTTTTTAAATTAATTTTTATTGGCGTATAGTTGCTTTACAGTGTCGTATTAGTTTCTCAGTCAGTTCAGTTGCTCAGTCGGGTCCGACTTTCGCGACCCCATGGACTGCAGCACGCCAGGCTTCCTTGTCCATCACCAACTCCCGGAGCCTGCTCAAACTCAGGCCCATCGAGTCGGTGATGCCATCCAAGCATCTCATCCTCTGTCGCCCCCTTCTCCTCCTGCACAGTTAGTTTCTACTGTGCAGCGAAAGGAATCAGCCACACATATACATATATCCTCTGCCTTTGGGACTCCCTTCCCATTAAGGTCACCACAGTGCATTCAGTAGAGGTCCGGTGCACTACAGTATGCTCTCATTAGCTGCCTGTTTCACACATAGTGTCAACAGTGTATATGTGTTGATCCCAATCTCCCAGTTCCTTCCACCCACTCCCTTTCCCCCTTGGTATCCATATATTTGTTCTCACTCATGTCTGTCTCTCTCTTTCTGCTTTGAAAATAAGATCATGTATACCATTTTTCTAGATTCCACACATATGCATTAATATACAATACTTGTTTTCTCTTTCTGACTTACTTCACTCTGTATGACAGTCTCTAGATCCATCTACAGCCCTACAAATGACCTGATTTCTTTCCTTTTTATGGTTGAGTAATATTCAATGGTATACATGTACCACATCTTCTTTATTCATTCCTCTGCTGATGGACATTTAGGTTGCTTTCATATTTTTGGCTATTGTAAATAGTGCTACAGTGAACATCAGAATACATGTATCCTTTCAAATCATGGTTTTCTCCAGATCTATGCCCAGGAGTGAGATTGTTGCATCAAACGGTAGCTCTATTTTTAGTTTCTTATGGGAACCTCCATACTGTTCTCCATAGTGGCTACACCAGTTTATAACCCACCAACAGTGTAGGAGGGTTCCCTTTTCTCCACACCCTCACCAACATTTATTGTTTGTAGATTTCTTGCTGACGCCCATTCAAACCAATCTGAGGCGATATTCCATTGTAGTTTCATTTGCATTTCTCTAGTAATTAGTGATGTTGAGCATCTTTTCATGTGCTTTTTAGCCATCTGTATATCTTCTTTACAGAAACGTCTATTTAGATCTTCAGCCCATTTTTTTATTAAGTCATTTACTTTTTGATATTGAGTTGCATGAGCTTTTTGTATATTTTGGAGATTAATCCCTTGTTGTTTTTTTAATTTACAAATATTTTCTCCCATTCTGAGGGTTGTAGTTTTTGTTTTTTGTGTGAAGTCTTTGTCTGGTTTTACTATCAGGGTAATGTTGGTCTCATTAAATGAATTTGATTTCCCTGGTGGCTCAGACGGTAAAACATCTGTCTACAATGCAGGAGACCCAGGTTTCATCCCTGGGTCAGGAAGATCTGCTGGAGAAGGAAATGGCAATCCACTCCAGTACTATTGCCTGGAAAACCCCATGGACAGAGGAGCCTGGTAGGCTACAGTCCATGGGGTTGCAAAGAGTCAGACACGACTGAGCGACTTCACTTACTTCACTTATACTTTGGAAGAGTTTGTCTGCCTCCTAGAATGGAGTTGATTATTGAAGGCTTGCTTTGTCAAAATAGAGGGTATCTGCATTTTATTACTTACTAGAATACCCATTTCAATAAAATTTTTAAAATCACTACAAGTAAATACAACTTAAGCATTCTCTTTATAAGATAAAGAGACTTAAAAACATATAGTTTAGGAGACAGATGAGTGTATTTGCAATAGTGAAAATGGAATTGGTTTTGAATGGTACCTTAAAAATGGAGAAGCATCTGAAAAAACAGCATTTATTTGTAAAAAGTTTTATTGTGGAAATAAAATACAAAAATAGAGAAAATAATATAATCAGCTCCCATGTTCTCATATTCTACTCTCCAATGATTATCAATACACAGCAACTTTTGTTTTTTCTATAGCCACTCTACTCCTCACCCTTACTCCTACCCTTCCTGAATTATTTTGAAATGTCAGATATTAAAAATTATTTCACTCACACATATTTCAGCCTCTATCTGAAAAATATGTGGGCATTAAAAGCATAATCACAGGGCTTCCCCGGTGACTCAGTGGTAAAGAATNCGCATGCTTCTTAGAACATACTACTTGAGATTAAGAAGAAAAAAAGTCAGAACCTACTTCATGTCATGAATATTAGAAATATGCTTGAAAATTAGTCTCTGTGGAAAAACTATGCTTTCCAAAGATGCCATTGAACTAAAAAGAAACATGACATTATGTATTTTTCGTGGAATGTCACCAAATAATACAAATAATAGCAAGCAGATTGCAGTTGGCAAGCCCTTCCAAAGCAAGTCATAGCCACTTGGGTGGGGGGGGGCATATTTTGAGAATTTTTTTGACACTTAGAAATGAATATTTGGAATTGCTTTTTCAAAGACTAGCTGTGTCTGATTCTGAAAATTTTGAATTGTGTGCATTTGAGAGTGAATTTTTGAGCACTTGCATATGCCAGAGTTGGTCCTCTGAGACAGGTCTTAGGAGCTGATTTTGAAATTATGTCACACAGATGTAAATCCTGCTGGTCTCAGAGAGAGATGTGACTGACAGCAGGGCTTGCCTTGTGCGGTTGTAGCTGAATTCATAATTTATGAACATATGTGGGGTAGAATGCTGGCATATGCAAAGCATGACTGCACGCACAATGAGGATAAAAATACAGGTTAATTACATACTATTCACACGGGACTGGAGCCTGCTTAGTATTCTTTAGTGTCACTCATTTCCCAATGGAGACAACATGCATCTTACCAGCAGGTATCAAATGAAAGTGACCTGTCTTGGATGAAACAGATCCTCAGTCTCTGTGTTTGAAGTTTGGTGTGAAATACCACTTCTAGGAGTAGTTAAGCAGAAACCCAGCCCATGTTAATAAAACATGCATATTGTTCCCCATGTGTACATTTAATAAGGTGTATAAAGCATTGAGATGCTCCATTTAGATAACAGATTTCATAGAATTATAAAGCTGGGAGGGATTTTGGAAATGACCTGATGTAATCCCCAACCCACTGCTTTGTAGCTGAGGAGTTCTCAGTCAAGTCAAGACTCAAATCTGATCTCAGAGGAAAATCCCACCATTGATTACTTCCCACTGATGTCACAATACAGTTGAGTTCACTGCAGTTTTCAGCACAGTTGCCAGTCTGAAAGGTCAGGAAATGCTTCTCCAAGTGATTCTCTTGGATTGATCTTGTAAGACACGGAGGGACAAGCATTCAGAAGCTGAAGTTGAGAACGTGAGCACAGCCACTTGCTGCTGGGGGAACTGTGTGACCTCGGGGAAATCCCCTGCTTCTCTGAATCTTAGTGGGTTCATATTCACATGGGAACAATCATAATTCCTATCTTGAAAGGCTGGTGAGAAGACTTGGTGGTAAATAGGCATAGATGTGCTTGGCAAGATGTTGAGTTGGCCAAAGAGTTCGTTCGAGTTTTCCCATATGATGTCATGAAAAAAACCTAATGAATTTTCTGGGCAATCCAACTACAATGGCACTTACAAAGATTTGGTCCTTATTGTCATCATCAAATGCTATTTATTAAAATATCAAAGAAGAACAACAGGTTGCTGGGCTTTAAACAAGGCAGGAAGCAGGGAAAACCATGGGGCTGAATCCACATTAGAGGCTTTATCTCCTAAAGAGCCAGTTTTTACCAGCAGGCGATCTTATTTGCAAAACCCATTATTAAGTCAACCTGCCTCAGCGGCAACATAGTCACTGTCCTGTCCCTGGCTGTTGTTGCTATTCAGTCGCTAAGTCAGGTCTGACTCTCTGTGACCCCATGGATTGCAGCCTGCCAGGCTCCTCTATCCTCCCCTATCCCCTGGAGTTTGCTCAAACTCGTGTCCATTGAGTTGGTGATGCCATCCAACCGCCTCATCCTCTTCTCCCCCTTCTCCTCCTGCCCTCAATCTTTCCCAGCATCAGGGTTTTTTCCAATGACTCAGATCTTTGCATCAGGTAGTAAACTTCTGTAAATTCTAATAATTTCCCTGGTAACTTCTAGCAAATTTTCATCTTCATATTTTGGATTTATTATCTTCTCACACTGTAAGAATGAGCTCTAGCATCATCTACAGCAGCTCTGTCCAATAGAAATACAATGTAGGTCATGTCTGTAATTTTCTTGTAGTCACCTTTAAAAACTTAAAAAGGCAACAGGTGAAATTAATTTTAGCAATATATTTTATTTAACCCAACATATCCAAAATGTTATCAGTTCAACAGGTAATCCATATGAGACAGTTACCATCCTTTTTTTTTTTTTCCCACACTAAGTGCTCAAAACTCCCTGGATATTTGACACTGACAGTATACCTCTATTGGGAATAACTACATTTCGACAGTCATGTGTAGGTAATGGTAGGTAATGGCTACTATATTGGAAAGACATGCAGGTCTAGAGCCTGGCAGGGTGACCATGCCTACTAATACAGCAGACTGAGAGAAATTAACTTAGTAACTCTCCAAGGAAACACTTAAGAGCACTGAGGGAAACAATCCTGGCATATAGATGGGGAGGGAACCCTGGCAACAGAAATGACAGCCTAGCAACACCAGCTGCTGTTCGAAGGGGAAATCAGAAAACCATTACTTGGAAAAGAAGACTTTCTGGGAAGGTCATCGTTTGCTATTTTGTTTAAAGGGAAATGAGGAAACTGATCACACATCTACATAAATGTGCATTTTATAAGGTGCCATTCTCATTGCTTATCCCACAACACAGGCACTGACATATTTTGTCATATTGTTGATGCTATAGTGCTCACTTAGGAAGACGAATAGTAAGGCAGGAAATCGGGCTGACCATCATCACATTTCTTCCCATGGTGTAGCCTGCCTGTGGGCCTCATGGGTCATAGTGAGCTTGGTCCTCAGAAGCCTTTCCACATCATTTTCTGAACATAATATACCCTGATAACTCCTGGCTAGGACCTGGTCTTGCCTGGCTGAGTTCCCGATTCATCTCCTATATCCCTCCCTTGGTTCCTCTTTCCTGTGTGGATGCAGAGCCTCCATCAGACTAAAAGCTGCTGAGAGATGCCCAGAACCTGACCTCCCAATCCACCATCCCTGATACCCACTGATGGATGTCCTTCAGTTTTATACTTTGAAGCCCAGCTGTCATGGTTAGCTTGTGTGATGACCTTGACCTCAGAGTCTCACCTCCCTTTACTATTATCAAGCATGTTTCTGGTCCTTAGATTCCCAGGTTCCTAATATGTTCACTGTTCTGAAGACCTGCCCAGGCCTTGGCCCTCTGTGAGCTCACTTCCGGCTGACTTCTGACCTGTGTGATAATCCAGGACTCAGTCAAAGTCGCTCAGACTGCAGGCCCTGCTGGTGCTCTCAGTCTCAAGTTGATCCCATAAACCTAAACATATCACAGCTGGAGCTTTTGCCTTCTTGGCTCCTAGAAAAACTCATTTAAAGGAAGCTTGGCCTGGCTGGTGAAGNAACGAGCAGAGAGACAGGTGGTCAGACCGTACACCAAAGCCACAATACTTCTAGCTTCATGAAAATACTAGGAGTGGAGCAGAATATAACCAGATTTTAAAAAAAAAAAAAAAAAACTTTAATTCATCACTCACATAATGCAAAGCTCTCAGCAACTCTACTGTCACTTAAAGGGACAATGCAGACGCTTCCCCTCGCCTCTGGACACATCTCTGCCCAGCTTGCTCACTCACTCTCCTCCGAAGTGGTTTCCTCCACCCTGTCTTTGTCCACCTCTGACTCCTTGCTCATTTCTCCTGCCCCATCCCCTGGTTCCCCTTTCTCCTCCTCACACACAACTGCCCTTAGAGCTCCCTGATTGTAAAATGCTGATCTTCCAGGTGTGCTGGTGCTTGTTTAACAATGTGGGGATGGGCTAGGCATAGAGGACTGATTTGTAATGATTGCCGGTCTCCGTGGTGTAAATACTCCCACCTCAGCAGACTGCAAACTTCCAATTATATATTGTCAATGGCCTCTCAAAATTTCTATAATGTTGACTATGGCCAAGCTTTCCTAAGCCTTTGCAAGTGATCCAGCACACCACTTCTGATATGAAGAGTTACGTAGAATGTGGTAGTGTGTTCCTTCCCTTCCCCTTGGGGGAGAAGCTGGAATAAAATGGATCGTCTGTCTTGCAAGTGAAGATGTTCTCAGGGGATGACATTTGAATTTTGTTTTTGCCTACCCCTGTGATCTCAGTTCTACAGGGAGGAATTGAACCCCTGCTATCTGTAGTGGAAACTTGGAATCTTAATTCCTGTACCACCAGGGAAGTCCTGAAATTTAAAATTTTCTAACTTTGAGTTTTCTTTGGCTATTCTTCCCTTTCCTCATCAATGTGCATGTTCACTGTGCCCTTTTTAGAAAACTTCTGTGATTTTCCTGACCCCGCTCTGCACACTTGAATGTTTATGAGTTCTTTCTTACTTTGCAGATCCTTGTATTATGCACAAAGACACTAGCTCTTTGTGCTAGCATCACTTAGAGAATATTTATTCTGTTTTCTTAGATTGACTGTAAACTTCTTAAGGGTAAGGATCTTATCTCTACACATGATTGATTCTTGAACATTTGATTGACTACTTATTTGTACGCCCGTCTCTGGTGTGCCTTATCCTAATCTTTCCTAGGCCCTGCATTTAAAAAATTATGTTCCTGGCTTAACATTAAGCCATATGTATAAATCTTTTATATAGAAGGAAATGTATACGTAATCACATAATTTTACATAATCACGTAAAATGTCTTTGCACATTAGAGTCACTTCACGTTGGTAAATTCATAAATTACTTTGCAGGGAAATCAAAGGGATCAGATACACTGGTTCATTGGAGGTTTCCCTCTGTCACTGACTGCCTTGCTACCTGGGGCAAGGTATTCAGGCCTCAGGCCTGCAGCTGGCAAAAGGGGGATAATTAGAAAACTTTCAGGGTGTTGGAAAGATTATGTCAGCTAAAAAATGTGTAGTATGGACTTTCCCAGTGGTCCAGCGGTTAAGAATCTGCCTGCTAAAGCAAGGGACATGGGTTAAATTCCTGGGCTGGGAAGATTCCACATCCAGTGGGGCAGCTAAGCCCATGCACCATAGCTACTGAGCCCATCTGCCCTAAAGCCCATGCTCCACAACAAGAGAAGCCACCACAGTGAGAAGTCTTCCCACTGCAGCTAGAGAAAGCAAAGAAGATTCAGCATGGCCAAAATTAAACAAATTTTTAAAAATATATGATCTTTGAACTCTGGTATAAAAGTGAACATGATATATCTATCAAGCATAAAAATTTTGTAGACAATAAAACATTTTACACTGCAGGGAACATTTGTTCAAACTCAGTGATTCTTGGAACTGCTACAAAATGTAGGATTTGACAACCAGTTTTACAAGAACCGGGTCCAATCCCTTCACACATCCGAAAGTCAGACAGCCGTAAGAACCCCAAGCAGCATTAAGTGAAGTGGGATACTATAAACACAGATTAGTGTCATTTGTCCAAGCCATTGTGAGGTTTTCTTTAGATTAAAAAAAGCAAAACAGATGATAGAATGGCGGAGAACAAAAAGGTAAGAGGAAAAAAATGCCTGAAACAAGCAGGCCTTTCAAACCTATGTCTGTTTATTAATAGAAACAAATATTGAGAAATGTGGGTGATGTGAAGCAAACTTTTTCAGAGAAAAGCATTCCTTCCTGCCAGAGTTTTCTGCAATAGACAGGGATGAGAGAAAGAGGTGAAGAGTCCTCTCGGTGTTTCAGAGGCCAACAGTGTGTGCACGCTCAGCTGCATACGAATCTTTGAGACCCCATGGACCGTAGCCCCCCAGGCTCCTCTGTCTGTGGGATCTCCCAGTCAAGAATACCAAAGTGGGTTTCCATTTCCATCTTCACCTGATCTTCCCAACCCAGGAACCGAACTCACATCTCTTACATCTCCTGCATTGACAGGTGGATTCTTTACCACTAGCACCACCAGGGAAGCCCACAGTAGATTTAGGATAAGCTTTACTGTAAAGATCCATTCTTCTTCCCTTCCTTCCTCCCTCTCTCTCTCCCCTCTTCCCTTCCTTCCCCCATTCCTTCTTTCTTTATTTTCATGGAAATGGGAGCAACATGCTTGGCCAACACGACTTAAAGGGAGAGATGGGCAAATGCAGCAATGGTGAAGGTCTTAACTCTCTTAGAGCTGGGTGATTTCATCCAAGGACAGTAGCTTCGTTTGTGCCACAGAGGATGATGTCCTGGGAATTTCCCAGAGGCCCATCCACTCCTAGACACCAAGTGTCATCTTCTCTCTGCCACTTCCACCACCTGTACTTTGAGGTGAGCTGGACAGAGGTGTTTCTGTGTCTGGGCTTTGAGTGCCTACCGGTTTTCTTGGGAGAATAGGCTGAACCAGAACACAGAAGCTTGAGCTTTCTGCACAGAGAAAGTGCCTAAAGTGTTTTATCAATACCTGATGCACATTCAGTGTTTTATTAACTGGAATGAGGAAATTTCCTATCATTGTACTGGTCCTTACAGTTCAAAATCAAGAGCTCCTACATTATTTATTACTCAATAGATATGTGAGTACCTGCTATTCGCCAGGCACTGTGCTGGGTATGGACTCATAGCGTGACAGTGAAGTCTCTCAGTCGTGTCCAACTATTTGCAACCCCATGAACTGTATGTAGCCTACCAGGCTCCTCCATCCATGGGATTTTCCAGGCAAGAATACTAGAGTTGGTTGCCATTTCCTTCTCCAGAAGATCTTCCCGATGCAGGGATTGAACCTTGGTCTCCTGCGTTGTAGGCAGACGCTTTACTGTCTGAGCCACCAGGGAAATCTGAGATTTACATTTTACAACAACAAAAGGCAGACATGGTCTACACTGAAGAGTGGCTTGTTTCCTAATTAACACAAAGACTGAAAATCATTCCACCTGAAAAATTCAAACCACAAATTCATTCCTTCCATACAACACCCTCTAACTCCTGTTACACTTTCAGCCCTTCCTTCTTCCACCCCGCCTGGCCTGATGTTCTAGCTCCTTTTTGGCCTTCTGAATTTTAAAAGCAGTAAAATAAAAAAAAATATATCTGAAATAAGAAAATAATTTTTTTTACTTAAGAAAGCTAAGAAAAGTAAAAGGCTTGGGAAAAAACCTTTGTGTGTGACATGAGCACTTGACAATAACTAATAAATATTTATTGAAAACTTATAATTGATAAGAATTGGGCTAGGGCTGAGATAGACCCTCTATCCTAGACCATATATTCTGAGAGACGTTCAGTGCTTTTTTTCTCCTTTGAAAATAAGCACTAAAACTAGGTTCTCTAAAACCCCACATTGAAGAAACTTTCTTATGAAAATGACGCTGTGTCCCTTGTTCCAATAACCAGTTATGGTGGTCCTTGTTGGCCACAATGCAGACAACGTGTGCAATATTGCTATTTGATGCATTTTTCAAATATTCAACTTCCTGGAAGAAAAATACGTAAAGGAGGGCCTGGAGTTTGTTGTTTTTGTTGTTTGTTTGTATTGGGTAAGGAGGGGTGAACAGGCTATCTTGAACAGGGAGATCTTGAAGTGATGTTTAGATAAAGCCCTTCCTTGCAGGAATAATAGGAGCTGATCTGTCAGATAAGTACATTCCTAATACTTATTGGCTGGGGAGAATAAGCAGCTATCCCAAGCTGGCTTGTTTTTTAAAGTTTTTTTTAAATGAAGATGTGATGGATACCATGGGAGAAAGGGAGGGAGGTGGGAGGAGTTGGGAGATTGGGGTTGACACATATACACTATTGATACTATATATAAAATAGATCATTAATGAGAACATAGCGTACAGCACAGGGAACTCTACTTAATGGACTGAATGGGAAGGAAGTCCAAAAGGGAAGCGATGTATGTGTATATGTATCCGATTCATTTTGCTGTGCAGTAGAAACTAACACATTATAAAGCAACTATACTCCAATAAAAATTAATTTAAAAAGTAAAATGAAGGTCCATTTTATAGCTTCAAGATAATGTGTTAAAATAGCCAAATAAATAGTTGCTATAAATGTATGTTGATCAAACAGTGAGAAAGAACGAGAACTTCACAGTAATAGAGTATTTCTCACCTGTATCAGTTGGCCCATTATCATGATATCCGTACAGTATCATTACACTCTAAATCTTCAGATAGACTAAACAGCATCATAAAAATATAAGAAACAACATGCAAGTGCCCGGAGATCCAACTAGTCCATCCTACAGGAAATCAGTCCTGAATATTCATTGGAAGAACTGATGCTGAAGCTGAAGTTCCAATTCTTTGGCCACCTGATGCAAAGAGCCAACTCACTGGAAAAGACCCTGATGCTGGGAAAGATTCAAGGCAGGAGAAGGGGATGACAGAGGATGAGATGAGTCGGCATCACCGACTTAATGGACATGAGTTTGAGCAAACTCTGGGAGACGGTAAAGGTTGGGGAAACCTGGCGTGCTGCAGTCCATGGGGTTGCAAAGAGTTACTGAGTAAATGGACAAGAGAGAATGCAAGTGCAGGTCTCTGAGATCTTTGACCATCATAGCTTCAGGCAGAAAGGATTCGCAGAGAAGACACAACAGCCTTCAGGCTTGTGTTTACGGTAGACACACCTTCAAATGAATGATTGTGTTTGGGGAGCCCATTATTTTGTTAATGCTCTCAAGTTTTTTTTTTTTTTTAACTTCTTCTGAAATAAAAGAGAATAATGTTTTACCAAAAATATTTACCAGTAAATGGAAAACTTAAGTGATTCCCAAAGAAAACCAATTTCTAAAAACCTGTAAAGCCTCTATTATTAAGCAAACAAACACTATACAGAGATCCCATCCCTCTGCCATTCTCAAGAACCCCTTTGGGGGTGGCCACAAAACACACTGAGAAAGTAACTTCGGGTATCTGGGTGTGCATAGGGTGCCAAGGGCAAGACTGTCTCCTGCGGTCTTCATCCGTATGTTATAAATCCTTTACTATATAAATTAAGAAATTAATCAGAACTTTTGGTGGGGTTGGGGGAGATTTCTTTCTGCCAGATAAATGGCTAACCACATCTACTAACCACAGGCAATATTTATCCATAAAGTCATTTATGATGAAACCGTTCTCTAGGTTAGAAGATCATTTTCTCCCTTCCTTCCTCCCTCCCTCTCTTCCTGCTTTTCCATCTTTCTTTCTTCCTTTTTTTTTACATGAACTTTATTTGCTTATCTTTGTGCTGGGCCTCCGCGGATGCGAGCTGGCTTTCTCTAGTTGCAGCGAGAGGGAGCTCCTCGTTGCTGTGGGGTGTGGCCTTTCCGCCGCTGTGGCTGCTCTTGTTGGGGAGCGTGGGCTCTGGGTGCCCAGGCTTCAGTAGCTGTAGCATGCAGGCTTAGGAGTTGTGGTGCATGGGCTTAGTCGCTCGGTGGCTTGTGAGATCTTCCCAGCCCAGGGTTCGAACCCATGTTTCCTGCATTGGCAGGCGAAGTCTCAACCACTGGGCCACCAGGAAAGCCCAGTGAATTTTTACTGAGCATTTTCTCCTGCTATGCTAGGAGCTGGAGATGCAGACAGGAGTGTGGCAGCCCTGCTCTCTGAGATCTCTTTCCAGAGACAAACAAATAATAGGAGCATGAAGCCATGACCACATATTGACCTTGAGGATCTGGTGATGGAAGAAGATGGAATCATGGGGGGAAAGTTAATAGTTAAATTGAATCTTTAAAGATTGAAAAGTATAGAAAATTATCAATGAGACAAGTGAAGAATAATTGATCTAGGCAGAGACTAAAATACACTCTTCTTTTTTCCTCATAAAGTTATAAATAGGTATAATATTCATAACTGTGCTAATCTTTCCTGGGAAGATATCAGGAACCTTAGCTCAGACATTTAGACAGTTTGAACATACCCAATATTCAAAATCACATTTTAAAGTCTTTACATGCTTCCTTTTTCCAAAAGAATTTCAAAGCAGCTTATAAAATATATAATATAGAAGAAAGCATGAATAGATAAGGCAAGAAATGTAAGAATGTTTCTAAATATTAGGAATATGAAATAAAGCTTACAGCCTGCATGCCATGGGTCTTTGACAGTTATTGGAGATGTCAGCAAATGGAATCTCAAGTCTCCTTCTTACCATATGGTGAACATAATCAGGCACAATAATCATAGAGTCCATAAAATAAAATCCCACCAGAGTTTCTCCCACAAATAAGTAGAGAACCATAGTGGAGTGTGGTGGTTATCCACTCTTATTCTGGAAACTAAACATAATTTTCCTCTCGGAGTGCCATCTTCTACTCACCCATGACCTACGTGCATCTTCTGGATTTGACTCCAACCTCCCCCTTGACCAGAGGTTGAATAGTAACTCAGACAAGACCATTGCATGCACTGCATTTGGCTACAGGGATTGGTTCGGAGATAAGCATGTGAACTAATCAGAGCTAATCTGGACCCAGTCAGATCACATGGACTTCTGGAAAGAGATTCTGAACTTGAACATGAGAAAGCGTGAGTCCTGGAGCTGCCACTGAAGCTATTGAGAGATCTCAAGAGCAGAGCTTATCTGAGAATGGGGTCAAGATGGAATGAGAGAAAGTAAATCCTGCTGACATCTTCTGTGCATGGATCTAACCGTCCTTGAAGCACATTTAGACTTTTCAATTCCATGAGCCAGTAATTTCCAATTTTGCTTTAGCCAGTTTGTGCTGAACTGTTTCTTATCTAATGATATTATATGGTGGAGCAGAAAACATTTCCAACAAATTCGTTATAGTAAACACGCAAGATGTGTAAAACTTTCTTATACCCTCAGCACAACCTAATTGCTAAATGCCAAGGCATAGCAAAGGGCTTCCCTAGTGGCTCAGCAGTAAAGAATTTGCCTGCAATGCAGGAGCCACAGGAGATGTGCATTCAGTCCCTGCATGGGGAAGATTCTCTGGAGAAGGGCATGGCAACCCACTCCAGTATTCTTGCCTGGAGAATCCCATGGACAGAAGAGCCTGGCAGGCTACAGTCCAAGGATTGCACAGAGTCAGACAGGCCTGAAGTGACAGCATGCACGCAAAGCATACTAAAGTCACTTCTAAATGGAACCAAAGCAACGTGGACCCAACTGATAATGCTGATATGAGCCAAGAATATAAATACACTTAGCATTCTTCACAAAATTGCCAATGAATATTGACAATCTTGACACCACAATTACAATATGAAGCGAGAGTTTTCTAATGGGACTTAAGTGTAGCTATATCAAATTGCCAGCATCCGATGGATCATCAAAAAAGCAAGAGAGTTCCAGAAAAACATCTCTTTCTGCTTTATTGACTATGCCAAAGGCTTTGACTGTGNTTAAGCCAACTTTTTCACTCTCCTCTTTCATTCAATTCAGTTCAGTTCATTTCAGTTGCTTAGTCATGTCCGACTCTTTGCGACCCCATGAATCGCAGCACGCCAGGCCTCCCTGTCCATCACCAACTCCGGGAGTTCACTCAGACTCACATCCATCGAGTCAGTGATGGTCTTTTTTTTTTAAGATCTATTTATGTTAAAGTGTTAAAGAATTGAAACCAAATATATTCTCAGTTCTTCAGAGACTGATCTCTGTATAAAGCACTTTGTGCAATGCTGGATTCACAGTAATAATTATAATTATTATAATTAAAGTAGTCATATTATCAGAAAATCTATCATTCTGGGTCGTCCAGATGACCGTTTTTGCCTCGCAGTCACAAATCTTGCTTTGCAGTTCCATTAGTGTGCTCTTTGCAATGTCTCTCACATCTGTTCTTTCTTCTCTTTTCCCACGATCTACAAAACAAAACTGTTTTTATTTTTAAGCCATTAACTGCATTTTAAAGCTCTCATTGAACTGTCTTAACACTCTTTATCCCAAAGAGGGCGCCAATTTCTCATGAAACATAGTACAGTATTTCACAAAATTCACTTGCTCCCAGTAGTTTTTAAATTTCACAGCTGCCATAATTTTATCCAGAAAGGTTGTTCCAGTGGCATGTTTATACAAATTAAGCCCTATTGTGTGAATGCTGCTTCAGAGTAGCTTCAGAGAAAAGCCACACTACTGCTGTTAAGTAAGTTGAAGTTACCTTTTTTTCTATTCGGGGTAGCGACATCAAATTAAACATTAAATGGGATTTTTAAAAATGTTTGTTTACAACCTACCAACTTTAGGGTGTGTTTCCATTCTTTGTTGTTGTTTAGTCACTAAGTCATTTCTGACTCTTTTCGACCCCACAGACTGTAGCCCACCAGACTCCTCTGTCCATGGGATTTCCCAGGCAAGAGTACTGGAGTAGGTTGCCATTTCTTTCTTCAGGGGATCTTCCCGACCCAGGGATCAAACCCCCATCTCCTGCTGGGCAGGCAGATTCTTTACCACTGAGCCACCCGGGAAGCCTGTTTCCATTCTACTGCTGGCTTAAAGAATGACTGGTGGAGCAATATAGTTCAGACCTTATGTGTGGGGAGTTAATAGGTTACCGTGGGTAGGGGGGTTGTCTGCTGGTTTTGAGTTTTCTTGGCCATAGCTGGAACTGTTCCTATTTTGAACACTTTGTGCTGCATGCAGTATGACTGTGAGTAGAGGAGCTAACGTGGTTTCTGATCTCAGCCTCGACTAGTCCTTTAGCTTGAGTCTCTGTGCTTCATGTACATTTTCTCAGGAGAATGATGTGCCAAAGAAGTGTCGAAGTGCTGGTGGGCTTCATAAATGCAGGTGACGGAAGTAGAAGGAAATACAATATCGGTAATGTACTATAGAGAAGGCGATGGCACCCCACTCTAGTACTCTTGCCTGGAAAATCCCATGGACGGAGGAGCCTGGTAGCCTGCAGTCCACGGGGTCGCCAAGAGTCAGACACGACTGAGTGAATTCCCTTTCACTTTTCGCTTTCATGCATTGGAGAAGGAAACGGCAACCCACTCCAGTGTTCTTGCCTGGAGAATCCCAGGGACAGGGGAGCCTGGTGGGCTGCCGTCTATGGGGTCACACAGAGTCGGACACGACTAAAATGACTTAGCAACAATAGCAATAGCAACGTACTATCGGCCCCCTTATTTAACAGAAACTCATTTAACTAAATTCTACACTCAAAATGTAAAGATTCAGGCACAATTTCAATTATGCCCTTCCAAATTTGAAGGTCCCAGGAGCCTGGCGAGTTACAGTCCATGGGGTCACAAAGGGTCAGACATGACCGAGCAACTAACACCCACACACTCACACAGACATACACACCCACGCACACAGGCATTAATTAGCTTATTCTTGCCTCTGTAACTGGCTTGGATTCCAAATTCCAGCTTTTCTCTCTGTGATCCCTGACTGCCAAGTAATTTGCTGGTACATGGTTACAATGAAGGCTTACCCAGGAAAAATACTACCATTTTGATTGGTCTCTAGCCCCTAAAAGTGAAGCCAATGATGAGTAGAGAATCACTGAAACTTTGCTAACTGATTACTCACGGGTGGCTATTACTCAGAATCCAAACTCCATCCTCGAGTGGCAACATAGAAATAGCCCTAAGTGAGGACAAGAGCTGAATTCGCAGTCCCTCTTCTTCATGCACCAGTCTAAAAGGACATTGCCAGGACTTCCCTGGCAGTTCAGTGGTTAGGACTCTGAAATTCCACTGCAGGGGACACAGGTTCAATCCCTGGTCATGGAACTAAACTCCTGCATGCCTCATGGCCAAAAAACAAAAACAAAAAACAGACACTGGCAAGATCTGCATATCTTTTCAGTAGGTAACCAACATGGCAACAATAACCAAGCAATATTTCCAATTTTCATTTAATTACAAATCTACAACCCATTGCCAAACTGTTTCCAAGAATTACAAACAAATGCTCATACCCATCCTCCTCATTTGATCAGGTACATGTAAGCTCAGTCGCTTCTGTTTGATCCCATGGACTCTAGCCCACCAGGCTCCTCTCTCCATGGGGATTCTCCAGGCAAGAATATTGGAGTGGGTTGCCATGCCTTCCTCCCAGGCATCTTCCCGACCTAGGGATCGAAGCCAGGTCTCCGGCATTGGTAGGCAGGTTCTTTACCACTAGCTCCACCTAGGAAGCCGCTGATCACAGAGTACCACAACTGATTTTCCTCACTGATTTTTCCTTGTGATCAGCCAAGTTTCCTTCATCTTACGCCGCCTCCAAGACTGCAAGGTCACTGTGTGTGTTCACCTTGAAATGCCCATGCTGCATCTTGTCCAGCTTCCTCCTTTTCTGACCAGAAGATTGAATCTCCTCTTCTGTAGGGCACAGCCTGAACCCCGTTCTTTTTCTTGGATTTTGGCGGTCCGTGACTCCTCCTCTTCCTCTGCCCCTGACACAGCCAACACCCTTGTTCTGTTGTACCCATATGGCAACACCCAGAACCCCCCTAGATTCCAATCCTGCAGACTCCACCAAGAAGGTAATTTTTAAATACTCAATTCATTTAAGTTTGATGCCAAACTTCATTACATTTCTGAAACTTTCAATCTCTCTTCAACAATGAAAACCAGATCAAGCAACCACCAACAACATCTGGAGACAGCTGTGTGAAAATGGAGGGTATAAAGACGCAAGTATCAGTTCAGTTCAGTCACTCAATCATGTCTGACTCTTTGCGACCCCATGAATTGCAGCACGCCAGGCCTCCCTGTCCATCACCAACTCCCGGAGTTCACCCAAAATCATGTCCATCGAGTCGGTGATGCCATCCAGCCATCTCATCCTCTGTCGTCCCCTTCTCCTCCTGCCCCCAATCCCTCCCAGCATCAGTCTTTTCCAATGAGTCAACTCTTCACATGAGGTGGCCAAAGTCTTTGGAGCGTGGTGATAGGGCTGGATGTTGAGTTGGATTTCCACATTCAGTATTTCTATTGAGACATTTGGGGATACGAATTTTTCAATATATCATCTCTGAAATGATCATTTTCCAGTTGGTACATGACTNTGGCCAAAGTCTTTGGAGCGTGGTGATAGGGCTGGATGTTGAGTTGGATTTCCACATTCAGTATTTCTATTGAGACATTTGGGGATACGAATTTTTCAATATATCATCTCTGAAATGATCATTTTCCAGTTGGTACATGACTTTAAAATGTATGCCACATTTGCTGGCGTAAAATTCACACACCAAAATCAATCTGTTTAGAAAATGAATCTGATTTTATAATAAAAGTTAAAAAAAAGATTCAATTAGAAATGAGCAGCTGGAAGAAAGCTGTTGCATTATTTAAGAGCATTAATGATACATAAAGGTACGTGGGTAATAAAAGCTAATTAGAAGATGGTTTTACTTCTTATGGGAGTTATAACTTCTGCCTTTCCAGAACATCGTCATAATAATATTTACACATTCTTTTTTTTCTAAAGGAAATTGTGGAATTAGAAAATGATTATTATTTTGAACTCAAATGATGATGCCTCTTTGGGTTCTTATCCAGCTTCCAAAGGATAATTTTGATCCTTTGACAAAAATTACCTTTACGAACTGTTTACCACTGAAATATAGCAGAATATATATAAAATTATTGAACATTATTTTTAATTGTAATCTGAATGAGATAAGAAGCAGATGGCATATATGAAGCCATTGAAAATATCAGGAAAAAAACTAAACAAAAATTAGATGCTGGCTAGTGGCTCTGAGAAATGAATTAATTTCTAGAGTCATTTCCCTTTATTCCCTGTAAAAATAAGATCACATCTGTAACTGAAGAGCTTGAATGAAATGTCATGTTTGTTTGAAGTTGCCTCTCCTCTCCGACAGTGACAATACCAGTTTACTATCCTATGAAACGTCCTTGTTTAGAACTGAAAGAGATATGTGGTATTTTTCAAAGTTGGCATTCAGACTCTCTCAGACCTGTTATGTTCGAGAAAGCTTGTTCACGACCCTGGGCACCAGAAGTTGCCTGCGATTGACAAGAGTGTGATTCGCACACTGTGTGGAGCAGCCTCGTGGCCCGGCAGCCCGGGGCCCACACTGAGAATTCAGCAGCTGTGCGTGCTCACCGGGGCCCCATCATTAACCTGCTGTGGGACCTTCTACAAATCGCTTAGTTCCAGCAATGAAAATAAACACAGACCCCGAAGCCCCAGAATAGATCTGAGGGAATCAGACTGTGTACACGGAAGACAGAAACTCGCCCTGCCTTTCTTTCTAACACTGTGGAGGACAGGGAGTGATCAGGCTGTCGGTTACAGCTCTTTGCTTCCAAATAAAATAGGCAAACATAAGCAAGGGACCGTAACCAGGAGGAAGTGTGACAGCTGGGGTAAGGATGAACAGAACTTGAGCAAAATTCAAGAACTGAAAGGTCAATCTCCGGGGCGGTGAGAATTGCTCAGTGATTCTAACTCTTCTGCTGGTTCCATCTGTGGGCAATGACGCCGTCATTCTTGCCACTTTAGCTCTGTAGCCGAACCTTCCTTTTGATCCTGTTTCTCTTTCTCCGTCTCCCCCATGCCTTCTTGTTTTTTCCTTGTCGGCACTGTTCAAAGGGAAGGAAGAAACTATTTTTCCACAGCATTATTCATGTCCTCCCTCCATTGTTGGATCAAGGCAGAATTTTACAGACTCTCATCAACCCAATCACTTTTTAGATGGAAAAATGAGCCCAAGTTCAGTACATGTAATTCAACAAGGTAGTAACAGAGCTACAACTAGTTGCCAGGTTCTTTATATGCCAGTCCAGTGTTATTTCCATACATTGCACTTAGTGTGATGATAAAAAAAATAAAACAACAACCCTCCCAAACCTCCCAGGCTGCATTGACCTTCTATTTTTCATATGTAAAAATGGTATTCTATATGCATTACTTTACAAGCTTAGGAATTAAGAGCAGGAGGAGGATTTGATGACACTTAAACTCCACTGTTTCATGTATGTAAGACTATTTAATTTAGAATATGAATGTATATACTTCAAAAGGCAATGTGAAGCCTTCCCTGGTGGCTCAGTGGTAAAGAATCCTCCTGCCAGTGCAGGAGACATGGGTTCGATCCCTGATTCGGGAAGATCCCACATGTAATGGAGCAAGAAAGCCTGTGTGTCGCAACTACTGAGCCTGTGCTCTAGAGCCCAGGAGGTGAAACTACTGAGCCCACACGCCACAGCTAGAGATCAGCCCGAGCAGCAGTGAGACCCAGCACAGCCAAATACATAAATTAAGCTTAAAAAAAAAAAGCAATATGATTTTGAATTGTAATCACAAATATGGTCCATCTTTGACACTGTTTGGCCAGAAATAATATTTCCCTAGAAATATGTATGCTACATTCAGCAAATAACTTTTTTTTTAAATTTTACTTTACAATACTGTATTGGTTTTGCCATACATCAACATGAATTCATCACGGGTGTACACGTGTTCCCAATCCTGGACCCCCCTCCCACCTCCCTCCCCATACCATCTCTCTGAGTCATCCCAGTGTACCAGCCCCAAGCATCCTGTATCCTGCATCAAACCTAGACTGGCTATTTGTTTCTTATATGACATTATACAAGTTTCAATGCCATTCTCCCAAATCATCCCACCCTCGCCCTCTCCCACAGAGTCCAAAAGTCTGTTCTATNCCAGTACCACACTGTCTTGATGACTGTGGCTTTGTAGTAGAGCCTGAAGTCAGGCAGGTTGATTCCTCTAGTTCCATTCTTCTTTCTCAAGATTGCTTTGGCTATTCGAGGTTTTTTGTATTTCCATACAAATTGTGAAATTATTTGTTCTATCTCTGTGAAAAATACCACTGGTAGCTTGATAGGGATTGCATTTTAGAAATTATAGTAAAAATTAGAATCATGGTCATAACCATGAAAAAAAAAAGTCATATTAGTAAAGACCCACATCTGTCCAGTGATTAGGTAAAGCAAGGAGGTTGTTTAGTCCCTAAGTTGTGTCCAACTCTTTTGTAACCCCATGGACTGTAACCCCATGGACATGCCAGGCTCCTCTGTCCATGAGATTTTCCAGGCAAGAATACTGGAGTAGGTTGCCATTTTCTTCTTCAAGGGATCATCCTGTTCACATCTCCTGCATTGGCAGACAGATTCTTTACTGCTGAGCCACTGGGAATTCCCAAACACTTGGCCTAATGAGGGTCTAAAATCCAGCCCTTTAAGAAGTCTTGTGCCCTGAGAGCTTTTCAGGTGGTAAGAAAAGAAGAATAGTGTCATTTTTAAACAGGTAGGGTTGTGGAGGTGTACACTGCCTAGAGCCCAGCTGGGTTTTCCCCCAAAACCAGCAAAAGACAAGCATCTCGAATGTCAGAATTAATTGGCTGTTAGGAGAAACTGTACAAGAAACTGATGATTCTAATGGATGAGTTAAGTTAGCACATAGCTCTTCCTGGGAGAGGCTATGGAGTCAACTCTGCTTATAAACAGGAAAAAAAATAACCAAATAAAAATATATGCTGCATTTTCATATTGTGTGATTCCTCACCATCTGTTAAGAAATTATTTAGTGATATATATATATATATATATGCTCAGTCACTCAAGTCATGTCTGACTCTCTGTGACCCCATGCACTATAGCCCACCAGGCTCCTCTGTCCATGGGATTCTCCAGGCAAGAATACTGGAGCACCTCGCCATTTCCTCCTCCTAGGGATCTTCCCAATCCAGGGAATGAACCTGAGTCTCTTGAGTCTCCTGAATTGGCAGGCGGGTTCTTTACTACTAGAACCACCTGAGAAACTCTAATATATATAAATATTAAAAATCAGAAAAGGGAAATTATTGGAGGATGAATTTGATTATTTGAATTGTAAAATTCGGCCTTATTTTTGTTGCAAGATTATAATATGAAAGGATATGATTTTTCATCATTTAAAAACATAAATTACTTGAAAACAGCAAATAAAAATTAGACTTTGACAGACAGTTCCTGAGAGCTTATGCTTAACATTCCATCCAATATTTTAAGTTATTTATCCTTTGACCGATAAACAATTTATCAAATACCCAGAATATATCTAGTTTTTTAAAATCTATGCTTTAATGTATTTGATTCTCTCAATCACATCTGAAAATTAGTTTGAAATAAAAGAATTGTNTCCTTTGACCGATAAACAATTTATCAAATACCCAGAATATATCTAGTTTTTTAAAATCTATGCTTTAATGTATTTGATTCTCTCAATCACATCTGAAAATTAGTTTGAAATAAAAGAATTGTATTATCTGCTTTTCTCCTCTATAGAAACTAACAAAATATCATTCAGTTTACTTAAACAAATTACACTGGGGAAAGGAGGTTCCAGAGGGAAGGACGTATGTATACCTCTGGCTGATTTGTTGATGTATGGCTGAAACCAACACACCATTGTAAAGCAATTATCCTTCGATTATTGATATATTTTTTTTAAAAAGCTTTATTACCATATCAAAAGTTTACAGTATACTTTTTCATGTAGTGTTTTGATTGGAAAGCAAAGCATTACTTAACTGTGTAAGATTACATGGGTGAATTGTACGCAGAGAAGTCGTTGTCTTAAGGCATATTTGTTTGTCAGAAAGATTTATGTCCAAAATCCAGTGGTGTGGCAGTGTTAATTGTAGGCAAAACATAACATTGGCTTTGTTCTTTAGATCTTTTAAATAACTCTTCACAAACCCAAGTCAAACACAGAAACAGCTATTGTGGAAATAGCTATTTCTGTGGAAACAGCTATTTCCACAGAAACAGCCACAGAAAAGAAGTGTGTCTATTATCCGTCTACCCTCTTATCGGCATACAATTCCATTCTTTCCAATTCATGCTGCGTGCTCAGTCGCTCAGTGTGTCCAGTTCTTTGTGACCCCATGGACTGTAGCCTACCAGGCTCCTCTGCCCATGGGATTTTCCAGGCAAGAATACTGGAGTGGGTTGCCATTTTCTTCTCCAGGGGATCTTCCCAACCCAGGGATCGAACCCACGTCTCCTGCATCTCCTGCATTGGCAGGTGGATTCTTTAGCACTGTTCTCTCTGAGCTGTGGGCCCTGGTGTGGGGTTACAACCACATGGGGGACAGGGCGCGTTTGTTGAATTCACACAAAAGTGCCTTACAGGCCAGCAAGAGGCCCTAAGATGGGATTACTTCTCTCATCTTAAAAAATACTGACTCCCTCATTTCTACCAGTCTTTCTTCACCCAAAAGTCATCTTCTTAAGGATGGCCTCTCTGGCTGCCTGACTAAAATTTAACCCACCTACCCCCACTATACACACACACTTTGTACAACATTCCCTTCCCTGCTGGCTTATTTTTTCTCTTTAGCACATATTATCTGCTATACTAAGCCTTTTTATCAACTCATAATATTTGTCTCCTCCAGTAGAATGTCAGCCGTTTTAGGGCAAAGATTTTGTATGTTTGGTTCACTGTGTCTACATTGTGTGGAAGGATGCCTAGAGCATAGTAGGCACCCACGTGTATTTTAATTTGTTTCAGTGAACAAATACTGCTGTTTTTTAAATGGGAGCAAAACACCTGAGCGAACTCTCCAGGCTGTTTCATCTTCTCAGGGCCACGGACCCCAGCCTCTTACCCTGGCTCCTCCAATCTCTTCAAATCCCCCCCAGAGGTCAAAACAGCCTCCTGGCTATCGCTTTCTTCAGGCCACTACTCCCCTAGCTGGTCATTCCTCCCAGGTTTCAGTGATGTTCAATGGTCTCTGATCACCTGTTTTTTCAATCACTTTCTTAAAGGCACCTCCAGCAAGTTCCCTGGCAGTTGAAGTTGCCTTCAAGGATATGGCAAAGGAAATGGAAGGCAAAAATCAGAGGACCAGAAAACGTGTCTTTTTGTCATGCCTAGCAATTAAAACATACTATTTGGTGATGAGAAGACTGTAGTTACAAGTTTCTTTTCCAACACTTGGACAATTTAACTCGAAAGGAAAAAAGCAAAGAAGTCGGTCATGCTGACATGACCCAAATGCTTAATTCAGTCATTGTATTCAACCTTTCATCATCTTCCCAGACACATAAGAATAGCACTGATATTGCTCTTTGCTATTTGCAAAGTCGCTTCAGTCCTGTCTGACTCTGTGCGACCCCATAAAGGCAGCCCACCAGGCTCCTCCCATCCCTGGGATTCTCCAGGCAAGAACACCAGAGTGGGTTGCCATCTCCTTCTCCAATGCGTGAAAGTGAAAAGTGAAAGTGAAGTCGCTCGGTCGTGTCCGACTCTTTGTGACCCCATGGACTGCAGCCCACCAGGCTCCTCCACCCGTGGGATTTTCCAGGCAAGAGTACTGGAGTGGGGTGCCATGGCTCTTTAGATGCCTTAAATCTCCAGTGCTCAGATATCTGTACGTCTATACGTGGATGTAGCACAGCAACAGTGCAAAGCAGGAGCTGGTCCGTGGTCCTGCCTCCCGCATCATTCCACACAGACATACAAACATATTANATGGCTCTTTAGATGCCTTAAATCTCCAGTGCTCAGATATCTGTACGTCTATACGTGGATGTAGCACAGCAACAGTGCAAAGCAGGAGCTGGTCCGTGGTCCTGCCTCCCGCATCATTCCACACAGACATACAAACATATTAAAAATCCCGTCACCATCTCCTACCTTACCACCTTTAGTCCCAACCAACGTGTTACAGAGAAAACATCTTTTGTTATGACACGTTCCTCTTGTCTCCCTTTTACTTTCATCCCTTAGCCTTGTTCCTTTCACCCTTTGTGTGTATGATACAATCACAAACATGGGTACACACATATATACTAGTTTTCCTGACATTTCAGTGCAATAGTCCAAATTTCTCTCTCCCTACATCCCTATTCTCCTCTCAGAATCAGTAAAAAGAGGCCAAAGGAGAACCAAAAAAATATTCAGATAATGACTTCTCTTTTAACTTTGGATGCAGTGATGCGTGGAGATTTTTAGTGTTTGTCTTTGAATGTCCTCAAAACTTGGCTGACTGTGCTATCCTTTAAATGTAAGAATGTGAACTTTGGAGATAGATAAACTTAGGTCTTACAGTAATATAGCAATTACATAGTCACGTAAAATAAGTTTGGGGAGAACATGAGAAAACCAGAACCATTCTACACTGCTGTGGGCATGCCATGGGGTATAGCCATTCCAGATACAATATGGCAATACCTAGTGAGAGAAAAGCTTGCCTTCCAGCACCTGAATGGGACACTTTTCCTTTGTTTTATTGTGGCACACCCTTTGTTGGTGAATATGGGTCAAAATTCCAATCAGAAAATAAGCATAAGAAGCATAGGTCATACACAGTAAACAAACACCATAGAGCTCCCCCAATTCAGGATAGCAAGGAAAACTCTAATGAACTGTTTAGTGTGTATGTACATAAATACACACACACACACATCTACATACATATATATGTAATACATGTAGACATCCACACACACACAAACATTTTAAGAAAAAAGACCTAGATATAAACTGTGATATAATCCATTAGTGTGGTCCAGGACATTGTTAAGCAGCATATTAATAAACTTCAATTGATCTATTATAAGATACAGTCATGTAATAAAATTAAATAAAGAAATTAGGTATCCTGTTCAAACACTTCTGGTTATAAAATCCATTCTCCTAAAAAAATAAAGATAAATATAGATTATGTAGGATTATTTAAATTTTTTGTATTTGTTCTTTTTTTTTAACGAGTTAAAAGAAACCTTCTTTCTTTTTTTTTTACAATATTGTATTGGTTTTGCCATACATCAACATGAATCTTCCATGGGTGTACTTATACTCAGTGGATATTTACTGAATACATGAACCACAAAGCATTGCCTTGCGTGCTCATGAAGTCTCTTCAATTGTGTCTGGACTCTTTGTGACCCTATGGACTGTAGCCAGCCAGGTGGGTTGCCATGGCCTCCTCCAGGGGATCTTCCCAACCCTGGGAAGGACATGGTAACCCAACCCAGGGATCAGACCCTGAGTCTCTGATGTCACCTGCATTGGCAGGCCGGTTCTCTACCACTAGCGCTACCTGGAACACCCTAGTAGAAGTAGAAGGCAAATGACTGGCTACAAAGGAGCGCAGACTCAAGAACTAAACTGGCTAAGCTGAAACTGCCTCCACCAGCTTCCAGAGCCAGTTACTATATCCCTCTGTGGTTCAGCATCTGCACAATGAGAGTGAAAACAGGACCTACGCCATAGGACTGTTACTAACACGAGTACAGTGTTTAAAATGTAGCACCTGGTACCTGAAAGGTACCCATGTACGTTTATATTAAATAAAAACTGGAGAAGGTTTACATTTGGAGAATTTTAAAAGGCCTCAATTATTTGCTTATGAGTATGTTTTTGCAAGAACTTTCATTTCTGACCCCTAAAGAATTCATTTTAAACTTCCACAGATTTTTCCCAAGAAGTGAGCCAAATGGTAAACACAGGACTCCTGAGAGCTTGGGGTCAACTTCTTACCAGCTCTATTCTGAGGCCCAGGGAAGGGGGAAGCCTCTTCAACTGTAACAGGCACTAGAATGAGGCCCTTCCCACCCCTTACATGCAGCAGTATAGAAAGGTGAGGGCTGGGAAACAGCCCTCCACTTCTGCACACAGGCCTTCTGTCTTCTCTTCTCAATGCTGACTTACTCCCTCTCACACGCCNTCAACTGTAACAGGCACTAGAATGAGGCCCTTCCCACCCCTTACATGCAGCAGTATAGAAAGGTGAGGGCTGGGAAACAGCCCTCCACTTCTGCACACAGGCCTTCTGTCTTCTCTTCTCAATGCTGACTTACTCCCTCTCACACGCCTTCCCATCCACATTGGTCCCCCTTTCCTCCCATCCCCACCCTGGGGTTTCCCATCTCTTTTTCTTATCCCTTATCCTTATTTCTTGTTCCTTTCCCTTTGTATTTGTTCTCCTTTCACTTTGTATTTGTTACCTTTATTTTAGCTCAGCTGGTAAAGAATTCACCTGTAATGCAGGAGACCCCAGTTCGATTCCTGGGTCAGGAAGATCCCCTGGAGAAGGGATAGGGTACCCACTCCAGTATTCTTGGGCTTACCTGGTGATTCAGAAGGTAAAGAATCTGCCTGCAATGCGGGAGACCTGGGTTCGATCCCTGGGTTGGGAAGGTTCCCTGGAGGAAGGCATGGCACCCTAATCCAGGATTATTGCCTTGAGAATCCCATGGATAGAGGAGCCTGACGGGCTGCAGTCCACGGGCTCGCGAAGAGTCGGACATGCCTAACACTTTCACTAATTTTATCTTGTAGTTGTCCACTCCCTTTTACGTTTAACTATTCTAGTTTTCTTTCTCATGTTTGTTGTGCTTCCTTTTGCACTCCTCCCAGTTCCCCCCAGCAAAAAAAAAACTAATCTCATCTGTCACTTCCTGGTTTCTCTCCCTCGCTCTCAGCATCAACCCCTACCATGTTGGAACCCTACTAAAGTCTTTCTGTGTTCTTATTAAGATTTGCAATACAGTTTATTTGTATTTGCTTGCTGCATGGCAGCCTAAATCTGATTAATCCCCCTTTTATGGAAAATGCAACTTTATAACTTTAAAGAGAGGTAGGGAAATGAAAAAGCATGAGTGAACTGGAATAGTACCCATTTTTTTTTAAATCTCTACCATGTTCCAGATCCTTGATGTACATTGTCTCCAATCTTCACAATAACTTTGAAAAAGCTATTATTTGTTGTCATTTTATAGTTGAAGAACAGATACAGAGCAATTGGGTGACCTGCCAAGGCCACACAGAGAATCTTATCTTGCACCTTTACAGCTCCTTCATCTATTCCCGGCCCAACATCACCACTTCATAAGTGAATTGAACTACTTACTGCACTTTTTTCTTGTTAACTTTTTATGCAACTTAAAGGTTAATTTCCATTTACAGTTATTAAAAATATATTCTATATTCCTCCTCTGTACAATACATCCTTGAGCCTATATTGCACCAACATCCTGGATTCCCATTCCCCAGCATCTTTACTGCCCCTCTCCGCCTTTTGACTGGTAACTACAATTTTTTTTCATTTTAATTTCTTTTTAACACCAAAACCATTTTGCATTGGGATATATCCAATTAACAACATTGTAGAAGTTTCAGGTGAACAGCTAAGGGACTCAGCCACACATCTACACGCATCCATTCTCCCCCAAACTCCCCTCCCATCTAGGCTGCCATGTAACATTAAGCAGAGCTCCATGTGCTATAGGATAGGTCTTTGTTGGTTATCCATTTTTAATATAGCAGTACATGTACATGACCTTCCCAAAGTACCTTGACTATCCCTTCCCCCTGGAACCATAAGTTTCATGGGAACCACTGGTTTTGAGCTTTATCACACTTCTAAAACACAACGAGAACAAAGAGTTGAAAATAAACCTATTTTAGAGACTTTTCAAACATTACACATTATCTTTCATACCCCCATGTACACACCCATACACATGTACACACCCATACGCATGCATACCCTGTAAAAATAGCAAAGGATATACACTACTATGTATGAAATAGAAAGCTAATGAGAACCTGCTGTACAGGGCACTCTACTCAGTGCTCTGTGGTGACCTAAATGGGAAGGAAATCTAAAAAAAAGGGGATATATGTGTACGTATAGCTGATCACTTTGCTGGACAGCAAAAACTAACATGACATTGTAAAACAACTATACTCCAATTTAAAAGTTTTTTTTTGTTTGTTTGTTTTGTTTTTTTGTTTTTTAAAAGCAGTTCCCAGGTCAAGGATTTGGGACCAACTTCACAGGCATTGACCTGAGCAGTCACAAATGATCCTCACTTAGTTTAATGCTCTGCCATCGCCATGATGAATTTTTTAATAATTTGTGAAAAAATAAACAGCAAACTGAGTATGTGTGTGTGTGCTCAGTCGAGTCCCTCTATTTGCGACCCCATGGACTATAGCCCACCAGGTTCCTCTGTCCATGGGATTTCCCAGGCAAAAATATCAGAGTGGGTTGCCATTACCTCTGCCAGGGGATCCTCCCAACCTAGGGATCGAGCCCACATCTCTTGGGTCTCCTACATTGGCAGGTGGATTCTTTACCACTGAGCTACCTGGGAAGCCCAAATATAGTGAAGGAGGGAGAATAATGTCAAGAAGTGCGTAGAAAAGAAAGGGGCAAGGACACCAAGGGAAACCCATGCCTACTCTCCTTGTTGATTTTGTCTGTGATTAGTCATGTTCATTATGAGTCATGGGTTCAGAGATTTTTAGGGTTCAAAGTGGTCTTGGAGTCCATACAAAATAACTTCATTTTTCAAATGAGGAAGCTGCAACTCAGAGAAATGAAATGATTTGCCCAAACACACAGACTTACTTGCTGTTCTACCTGGGTATGGGCTTCCCAGGTAGCTCAGATAAGAATCTGCCTACAATGCAGGAGACCCAGGTTCAATTGGGAAGATTGAACCCAGGTCTGCTACATTCCAGGCAGGGATTGGGAAGATCCTCTGGAGAAGGGCTTGTCAATCCACTCCAATATTCTTGCCTGGAGAATACCATGGACAGTGAAGCCTGGTGGGCTACAGTCCAAGGGGTTGCAAAGAGTTGGACATGACTGAGCTCCATGTGCTATAGGATAGGTCTTTAACACATACATATATACAATCTGCATCGGTTGGTTGAATTAATACTCATAAGATGCTCATTGACCAGCAAATCCTAGAAGTCCCAGCATCCCAGAGTGAGAGTCTTTCCAGACTGGAGGCGTATTCACCAAGACAGCTCTGAGCCACTGGCACCCCAAACTCTCCAGGTGCCCAAGAGGAATCTAGATAGTCTTAAGATACCTCAGAAAGTCACTGAGCACAAGTTCGTGTGCCCAATGCACAGTGAGGCCAAACAACATGGAAACATCAGAGTTTGGAGCAGACAAAAGTTGATTTCAGGACAATGCAAGGAGACCTGTGGCTCCCACCCTAAAAAGCCCCAGACCTGCTGAGGGGTTTCAGCAAAGCATTTTTAACAGCCAGGTGAGAGGGGGAGAGTCACAGAGTAAGTGGTCAACTTGTGCACAGTTCTCTGACTGGTTGATTGATTGTGAGATAGGTAACAGGGTGGCTAATTTTAATCAATCCTTGGTACCAGTAGGTCTGAGGGCTACATGCCCAAGACTGTCATGGTGTTAATTCCTTCTATTTGGTTGGTGGTTTTTAGTATCTGAAAAACTCAGGAAAGATGCATGAGATACCATTATCCAAGCACCTTAGAGAGGAACTACGGCAGAGGATGTGGGGGAAGGGTCCTGTTTGGTTACAAGAATTGGAAATTAGTGTTTCAAATGAATGTATGAAAGACAAACTCTTAAGATATATGGCATTAACTTCTAATGCAGTTAGCCTCAGAGGGTACCGATGTCAAAATAAGCCTGTTTCCTTATAATTTCCAAAAAAAAAAATTATAGACACACACATATGATCAATGATGCAATGATAAGCATGAGTATTTGTTCCTGTCACTACTCCTCTCACGCAGTAGCTTTCACGCTAAGTAACTAACAAGTATCGTAGAATTAGCATAGAGCATTAAGATAAACTAAGAGTGTTAGGGGAAATGAAGGGAAAAGAATACAGATATGCTATTTTACTATCTTAGTATCGGTGTTAATGTCTTCTTGAAGGTAGTGTAACAATATTTGGCTCCTGGGCAGTTGTTGTTGTTTTTTAAGTTAATACCGCATTTATCAGGACTTTAGTCCCTTCCCACCTGGTGAGCAGCATGTCCCCTCATTGGAATCTAAGAAGGAGCTAGTGTATACTGAAACCAGATTTGATGCTTAGGAAATCCTTGAGCTGTTAAAAGGCACACCTGTGTTGTTTGGCAGCTGAGCTGAATCTCAAGTAAAGAATTTCTGCAAATCTCTGGTTCAGTCGGCTAAACTGGTTTCACTCCCACTGAACAAGTGTGGGGTGGGGGAATCCTCTATTTTTCCTTTATAACTTCCGATGTTAAGTCTCAGCAGCTTAGTTCTCAAATGTGGAAAGGCTCAGAATATATTTCAGGCCATTTACTGTTTTTATGTCAAATTTATTATAAATTAGTACTATTTATATTAGAAAAGAAACAATGCTTATATTTTTTTTGAAAGGCCAAGTTAATGTTAATTAAGACGTTATTTTGAATAATTTGGAGAAGTAACTTTCTAACTGTACTCACTTTTGTGTTTTAATTAAGAATGGTTTGTTATGAATAGTTACATAAAAATTTCAGTAAACTGAATCCTACAGAAAATAAGGAAGCATTTATCAGTTGAAAGGTACTCTGTAAACGGGTTTTCAGATTAACTGCGAAGGTTATTTGGGACTCTAGAATCTTAAAGTGAAATAGGTCATTTATCCATTATTTCCTTTAAAAAGACTTTCTTCAATCTGTCTTCCTTTTTTTGGACATTCTTATGTTGGATGATGTGGTTTCTTCTGACTAAACTGGTTTTGAAAAGCTTAAGATATAAGACATTTCTAAGTAAATACTTGATTCACTAAATAATATTCTTTAGGTGTTAAGGAAAGTTAATATTTTTCATCCTTCGGTCAGGTACTTGTGGGCTTTAAGAAGTCACTCTTCATAGTTAATACGCAGTACATGCCAGCGAAGAAAGGTCTGGAGCTGTGAAACCTCACAGAGCAGACAAAGGATAAAAGTAAAAGAAAATTAGTCAAGTCCACAGGCATAACGACCCTAGTCTATTTCAGCTGGCAAAGGAACTAATAGTGCTGCCACACGGTTCATAATTTATGGGTTGTTTGTGGTATTTTCAACCCTTTTGAAGCTGTGTGTTATAAAAGAGTATTTTTCAGAGTTTTCAACCAAAATAGGAATATTCTTTTTCTCTATAACACTAATCACTACCAGAGGCACCCCCAGAGATTCTGTATTAAACGGCCTGGTGATGCAGCAGAGTCTTCCTTGGAGGTCCAAGTTAGAATTTAGAATTTGTTTACCCCGAAAACTATATTGCAACGATAGGTTTGCATATTTTAAGTACATTTCGCAAAACTACATTATCTGTTAAATAAAACTGTGGGGGCTAGTCTGAAACACCAAACTATTCTTCACAGTTGTTTTTGTAAAACCATGTTCCAAATGATAGCATTCATAACCAGTTTATTGATAAATTAGGATCTGCATGAGTCTTTAAGGTCACAATACTAGACTTACTGTGTATCAAAAGTAAGTCAGGGTCTTGCAAAAAAAAAGAATCAACAATTTTAGTGAGAAACTACCATGAGGAAGACACAAGCAAACAAAGACACTCAAACAAGCCCAGGAAATAAAGGACAAAACCAACATCTGTGCACATTTTAACTTTTGGAAAGTCCATAGGGAATGTTTTGGATTATGACTTCTTGTGTTGCCTGAACAGTAAATTGGATGAAAAGAAAGCAGATCATTCAGAAAGAAATATGACATGGAAATAATGGTGTAAATATGCTGGAGGGTAAGAAACCAGAAAATAAAATCATTTTAAAATGGCAAATCATACAAAAGAATAGAGGACACCTTGTTGTCAATACTCAAAGGTGACTGAGGAGGTTAGGTGCATGCTTCCCAAATTATTTCTAAGCTGGATCCCCCAGTAAACCCAGCATGACACAGCAGGATAAGCTGGGACCAAGAGGAGCACAGTAGTGGAATCACGTCTGCATTCCACCAGGTAAACTGTCTTCACCAGTATTCCCATTCACGCAAGCCGTGAAATGGTCAAGCACACACACACACACACACACACACACACACACACACACACTTCCCAAGAGCTGCTGCAGGGCCCCAAATTAGGACTTAACTTGTGTTTTCTCAGTACAAATGACAGCAGTTGCATGGATGTTAAAAAGAGACAGATTTGGACTCAACAGAAACAAAAACTTGCTCAATGGCTGTCAGTACAAAACAAAACCAGATCATACACCTTGCCACACGCTAAAACCGGAAGTTCTGAAGGTTAGGGCGTGAACTGAATATTATCTCTAGAAATAAGATGATTGTGTTGAGTGTGGAGTGTGTCCATACAATCTCCAATGGTCCTCCCAAATCTGTTCGGATGTTTCTGTAATTCAACACTCTCTCTTCTCCAGAGACATCAAATCACTTCTAATTTCATTCTATACTCCTTTATTATTTTTTTTAAGTGACAAAGGGGAATTGAGAAATTCTTCACAATGAACCAAAGTGTCCCTGCATAAACATTGTGAAGCAGGCTTGTTGTTGTTCAGTCACTTAGTCGTGTCTGACTCTCTGTGACCCCATGAACTGCAGCATGCCAGGCTTCCCTGTCCTTCATTATCTCCCTGAGTTTGCTCAAACTCATGTCCATTAAGTCAGTGATGCCATCCAACAATTTCATCCTCTGTCACCGCCTTCTCTTCTTGCCCTCACTCTTTCCCAGCATCAGGGTCTTTTCCACTGAGTCAGCTCTTAGAATCGGCTGGCCAAAGTATTGGAGCTTCAGATCAGCACCAGTCCTTCCAATGAATATCCAGGGTTGATTTCCTTTAGGAAACAGGGTTAGCTAGCTTTATTATAGCACTGATTTAAAGGTTCATTCCAAGAACTTTGGACTTCCCAGGTGGCTCAGTGGTACAGAATCTGCCTGCCAATGCAGGAGACACAGGGACAATCCCTATTTCGGGACGATTCCTTGGAGGAGGAAATGCAACCCACTCCAGTAATCCTGCCTGGAAAATCCCATGGACAGAGGAAACTGGCTGCCCTACAATCCATGGGATTGGAAAGAGACACAAAAGAGCACCCTCGCACCAAGAACTTTAAAGGGACAAATAATAAAGCTAGTCTTTGTTCTCTCATTTTTGCCCAAATGTGTGACCTCTGGAGCCAAAAGTACATCCTGATCTTTAAGTTTACTTTCAGACAGCAATGAAGGAATGAGTTTATCCCTCAGTTAGATGCTAAAGGTGGAGCTGGTCAAAAAAAAAAAAAGTAAAACAAGATGCAGAGAAGCTGAAAACAGACCATCATAGAAGAGACTCAGAAACGGGAGCTGTAAGGAACCCACAGGAAAATGTTTAAATGCATGTCCTACGTGTAGTGCATTGGTATCAGCAGACCAGCGTTGTGACTGGAACAGTCACGATCAGGACCGTAAAGAAGGTCCCCTTGCAGCCGGGGCTCTGCACAGACCGCTGTCCTGAACTGAGGTCTGTGTCACCCACCTCCTTGCAATGACCTTCCGCATGCCGCCGGGCCGAAAGGAACTGCAGAAGTTCAGGGTAAGGCTGACTTCGAGCCAGAGCTGCAGTGATCGCTCCTTGACAAGCTGAACTGGGTCACCCAAAAGAGCGTGGCACGAAAACCTTTAGAGTTCAGCGGGCCAAGGGCTGCGTTAGCAAGCCGTGTCCTTTCCGGGCATCAGAAGCCTTTCTTTTTTCTTTTTTTTTTTTTTTCCTGCTTTGCTTTTACAAGATACTCTGAACCCCAAGCTATTGCCAATGGGTAGGGCCGGGGAGGGGAAAGAGGGTGGGTGCAGCAGGTCGTCCACATTCGGCTGCCAATTTGTTCAACAGGAGAGCCCCTCTCCACGGTGCCTCGCCTCCGAGATGGCGAGCAGGGAGTGGGGCCCCGCAGGGACGCGCAGGGTCGCGTCGGGCCAGCAGGCTGGAGGGGAACCCGGGTAGCAGCGCCGCGCGAGCCGTTTCTGCTCCCCGGGGGCGCGTCCGGGGTCCGCGCGCGCCCCCTAGCGCCGGGTNAAGGGGATGGCAGAGGATGAGATGGCTGGATGGCATCACTGACTCGATGGATGTGAGTCTGAGTGAACTTTGGGAGTTGGTGATGGACAGGGAGACCTGGCATGCTGCAATTCATAGGGTCACAAAGAGTCAGACACGACTGAGCGACTGAACTGAACTGAACTGAACTTGCTCTAAGATAGAGTGATTGTTTCATATGCTGCCACTCACAAGCATGTATCCATCAGCTCACCATGAATATCCCCATTCTTGAAGCTATGAAAGAACATTTAGAAAGCTGTCCATGATTCTTTACTAAGTGAGATGCAAAGAAAGCTAAACGGTTATGATTCCTGAGCACTGCCCTTCAAGAACAGGCCATCTAAAAGGGACTTGTAAAAGAACAGGACAATGAAAATAGTACATTCATAAGATATTCATAAAATCAAGGCACACAAAAGAGTTTTGGTGGTTTTTTAAAAATAAAAAATTTGTTTCAGTTGGCAGAACAAGCAGAGTAATGGTCTCAATCATCGTGCTCAATCATGTCTGACTCTTTGCGACCCCATGGACGGAGGCCCGCCAGACTCCTCTGTCCATGGGATAATGGGATCCCAGCAAGAATAAGAGAGTGGGTTGCCATTTCCTACTCCAGGGGGTCTTCCCGATCCAGGATTCGAACCCGCTAACCGACATCTCTTGTGGCTCCTGCATTGGCAGGCAGATTCTTTACCACTGAAACAAGCCCAGAGTAATGGTAGAGGAATCATTAACTTTCATCCAAAGTCGAGACAATTCTGGTATGAAATGAGACTTCAAAGGCCGTTTGTACAGTCAACAAGGTTGGGAAGGAGACATACAGGCCAGAAAATGAATGACTGAAAGCAAGTTGGACTGGGGATGTGGTGATGTGTAGAAATGGCCAGGATGCGGGGTGGCGGCAGGGGTTAGGGGGGCAGCCATGTTGTAATGGGACCACTCGTTCACTCCCCAGGGACTGGCAAATTGAAGAGACTGAATTGGAGAGCTCAAGGCCATTTAAGGGTCACTATTCAGACTCAGGGGGTTGTAGTCCTATGGTAACACTGGCCCAGACTTTCAGATTTTTCAAGAGAATATAAAAATATAAAANATTGAAGAGACTGAATTGGAGAGCTCAAGGCCATTTAAGGGTCACTATTCAGACTCAGGGGGTTGTAGTCCTATGGTAACACTGGCCCAGACTTTCAGATTTTTCAAGAGAATATAAAAATATAAAAATGTGTGTGTGTGTGTGTATAAACTCTGAATTATAAGACATTGGGAGGAGTTGAGCCAAATACAAGAATATAAAATTGAAGCAGGCTATCTGTAACTCAAGATACTTAGTAAAAGTTTCTAGGTTTGGGGGAGTTAAAGGATGTCCCAATCTTCTTTCTGGTCTATCTATTCTTTCTTACAAATCTTTGCACTTCTCCACCACTAACCAAAACAACTGGCCATTCCAATCAAACAACAAATGCTCCTGAGTGACGATACTAGCAAAAGAAGTGCTTGAAGTGATGCTGTATGGGTTCATGGTTGGATGGGGAGGGTTTGGGTCCTGAAGGCAGCTTGAGTAAAGCATCCGATCCAATAGCTGAAGCCAGCTCCTATAGTACCATGAAAAGTGAAGGTGTTAATTACTCAGTCATGTCCAATTCTTTTGTCACCTCATGAACTGTAGCCTGCCAGGCTCCTCTGTCCATGGGATTTCCCAGGCAAGAATACTGGAGTGGGNCTGTTGCCACAGAAATGTATGTTTCTTACGCAGCAATTGTGAATTTAGAAAATTCCAGAAACTATGTTGTAAAGTCAAGCCAGGATGCTCCCCAAGGAGCAGTCAGACTGGCTCTCGGGCTCTTACCTCTGTGATGCTAAGACATTTAACTGCAGGAGACATCACACGAGGGCCCTGCAATCCAGAAACTATGTTGTAAAGTCAAGCCAGGATGCTCCCCAAGGAGCAGTCAGACTGGCTCTCAGGCTCTTACCTCTGTGATGCTAAGACATTTAACTGCAGGAGACATCACACGAGAGCCCTGCAAAAGCAGCCCCTATGGGAAGGACTGTGTATTTCTCCAGTGCACCTTCTAAGGAAGACACAGTGGCTCTTGACTGATGTGACTTTTTGTCATTTTGGGCTGTGTAACACAAATGGCACTAACTTATGAAAGTAGTTGGACAGAATGCTCTGGATTTCACAGATGAGCAGGGAAGAATTAAATCTAATGTAAGTGAAAAATTAAAGAAACAGCAACTACTATTGGAAGACCTGGTCAACACAGAGAAGCCCACCCAGGTCTCCACCCACAGGAGCACTTCCGGGGCCTGGTGCCAGACCTTGGAGTGTGTCCGAAGTCTCAGGGAGGAGAGCTCAGCTTTGTCCTCTGCTCGGGTCACAGTCTCTCTAAAGCATGTCTTATGGACTCCAGCTGCCAAGTGGGGGTAAACTCTGGAAAGTCCCTAGTTCACTTCCAGGTCATGTCTTGGTAGCAGAAAGATTCCTGGACTCAGATGTGAAAGCCCAGATTCTGTTCAGTCACAAGTTTCTGTGAACAAACTACCTAATATCTGCCAGTGTCAAATAATACACGTGACAGGATTCTGAAAACCTGCAAAACCTGATAAGCACAGGATGTATTATTACCAGTTATCCTTTCAGTATCTTTGATTCCCTATGGAAATGCAATACTGAAAACAAGATAAAGTAAAAATCTCAACCTCTACTATACTAATAATTCTGTTTGTTTTACATTTCACAACAAAATACATTTATTATGATATATTCATTAAAAGACAAATTTGTGTATGTTTAACAAGTAAAAATGACTTCACCTTTAGATCTTCTTTTAGTTCTTTTTTGATGAACACATCAGCAACATTAATTCCACCAACTGGCTTATTCATATTTCTGTGATTTGAAACCGTCTTTTCAACTTTTCCAGTTAATGTTTTAATGGAGGTTCCTATAGGGCCCATAGAAAACAGATAAGTTAAAAAAATTAAATCTGCAGTTCCAAAATAATCTTACAATGTGAGAGAGTCTGTGTGTGAGTCGCTCAGTTGTGTCCGACTCTGTGTGACCCCATGAACTGTAGCCTGCCAGGCTCCTCCGTCCATGGGATTTTCCAGGCAAGAATCCTGGAGTGGGTTGCCATTTCCTTTTCCAGAGAGAGTCCAAGCATCACAGATAATGACTTTAAAAAAAATCATGATCCTGTAGACTAGAAGAATAACATTCTTATTTTAAATCAAAAAAAGGATGTCATTCAGACTCATGATCAGAAACTTTAATTTCAGTGAGGCAGCCTGTATGAATGGATATTCATATGGTATTTTCGAAAGCAATTATTTTAAAAGTTATATTTTACATAATTATAAAAATCCATGGTATATACAAATTCTATACAATAAACTAATTATATCTGATATGTTTAAAATATAGAATTTTTAAGTTGCATTAAACAGAGCTTCTTTATTTTTTTTTAATGACCCCTTTGCCTCTTCTCCTTAGCAAATTATCAGCAATCACCAACTTGGACCTCACGTTCCTTTAGAACTGCCCCGTTTCCAAAAGGTAGCATGGTGTGTTAGAACAGTTATTCTCAAGGAAACACAATATTAAGAGGTTGAATTGTGTCCCAAATGCCTATGTTGAAGTCCTTACCCCCAATACCTCGGAAGGTGACCTTACTTGGAAACAGGACCTTTAAAGAGGTAATTAGGTTAAGGTGAGGTCATTAAGGAGGACCCTAATCTGACACAACTGGTGTCCTTGGACAAGAGTGGGAAATTTGGACACAGAGGCACCCACAGAAAAAGTCAATGTGACGAGACCTAGGGAGACAGCCATCTACATGCCAAGGACAGAGACTCAGAGCAGGTCCTCTCCTCATAGCTCTCAGAAGAAACCACCAACCTTACCACCTTGATTGTGGTCTTCCAGCTCCTATGAGACAGATTCTGTGGTTTAAGCCACATAGTGTGTGTACTTCATTACAGCAGCCCTTGTGTTTGTTACTAATATACCCAGACATCCCCAACCCCTTCCTCTCCTTCCACCTGAACATCAACCACTTGCTAAGCCCTTTTCATTTCTCCTCAGGCATCAGCAATTTTTAGATTAACCCCATACTTTCTTTCCTGGTGGCTCAGATTGTAAAGAATCTGCCTGCAATGCAGGAGACCCGAGTTGGATCCCTGGGTTGGGAAGATCCCCTTGGGAAGCCAATGACTACTCACTCCAGTATTCTTGCCTGGAGAATTTCAAGGACAGAGGAGCCTGGCAGCCTATAGTCCAGGGGGTCGCAGAGTCAAATATGACTGAGGGACTAGCACTTTCATTTTACTTTCACATCGTTTCTTCGAGAACTTTCTCAGCTCAGATGCCCAGTATGGAGAGCTGAGAACCACTGTCCACAGAAGCACTGTGGTTGAGAACAACTGTCCTAAAATCAAAATTTCCAGATGGATTTTCAGTAAAGGAAAGCTTACCTGTGGGCTTGGGGGAGATATCAGAGTCCTCGATTTCACTCCCCTCGGTCCAGTCTGTGTCGCTTTTGACGACAGCGCTCTTTCCGAAACTACTCTTGTTGCTTTTAGACGACAGCACAGGAAGTACCTCTGGGGACGTGAACGCCTGGATGAGGTCGTCAGCATCCANTTACCTGTGGGCTTGGGGGAGATATCAGAGTCCTCGATTTCACTCCCCTCGGTCCAGTCTGTGTCGCTTTTGACGACAGCGCTCTTTCCGAAACTACTCTTGTTGCTTTTAGACGACAGCACAGGAAGTACCTCTGGGGACGTGAACGCCTGGATGAGGTCGTCAGCATCCAGCTCCTCCTCGGAACTGAAGGGAGGAGTCCTAAACGAATCAAAGCCCAAACAGGGGGCGCTGTTTCCGTGTTTCAGGATTTACAGACACTATGGAGAGGGCAATGGCACCCCACTCCAGTATTCTTGCCTGGGAAATCCCATGGATGGAGGAGCCTGGTGGGCTGCAGTCCATGGGGTCGCGAAGAGTTGGACAAGACTGAGCGACTTCACTTTCACTTTTCACTTTCATGCACTGGAGAAGGAAATGGCAACCCACTCCAGTGTTCTTGCCTGGAGAATCGCAGGGACGGGGGAGCCTGGTGGGCTGCNGGGCTGCAGTCCATGGGGTCGCGAAGAGTTGGACAAGACTGAACGACTTCACTTTCACTTTTCACTTTCATGCACTGGAGAAAGAAATGGCAACCCACTCCAGTGTTCTTGCCTGGAGAATCCCAGGGACGGGGGAGCCTGGTGGGCTGCCGTCTCTGGGGTTGCACAGAGTCGGACACGACTTAACGTGACTTAGCAGCAGCAGCAGCAGCATGCCCCTTAAAGAGGTCGGAACTTTCTCAAGAGAACCTAACAAACGCCTGCGCGGCCACAGAACAAGATGGCGGCCATGCCGAGGGCTTATTATGCAAAAGGTGGAATGGTCATTTCAAATTTACATCTGCCAACCACATCCCACATGGCCTATTTACCAAAGTGGACTGAAGTTAGGACATTACTCCTCTAAACTCAAATTTTGTATTTTTTTTAATATTAGTTTTTACACACCTAAGAAAAATATTTTATAGTGGAAAAAAATGTTTCTGGGATAAAACCATGCTATCTTTTAAAATAGTGTCATTTGCAAAGAGTCCACACGGCTGAGGACACAGGCAGGTATGCATGCTTACTTATAGCTTACCTTTATACTCTACCCTACCAAGTATTTTTATATGAATACACACACTCATTTGTAATATCATGTAAATCATCACCCCATTTTAAAGCAAAACAAATTCAGAGCAGTATCCATTCATTTAAAAAATACTCACTGAGCACCTAAATTCCACACAATGTTCAGTTACACTACATCCTATGAAATAAAGCTCTTCCCATGAGATTATTATATGATAAGTGCTTCTGAAGGGTGAGATATCATTTACAGTGTCTTTATTATATTTATTCTCTCTACTATGGAATTCAATTATCATAAAATTAGTTCTACTCATAATTAATAACAATGATATACCTACAGCTTATTGGGTACCCACAAGTGCCAAGCACTGAGGCCAAGTCCTTTTCATATGTTCTCATTTTAATTTGTAGAACTATCCTGTGAAAGAGGAAGCATCATCCCATCTTACAGATAGGAAAACTGAGGCTTAAAATAGGTAATCAACTGAATCAGTGTCACACAGTTAAGGAATGACTGAGATAGGGTTCTCAGTATCCTAAGTGAGCCTAAGAGAGTAGGTCTAAGGCCGTTAATAACTTCCACAAGAAGCTGGAACACTAAAATTCTATCCAGATACACCATCATGGATCCAGCCACTAAAAAGCAACATCACGCATTTATCATCCTTATCAAAAATTACTAAACTAGGCAGGGGTGGGGGTGGGGAATAACTAACCTGACTCAGGTGTGGTCCCACTTGTTAATGGAGGCCACAAGTGCTATTGACTTGGGATTAAGAAATGAAGGTGTAACAAAGGAATCACAGATTAAATATGATATGTAATAATTATGGTTCTAGTGAACCACAATGAACATACTAATTTACAGTGAAAGGAATGTTCAGTGAAAAGAACTTTTAAAAACCACCTTTCCCTGCTCCCTCAGTACTCACACAATAGTGGAAGACCTCCTGGGAAAATGATCTTCTGTGACATTTTTCTTAACTCTAAAAGCAAGAGAAAAATATTTCCAGCATGAGCAAATCATGTAATTTAAAATAGAGTTCTATGGAATTGGTGATTTTTGCTTTATTAGAGGGTGAGCACTTATGAGTCTCCCCGAACTGAGAGAAGGGTAGGCATTCCAAGTGTGATTCTCTGTTGGGTCACACATTGCTGTGGGCTGAATGCTTGTGTGCCCCCTAATATCCCTGCGTTGAAGCCCTAGCCCTAAGTGTGATGGTACCTGGAGATGGGGTGATTTGGTTTAGATGAGATCATGAGGATGGGGCCCACACTGAAAGGAATTAGTGCCCCTGTGAGTAAAAAAAGAGAGACCAAGGCTCTCTTGTTCTCCTTGGCATATGAGGACACAGTAAGAAGCTGCCCATCTGTGAGTCCCGGGAGAGAAGCCTCCCAGAACCTGGCTATGTTGGCTGGCACCCTGATCTCAGACTACCACCCTCCAGAAGTGTTAGAAAATATATTTCTGTTGTTTAAGCCACCCAGCCAATGGCATTCTGTTATAGCAGCCCAAGTTGAGACAAATATTTTTTAAAAATTAGAGTTGAAAATACTCACTTTGGAACAGATGTTCTATCAGAAAAAACAGGTCTTTGTCTAATCAGCTGTCTGTTTTTGGGAGGAAGGTGTATTGCTTTGGGTAGTTCTCCAGTTGAAAGGGTGTCCATCTGAGAAGCACCATATCTGTCTGGAATAGTAGTGTCATTTGTGAGTCTCCATGAAAAGCAGAAGAAAATGCTACAATATTGTCCACATTGACATTGAAACAAACAAGCCCATCTCAAGGGTCTAGAGTCCATACTACCGGAGGTTTTTAATTGTAAAAATACAACCTAAAATGCAACATTTAATGGTTCAAACAGTAACAGAGTTGCCGATTAAGTGCCAAGGTTTGTGAACCATATAAAATCATGAAATGGTTGCTTTATTAATATTTCCGCAGACATGAAATGGCAGTGGGTGACAGTCTTACCTGTGGACAGCAGTGTTCTCTCTTCAATTTTACAGCTGACCTGATGTTCAAGGAATTCTCGAATTTGCTGAATGTTAGGTATTTGTCTTTCTCGCTCATGTCTTGTGGATTCCACAGTTCTTAGCACTCTATTCAAGTGATCGCTTGGAATACCACGTATATCCTGAAGGCACAAAACATTAAGTTAATCAATTATCCTTCGATGTTTTTCATTTCATGGATGTTTGTCTGCATTAACTGTGCCAATCTTTCGTCCTTACTGCTACATGTAAGATGGGGATGCCCTGACATATAATACACGGTTCCAGCCCTAGAAGGAGCTCAAGGTGCAATGGGACACATAAGGAGTATGTAAGATTTTACATGGCTGGTTAGGGATACTGTGCATTTGGGATCAGGACTGAATGCATGGAAAGCGTGAGAGTGACTGATTATGACTGATTAAGCAACAATGCAAGATGTGTGATAAACACTAAATGAATCCACAAGGGCTGGAGGAATTCAGAGATTCAGGCCATCAGAGCCTCAGTGGCCCAAAAAGGCTTAAGGCGGAGGCTGGGCTGTGCCCTGAAGGATGGGTAGATGAAACAAGTAAAAAGAGGGTGGGATAAGATTGGGGCACCTTGTGGGCGAGGCAGGCAATGAGGCAGTAACAGTCAAGGCGTCCAGGGGTTAATGCTACAGAGGAACAGGTGAGGAGAGCAGAAAAGGAGACTGATGCCACAGTGAAAAACTTCAAGGCTAGTTATGCCACAGGGAAGAGAAAAGTCATCAGGCTTTCAATTATGAAAATGCCATAATTTAAGAGGTGATTTGAAAAAATTCTTCAGGATTTGAAAGGTTCTAAGAAAACCAGTTAAAGAGTGATTTATTCATGTATTCAATATCAGTGTCACACACACACACATTCCCATCTCCTCCCTCACCTTTCCCTCAATCTTCCTCATTCCAGGAAGTGGCCCCACCACCCATCCAGCTGCCCAGGGCAGAAATCTGCATCATCAGATATACTGCCACCTCCAAGCAGTTTCTCTGACCTCAATTATTCAGTCCCTTCTACTTTTCCTTCATTTCACATCCTATAATCATTATGGATCTACCACCTGTTTATGTGAACAGGTGTTCAGCGCCTGTCTTCCTATACTCTGATGCTGGATGCAAAGACACAATTATGTACAAATGTCAGTTCTTCCTAAATAATACACAACATTTAAAGCAGTTCCAATCAGAATCCCAGCAGGGATTATTTTGGAACTGCAGCAGCTATTTCTAAAGTTCACTGGAAAACAAAATACTAAAGAACTGCCAAGAAATTTTTGAAATAAGACGAATAAAAAGGCATGGCCTGTAACAGATACTAAAATACAGGACAAAGTTACTAAAATTAAACCAGTATGGTGTTAGCAAACAAATACGAAAAAATTGAAAGGATAAAATCATTTAACGTCCAAANAGGGGGGGGGGGGGGGGGGGGGGAATAACTAACCTGACTCAGGTGTGGTCCCACTTGTTAATGGAGGCCACAAGTGCTATTGACTTGGGATTAAGAAATGAAGGTGTAACAAAGGAATCACAGATTAAATATGATATGTAATAATTATGGTTCTAGTGAACCACAATGAACATACTAATTTACAGTGAAAGGAATGTTCAGTGAAAAGAACTTTTAAAAACCACCTTTCCCTGCTCCCTCAGTACTCACACAATAGTGGAAGACCTCCTGGGAAAATGATCTTCTGTGACATTTTTCTTAACTCTAAAAGCAAGAGAAAAATATTTCCAGCATGAGCAAATCATGTAATTTAAAATAGAGTTCTATGGAATTGGTGATTTTTGCTTTATTAGAGGGTGAGCACTTATGAGTCTCCCCGAACTGAGAGAAGGGTAGGCATTCCAAGTGTGATTCTCTGTTGGGTCACACATTGCTGTGGGCTGAATGCTTGTGTGCCCCCTAATATCCCTGCGTTGAAGCCCTAGCCCTAAGTGTGATGGTACCTGGAGATGGGGTGATTTGGTTTAGATGAGATCATGAGGATGGGGCCCACACTGAAAGGAATTAGTGCCCCTGTGAGTAAAAAAAGAGAGACCAAGGCTCTCTTGTTCTCCTTGGCATATGAGGACACAGTAAGAAGCTGCCCATCTGTGAGTCCCGGGAGAGAAGCCTCCCAGAACCTGGCTATGTTGGCTGGCACCCTGATCTCAGACTACCACCCTCCAGAAGTGTTAGAAAATATATTTCTGTTGTTTAAGCCACCCAGCCAATGGCATTCTGTTATAGCAGCCCAAGTTGAGACAAATATTTTTTAAAAATTAGAGTTGAAAATACTCACTTTGGAACAGATGTTCTATCAGAAAAAACAGGTCTTTGTCTAATCAGCTGTCTGTTTTTGGGAGGAAGGTGTATTGCTTTGGGTAGTTCTCCAGTTGAAAGGGTGTCCATCTGAGAAGCACCATATCTGTCTGGAATAGTAGTGTCATTTGTGAGTCTCCATGAAAAGCAGAAGAAAATGCTACAATATTGTCCACATTGACATTGAAACAAACAAGCCCATCTCAAGGGTCTAGAGTCCATACTACCGGAGGTTTTTAATTGTAAAAATACAACCTAAAATGCAACATTTAATGGTTCAAACAGTAACAGAGTTGCCGATTAAGTGCCAAGGTTTGTGAACCATATAAAATCATGAAATGGTTGCTTTATTAATATTTCCGCAGACATGAAATGGCAGTGGGTGACAGTCTTACCTGTGGACAGCAGTGTTCTCTCTTCAATTTTACAGCTGACCTGATGTTCAAGGAATTCTCGAATTTGCTGAATGTTAGGTATTTGTCTTTCTCGCTCATGTCTTGTGGATTCCACAGTTCTTAGCACTCTATTCAAGTGATCGCTTGGAATACCACGTATATCCTGAAGGCACAAAACATTAAGTTAATCAATTATCCTTCGATGTTTTTCATTTCATGGATGTTTGTCTGCATTAACTGTGCCAATCTTTCGTCCTTACTGCTACATGTAAGATGGGGATGCCCTGACATATAATACACGGTTCCAGCCCTAGAAGGAGCTCAAGGTGCAATGGGACACATAAGGAGTATGTAAGATTTTACATGGCTGGTTAGGGATACTGTGCATTTGGGATCAGGACTGAATGCATGGAAAGCGTGAGAGTGACTGATTATGACTGATTAAGCAACAATGCAAGATGTGTGATAAACACTAAATGAATCCACAAGGGCTGGAGGAATTCAGAGATTCAGGCCATCAGAGCCTCAGTGGCCCAAAAAGGCTTAAGGCGGAGGCTGGGCTGTGCCCTGAAGGATGGGTAGATGAAACAAGTAAAAAGAGGGTGGGATAAGATTGGGGCACCTTGTGGGCGAGGCAGGCAATGAGGCAGTAACAGTCAAGGCGTCCAGGGGTTAATGCTACAGAGGAACAGGTGAGGAGAGCAGAAAAGGAGACTGATGCCACAGTGAAAAACTTCAAGGCTAGTTATGCCACAGGGAAGAGAAAAGTCATCAGGCTTTCAATTATGAAAATGCCATAATTTAAGAGGTGATTTGAAAAAATTCTTCAGGATTTGAAAGGTTCTAAGAAAACCAGTTAAAGAGTGATTTATTCATGTATTCAATATCAGTGTCACACACACACACATTCCCATCTCCTCCCTCACCTTTCCCTCAATCTTCCTCATTCCAGGAAGTGGCCCCACCACCCATCCAGCTGCCCAGGGCAGAAATCTGCATCATCAGATATACTGCCACCTCCAAGCAGTTTCTCTGACCTCAATTATTCAGTCCCTTCTACTTTTCCTTCATTTCACATCCTATAATCATTATGGATCTACCACCTGTTTATGTGAACAGGTGTTCAGCGCCTGTCTTCCTATACTCTGATGCTGGATGCAAAGACACAATTATGTACAAATGTCAGTTCTTCCTAAATAATACACAACATTTAAAGCAGTTCCAATCAGAATCCCAGCAGGGATTATTTTGGAACTGCAGCAGCTATTTCTAAAGTTCACTGGAAAACAAAATACTAAAGAACTGCCAAGAAATTTTTGAAATAAGACGAATAAAAAGGCATGGCCTGTAACAGATACTAAAATACAGGACAAAGTTACTAAAATTAAACCAGTATGGTGTTAGCAAACAAATACGAAAAAATTGAAAGGATAAAATCATTTAACGTCCAAAAATAAATCCAAATGTATGTAAAGATGTCCTTTATGATAAAACTGCTATTTCAAACAAACAAAGAAAGGGTGGGTTATTCAACAAAAGATATTGAAACAACTGATCCAACTGGAAATAAGTTTAGATCCCCAACTCAGTGTTTCCAAACTTAATTGTTAAAGCCCAGATAGACAAAAAAGTAAACAAAAAACTATGCATTACGTTAAAAAAAAAAGGGTGTTTTTATACTCAAAGGATAAAAGTAAATGTCCCAAATAAAACATATAACCCCCAAACCATATGCAGCTACAACAGTTCTCACACACTCATAGGGACATTGTCAATGTTTTACACTTTGGAAAATTATTTGGCTACACCTACTAAAACTAAACATGTATAGTCTTAGACTCAGAAATTTCAATCCTAGATATACATCCAAGAGAAAGGAATGTACACGTCCATCAAAAGACATACAAGAATGTAGAGCCAAAAAGTCCCAAACTGGAAATCCAAATGGCCCTCAACAGAAGAACAGATAAAATTGAGTGTATTTATACCACACAATATTACAGTACAAACTACTATGAAATGAAATAATACAAATGAATCTTAAAGAAAAAATCATAAGCAAAACAAATGACACAAATACTACACAGTGTATGATTCCACTCATATGAGGTTTAAGAACAAACAAAACTAAATCTGAATAGCCATTGCCTCTGGTTGGGGAGTATGGAGCAATATCGACTTAGAAGAGCCAAACAGAGTCTTCTAGGATATTGGAAATGATGGGTTTCTTGACCTGGGTGGTAGTTACAGATCATGCACACACACCCCCACATACAGACATACAAATCTGTAAATACACATCGTTGTATACACACATTCAGATACACACAAATGGATGCACATGTGTAGACACAAATACACATGTATGCATACAGATTCATGCACCTATGCACACATGAATACACAATATATACACACAAATCAAAATACACAAACACAGCTCGTGTATCTGCACACATAAACATGCATGCATGCATGTACCCAGTGCACACATGTCCATGTGCACACAACTGCACAACCACCCACACAGGTATGCATACTTTCACATCACACATTCACACATGCACATGTGCAGAAACAGGAATATATAAATTCAGGTTGTTCAATTAAGGTTGTGTATTTTATGTATGCAACCATTCAATCTGGCAACACCATGAAATACAATTCATTCACCCATTCATTTAATAAGTGCTGCTGATTTTGTAATAGACATAGTTTGGAGCTAACATCAGAATGTATGCAGCTCTGCAACTGCCTAGAGGCAAATCCTGGCTCCTTCATCACTAACATGTGACCTGCATCAATGACTTCACCTCTGCAAAATGCAGATGAACTGACTGCCACTTACCTCAGAGATCAATCTCTATGTTTAAATGAGTTAACACTGGGAAAGCTCTCTGAAAGGTATCAGGCACACGGTGAATGCCAGCAAAGTGTTTAATGAATCATGTCGCATTAGGCTCTGGTCTCCAAATGTAACAGAACTGACATGCTTCTTCTCTGACCATTTATTATTTAGAAAACAAAATAAAACTAAACCAGTAAATATTCCCAAAGTGGGTGAACTTACTGCATTAATTCCCAAGGTTTCCAGTTTCTCCACCAAACTCTGCTCCAAGACGGTTCTTATTTCCTTAGTGAGGGAAGGGTTATTCTTCAAAGTTTTCCTTATATGTATCTTGTTGTCATTTAATTTCTGTTCATTTTCTCTTCCTAAAATAAGGTTTTTATAATGTGTAAAAAGGAATTAAACAAATGTATCAAACCTCTAAGCAGAAAATGGCAAAACACAACTTCTAAACAGTAAGCAAGCATTTATAATGTTTTCAAGTCTTTGAATATTTTAGTCATTCAGCATAATATATAATCCTTAAGCATTATAGCTTTTAAAATTATCTTAAGCCTGCTTCAAAACTTCAGGATCTTCAAAGACTTTTTCTTGATTACTCAACCAAATTATAGCTAGATAAGTAATGTGAGAAATAAGTCTCTAGAGAAGCAAAATGGAAAAAAAAGTATTTAAAAGTTTAACATTTTATCCTAAAATTATTTTTACTACTTCCTAAAGAAATCATCTCTCCTAAATCCAATTAGAATTTAGGTATCATCTAATGAAGATAATGCCTTATTTCTTTTAAATAATTAAGTTTTATGTTTAAATTTAGTGGATGTTAAGTTCACATAAAATTTCAAAATGTGAAGATTATGATCTCCCTCAAAATACTTACCAAAATGAAAAAGAAATTAACAAAAGTCTTAGGGAAAGTACATTTTGCTTAAAACAACCTAAAGTTTGAAACAAAAAGTAACAGGACAGAGTCTTTTAATGTGTCCTTCCTTATTCCTTTTATTTCCTTCCAGAAAAAAATGTCTAGTTTAAGAAGGTTTGGAGAAAGGGGCAGGACTGTATGACTTTGAACAACCGAGTGCTTAGGTCAAATGAAAATGAAGACTTAGGAATCAGGCTCAATACTGGGCAGTTCAGACCCTTAGTGAACACCACAGGCGGATCTGGAGAAGGTGATGATGGTACTATCGTCACTTTGAAGCCTGTTTTCCTAACAAAAGCATTTCACCCAAAGAAAGTGGCACCAAATTCCACTGCCCAGGTCTGGGGCTGCAGGTCCCCACAGAGAGTCCACTCTTTCAAGGTCTCACCTGCCTCAGCAGATGGGATTTTTAGGTTTCCATGGCACGTGGATTTGCAGAATATCTTAACAACATGCCTTTTGGTTAAGATGCTTTCTAAACACTAGTTCAATTCCAACAGTAAAGAATATTTCTGTCCATTGTTAACAAATTTCAGGCAAAATTAGCCACATTATTATTGGTCCATTAAATAGGAGGGAAAAACCTGCATGATGATGCTTTTCTACACTTTGCTACCGTGGCTTGCTAAATCAAAATTATGAAATTTTATATGAGTCTACGTGGATAAAAGTCGGACGTAATCTTAAATTTTATATTCTCAGCATTTATGCCGTTTTCCCAATATTCTGAAACTAAAAAAAAAAAAAAGAACTTCTGCCTTAGGAACTGAGTCCATCAAAACCTAGAGGGCTTAGCTGCAGACATGGCTGTCGCTGACTTTGGCTGCTGGTTGGCCATCAAATCTGCAACTGTCTAGGGTTGAAAGTAAAAAGAAGCACCAAGAGAGAGCCTGGAAGTCATAGAGCTACTATTGAAATAGATGAACCTCCTGTCTCAATTAGGCAAAGATAATTCTTTGGCCAGCATCTCAGATGCAAAAGAAACAACACAGAAGCACAGTCTGAAGAGAGGCTCTGGGACATGGGGCCACAAGCAGGGGTCAAATGACACCCAGAATGGACTGGCCACAGTCTAGAAGAGTTGCAAGGCCATTGATAAAGGTAACTGAATTCATTTGCTGGCTGGTCCAAGTTCCCCTTCAGCCCTGATGACAAGTTCATCTTGATGCCAAAGTTCCCCCAAATGATGGAAGAGTCCCCTCTGTCCTTAAATTCCTTCATAAGTGGGTGCTCACTTTGGAGAGTCATTTGTGAATAATTAGAAAAACTTTTATACGAAGAAGTCTTATGAGCCTGGGGCTGGCAAGACAGAAGCAAGAGAAAGAAGGTAGAGTAGATAGGAAAAGATAATAAAGATAAACCTTTCCTGTAAAGGTGAATGACTTGAAAGACGATCAGAACTGAAGATTTTAGGTATAGCACATATTGTTTCACCAAGATCAAGACAAACCATTCTAGAAATCTGCATTTCCTCTAATTAAAAAATGTAAAGCATGCCCAAGCAGATGGCCAGGCTAATGCACAGTAGCCCATACATGTAATCAGTTATATCAGACTCATTAACGCACCATACCATTCATGGTAAGCAAATAATTGTAGAGAAAAGCAAGCAGCTAAACAAAACAAAGAGCAACACACAACAGAATTTCTGAGTTGGAAGGGACTTGATCGTCTAGTTCTCAATTTCCTCAGTATTCACAGGACTCTAAAACCAGAGAGGTAGAGAATTCCCCAAAGGCCACCCAGCCAGTCCTGCAAAGGCTGGACCTGTTTGCCTTCCTCCATCACTTTGTCCTTTGCATTAAACCATGGAAAACAGAAAACCTGGACGTTAGTCCCAGCCACTGTCACTAATTAAACTCAATGACCTGGAGCAAGCTCCTAATCCCCTTGTGTTCCATGTTTCTGAAAAAATAAAATAACCCCTGAGATCCCTCCTGGCCCTCGCATTCTAACGTCCAACGGAAGTGAGATCAAGTCTGCCTCAAAGGATGAGTTAATTCTTGGTAAAAAGAGGTAGTGTTTTTGCAAATCCCTGCCAAAATTCAGCTGCACAGGCATTTGTCTGCAAATGTTAGTACAAGCGGAGGAATTTATTGATGGCAATTAGTCTGCTGCTGGCCGGCTGGCTCCACGGAGGCACTAGAAAGATGCAGTCACTGGTTTCTGTAACAGTGCGCTGGGACTCAGTTGATCCCAGTGATCCTCAGCACTCACCCATCTGCACCAGAGCTGTGTCTGAACACACGGTGGGTGGCAAAGATGAGTTTCCCAACTAGGCTCCCTAAATGTGGCAACAGCCAATTTGGTGTTTGCCATCAGCAACGCAAACCTTACACTGTCTGAGTAGAAGAAACTTAAAAGAAGCCCAGGCAGAATATGCAGTGGGTGAAACCTGGAACTGAAATGGTGATGATGGACAAACCAGGAGTCCTCTTGGAACCTAGCTGACTCATGTTAAATAGTACGAACTATGTAATTGGAGACACTAGTTTCAACATTTTGGACCCTATCTATGAACCTTCTGACATATTTCATTGGGATTCTTCCAAGAATAAGGGATCTTGTGTTCCGGACATCAATACATGATACTTATGAAAGAGCAAGCACGTTACATGCAAGTAATATGAAAAAACACACCATGCAGATGTTACAGATATGCTTGATTTAGTCCCTTCTCAATCTGTATCCTTATACAAAAAAAAAAAGGGACAAGTCTAGAGAACACAGAAGTGATAACATTAAGAATTTACATATTAGAATGTATAATTTTACTTTTCTTCCTAACAAGAATGATACAACCACAGCCCATATAAATATTAACAACTTGAGAATTGATGCTTTTGAACTGTGGTGTTAGAGAAGACTCTTGAGAGTCCCTTGGACTGCAAGGAGATCTAACCAGTCCATTCTGAAGGAGATCAACCCTGGGATTTCTTTGGAAGGAATGATGCTAAAGCTGAAACTCCAGTACTTTGGCCACCTCATGCGAAGAGTTGACTCATTGGAAAAGACTCTGATGCTGGGAGAGATTGGGGGCAAGAGGAGAAGGGGATAACAGAGGGTGAGACGGCTGGATGGCATCACGGACTCAATGGACGTGAGTTTGAGTGAACTCTGGGAGTTGGTGATGGACAGGGAGGCCTGGCGTGCTGCGATTCATGGGGTCGCAAAGAGTCGGACATGACTGAGCAACTGAACTGAACTGAACTGACTGAAAGAAGTAAAATATGGTAAAGCATTACTAAGGAGAAAATTATGATAAACTGATCCAAATATAATTGTTTTAGGGTCTCTTAAGTCATTAGAAAATACTATTAATAATGTAAATAAACATTCACAAACTTTAAAAATTAGTTGATAGGAAATAATTTTTATTATTACTGCCAAATAAAATCAGGAAGCAGTAATAACTTTAATTAACTCCCCAAACCTGTAACAGCTCTCAAATTCTGCCATTGAGATATTCTGCATGTAAATATTCCACATTCAGAGCTTAGACATTATGCCTTCCTTGCTATTAAAAATAATTTTTGAAAGGGGCACTTTACTTATTCATTTGGTAGATTCAGGGTATGAGAAATGCCTATTGTGGTATTAATTTTTTTAATATAATCTGGCACACAACTGTGTCAATTTTTCACCTGATCAAAAAATCTTGGCATTGACATATGGCTTAAATTTTTTTTCAAGTTCCCTGACGTAGAAAATGTCTTATTCATATGCTAAAAAACAGTAAGGCAGGGAGGAACTATAACAGTACATTACGGGAACAGGATGCCAGAATACTACAGACAGATTGGAAATGTAATCCAAACCTAAACGCCTTCTTAATTTTGATACACTACAATAAAACTCAAGTACTTTCAAAGCTTGGATTTTAGCATCTAAATGTGATTGATGCAGATATAAACCCTGATCAAGCTCATTGTTACCTTTTTCTTCCTCTGAAAGTTCTTCTATTGGTTCCAGTATGTGCGATGAGAATGCCTGTTCTATTAATGAGGAAATATAAGAATAGTACAGACAGGACAACAGCAAAGTAAAGTTAGTTCCTTTCAAACAATTTTGAAAGACATCATTTCATAGTACTTTAACCAGGCCTGAAATGGGAAAAAATTATTAAGGCAAGGCAGTCAGTTAAAGCTGGTTACTCTTCCACAGTATCCGCCCTTTCTGTGTATTTTCTGTTAACCTCATTCTCAGGAATTTATATTTTTAAATAATTAGGTTAAAATTTCTTGCTCATCAACTTAGTGCCAGACATGATTTCTTTAAGGCACAAGGACACAACTGCAAATGTTCTTCTTCACTTATCCCTAAAAATATTTTTGACACAGATATATTTCCCTTATATAATATATATATATATATTTCCCTATATCTTATATATATTTTCTTATATCTTATATATATTTCCTTATATCTATATTTTTCCTTATATAATATATATATTTTTTCCCTTATATCTTAATCAGGTAGCTAAATAGAAAATTATTGAAACAATTTCAATTTCCAAAGATAAAAACATAAAAAATTCCCAGGGCTCTGGGGTTCCCACTTCTTGTTAGCCCCAGGGCCTTTGAGTAGAAGGACCAGAATAGTAGAAGGGCAAGGAGAGGTCTCTTGGGATCAGCAGGAGGACTTAGACCCACTCTCATCATACACCTCTGTATCCCTAAATGACGTTTCACATGCCCCCAGAGAATCAACAGGGTAAAGCTGTCATCGATAGATGACAGATCAAGGTGGGCTCTTCCTAATCCCACCCCAGAAGAGTGAGTGGGGGAGATGAAGTCTCTGGGTGACTTCCCGGGGAAATGTCACCGTGCACACACAAGAAAACCTGGGGCAGCATGGATAAAGCAAACCCCATCTATCAGCAGAGGGAAGAGGAGGGCAGGGTTTGGCTGAAGGTCTAACTAACCACAGCAGTCAGGCTTTAGGCACAGAGGGAAATGCAACCAAAAGTCTGGCTCAGGAGGTGCCTGGTTCACTCATTTTCAGCCTGGAGGCTGACACAGGTTGCCTGAACAGAGAGCTGTCCACCTGCCCCCACAAACGGAAGCCATTTCATTCCACCACCAGACCCCAGGGCGGGTGATTGGGGAGGGTAATAGCGGCCAACAATTACTCCCTGGGCTTCCAGGCACAGACCTAAGTGCTTTGCATGTATTATCTCAGATTTACTACCTCCTATTTGAAGGTCTTCTAATTTATTAAAGGGTATTTATGGTACTCTATTTTAGGCATATACAAATACACACACACACACACACACATATATATAATAGCTATATTTAAGTGTTTATAACTAGGCTCTTACAGCTAGTTCAGCAATATACTCAACATCTCTTAACACTGACTATATGGGAGAAATGCATTTTAAACTACTGTCAAATGAACTGTCAGCACACAGTGTATCAGTAAATAGGATTCCACTTTAATTCTGAAACATAAATATGGCCCCACCACAAAGGAGCATGTGATTTGAACCCTGTAACACAAGTGGTGAACACCACAAATGTGCTTTTGAATTTATTATTCAGCATCAAGATTTTAAAGTTATACATGTGTAACTATGGGTGGTGGTGGACATTAACTAGATGTGGTGATTATTTGCAACATATACAAATATCAAATCATTATATTGTATACCTGCAAATAATATAATGTTATATGTTAACTATACTTCAATAAAAAGTTTAAGAATTTAAAAAGTAAGGTTTTCACAAGTATTCTTCTAATTTGAACTGCTAAAAACAGAGATTTAAGAGGATAGCTGATTTCATTTTTTTAAGTCACATAGTTTATATTTTACTGTAATTTCTGAAAAAGACAAAAATAAAAGTTATGAATCAAACTTTTATAAAATCTTACAATATCATAATATGGATGCTGCTGCTGCTGCTGCTAAGTCGCTTCAGTCGTGTCCAACTCTGTGCGACCCCATAGACAGCAGCCCACCAGGCTTCCCCATCCCTGGGATTCTCCAGGCAAGAAAACTGCAGTGGGTTGCCATTTCCTTCTCCAATGCATGAAAGGAAAAGTAAAAGTGAAGTCACTCAGTCGTATCCGACTCTTCGTGACCCCATGGACTGCAGCCCACCAGGCTCCTCCATCCATGGGATTTTCCAGGCAAGAGTACTGGAGTGGGTTGCCACTGCCTTCTCCGTATAATATGCATACTTATTATATTATAGGGATAATCCTATGATTTCTTTCTTGAGTCAGGATTAATGGTCAAAATCTGACATTTCCTCCAGTGGTGTAAAAGGCAGGGGAAGGACAGATTCCTGAATCTGGACTCCTACAATAATATAAGGCTGAGAGCACCGAAAGCATGCTGATGTCCCAAATTTGGGATGGAAGGCCTGCCATCCTCATGGTTTATAAGCCATAGGTCCAGCCTCCAGTTCCTGTCCTGAGCTGAGACCTCCAGGGTAAGAGCTGAAACGCTCAGAGGCTTCCCGAAAAATCTTTATGTCAGTCTCCCACCGTTACCTCCAGAAGAAAAACCCCCAGTTCTTCACCCAGCCCTTTCTCCACTGGCTGACTTTGTTGGACTTGATCGCCCCACCCTAGGAGCTATTTAGCCTGTGCACGCTGAGCGACTTCTGCTCCAAAGGCCTTGCCTCATCCGCCCTGACCACAGCCCAGTGGAGTAGCCAAGACTCTTCTCCCCTTCTGGCAAACAAGAAAACCCAAGTCCACAGTCTCATGACTCAACCATGAATCCAGACTGCTTCCAAACTCCAGGCTCTTGGCCATGAAGCTCAAATGCCTTCCCACTGATGCCCATTGGGTTTGTCTTTCAGACATCGCCCAGTCAGTACCTGAGCTCATGTGCTGGCCTTTCTCTCTCCTTTGCTCCCCAATCACTTGCACAGCCTTTCCACCAATCCCACAGAACAGCTGTTACGTTCACTCCCTCCCATTTCATCACTGTAACCCCAATCCCTAGGTAAGGAATCTCTTGTTGCTTAGTTGCTCAGTCATGTCTGACTCTTTGCAACCCCACGGACAGTAGCCCGCCAAGCTCCTCTGTCCATGGGATTCTCCAGGCAAGAATACTGGAGTGGGTTGCCATTTCCTTCTCCAGGGGATCTTCCCGACCCAAGGACTGAACCCATATCTCCAGCTTGGCAGGTGGATTCTCTACCACTGAGCCACCTGGGAAGCCTGTCACAAAGGAGAGGAGACCATTCAAGGACAGACTAGGAATCTCTCAGACTATGTCTAACATCACCAACTGATCTCCCAGCTCAGATTCTTTGAATTCCTCATGCAGCTCAGCTCTCCAATCCTGCCATGCTCAGTCTCTGAACATTCAGCAGCTATGAAATGATGCAAGAATGACCCAAACAGCTTCAGTCCATCATTCAGTGGTTGCCATAAGCAATCTCAACCAGCATCCCTCCAATCTCTTCTGCACATTCCCCACTCTGTCAACAAATTCATCGGCACCAACAATTCACATCCAGTGTTCTCCTGCCACCTTTTGCTGCTAATTTTTGCCTGTTTCAGCGGAAAGGAGCAGCCAGTACCCCTCTCCCTAGGGCAATACTTATAACCGTTCACCTTGACTCTGGACAACTCCACAACGCCCCTCCCACCTCTAAAACTCCGTCAGACCTGCTGAGACCTCTACTGCAGCTGCCTCTGGGATCGTCCCTGTAACGCCCAACCCTGCTTCTCTCACAGGTGTCATCTGAGAGCAGTGCCCAAATCTCACCTGCAAACCTCCACCCTGCAGCCTGTGTCTCAGGGAACTCAACCTCAGCTGGTGAGTAATCATGAGATTTTTCATGGTAAAGGACCTCATCAAGGTTGATGATGGAACAAAAGGAAAGACAGAGAGGAAACTGGGCTAATTAACGTTGTGCAATCCATGACCAACCCTCCCTATCCCCTCCAACCTCCTGCCCCTCCCCAGCACCTGGGGAAGCTGCCACAGCTGGGGGCAGGGCAGTGGGCCCCCGCCAAGCCGGCTTCTCACTCCTAACCATTGAGATGCTCACAAATCAGCTTTGATCCCAATCCAAGGGCTGTGGGCCTCATGCCAGGCTGGCATTTAAAATGAGCATTTCAATCACAGCAGATGCCAGCAAGGGAGCATGGCGAATTCATGCAGCCCCAGCCTGAGCAGGGCGGGATCCACATGGAACACAATGCTGTAAAACATCAGACTTGTTGGGACCCTGGAATCAGCCCCAGATAGCATTCCATGCCTACCATACGTGTCCCTGCTCGGGCACCAAAAATATAAAACAACGAAAACACAGCCCTCATATAATGTCAGATACGAGGCTAGCAATAACAAAGGGGAAACAATAGAAACTAAAACACATGTTGACATATAAAAAGAAATAGCCAGCAATGCCTTATAAAAATCAAGCCTAAAAAAGGAGGCAACAGAGAGATATTAACCTGACATAAATAATATGAATACACAATAATTGTTAGAAATGATTTCTTCATATATTCATATATAATTCATATTGAATATATTCATATATTTATCTCTGCTACTGGTTCAAAGGGAAAAAACCTTGCATGTTCTAAACACTTGAAAATAATAACATCCAATATGTGAAGAATTTATGCATTATGCATTATAAACACATGCCCAAGGGAACCAATCCCCCTGAAATGATCTTAGGAAAAAAATCAGGGGCAGTAAACACTTCATGTATCAGTCAGTGAGTAAAGAGATAATTACAAAAGGCCATCATACATGAACCACAATATTTCTGAAGACAAAAAGTCCAACTCAACTGGCCATGGATTTAAATCCAAAGTAAAAGGCTAAATAGACAAGTGGAATGAAGTAGTCATTAGATTCCAGAAACATGTGTAAGTAAGACAGGAAAAAGATGGTCCCCCTCCCACTTTAATTCATTTAACACACAGCAGACCACAGGAAAACAATATATTGAAAACATACCATAAAAACTGCTAGCACCTTAGATGTATAAAAATATGTTTATAAATATTCACCCTGTCTACTGGATCATGTTAATAACAATTATTATTCTGTAACCTGGTCCAAGACCTGGATCCTGGCAGCAATTTCATCCAGGGGTTCCTACTTTTTCCTTTGGTTTCCATCACATGTCTTTTCTAGATTTTCTCAACCAATCCCTGAAACTGTTTGCTTAAAAAAGGTGACTAGCTGCCACACTGAAAGTTATACAAACAATCACGTATGCCCTGTGGCATGTGCTGGTTGGCTGGCCTAGTAGGAAAGTCACCCTCTTACCTGATACCTACTACTTTCCACCAAAAATCACAAATGAACCAAGAACTATTCAGAGTTAAAAATATCTACTTGTGAGCCCAGCAATAGATACATTTTCTACTTTATGACTGGTAGGTTTGACTAGTTCATGGTAACATTACATAAGAAGACTGCAGTTTTATTAACTATTTCGCATTCATCAAAATGTTTTGTTTGCATAAATAATCCCCAGAGAAGAACTTTTCAGTTAATAAGTTATCTAACTCAGGTGGAAACTGTATATAAAACGCCGAGACTTTGCTGAAACTTACCATGTGCCATTGTTAGACTTGACTTTGCATCCAGTGTCTGGGGGGCTGGGGCATTCACTGAAAAAGCATAAAAATGTAATTACAGGGTCCTGTATATACAGCATCGCCATCTGAACATGAGGATAAACTGAGTATTTATCAAATTAGTCAAGGCATATTAATATACAGATCATGAGGAAACAAATGTTTCAAATGACCGAGATAGCACCAACTAACCTAAACCAAATTTATAACAGTTTGAAATACAATCCACCCTTTTCAAATATACAAGTCAGTGGGTTTTAATATAGTCACAGAGGTGTACAATCATGCCCACTCTCAAGTTTTTGAACATACTCACTACATGTACACCTCCCCAAATACCCATCTCTATTAGCCCCATCTCTCCCTCCCTGCAGGCCCGGGCAACCAAGGATCTACTTTCTATCTCTATGGATTTGCCTGTTCTGGTCTTTATTTATAAATGGAATCATACAATTAGTTATGTGACCTTCTGTAGTCCCTTACTTTAACTTAGTATCATGTTTTCATGTTTCATCCATGTTGAAGCATGTGTCAGCATTCGCATGTATTTTTATCGCCAAATAACATTCCATTTTGTAGATAGACCACATTTTATTTATCTGTTCATTAATTGATGGCCATTAGGGCTTTTTCCACTTTTTTACTATTAAGAATAATGCTATTATGAATATTCATGTATAATAAACCAATTTATAAGACTACCCCAATCACTGGGCTGAAAGACGCCTTTTAAAGGCATTAATTCAGCTACAGCCTTTAGATTATACCTGATTCAAGTAAGACTGAACACTCTTTACATCAAAATATCTTAGAAAATTAGATTCCACAGCCTCTCTTCTAATACTGACAATTTCTATCTGAGGTTCCTCTCTCAATTATTTGTCTTTACTGACTCTTCACAGCTTATTAAAAACATATCTTTAATTCTAATCCTATCTAAGAAATACTGGTCACAAGCCCCAGCTACCCCTGTAGGCATAAAATTTCATCTTTACAATGGCTAGTGTGAACTAGCCATTCAACTTCTAACTGAGTAAACTGCTAATGATTGTGGAAATATGGCCTTCGAACCCATCTGCAACTTACTAAGCTAGATCCAGGTTTGACAAACTACAGTCTATAAGATACACCAACACCTGCCTGTTTTTGTAAATAAAGTTTTATTGGAACATGTTATTGTTTCAATGGGCTTCCCAGGTGGGTTAGTGGTGAAGAACCCACCTGCTAATGCAGGAGACTAAGAGGTGCGGGTTCAATCCCTGGGTCAGGAAGATCCCCTGTAGGAGGGCATGGCAACCCACTCCAGTATTCTTGCCTGGGAAATCCCATAGACAGAGGAGCCTGGCGGGCTACAATCCATGAGGCCGCAAAGTCAGACATAACTACAGCAACTTAGCATGGCTGTTCCAATATTGTGCTAAGTATAATTAAAATATAAACAACAGTAATTGAACGCCTTGTAATTTTTCCATACTTCTCTGAAATGCTTCTGTTCTCCCCTTAGCTCTGCTCTTGGCTCTTCAACTGCCCTCTCCTCCTCAGCATCTCTCAACCTCTTCAGCTTCCAGGACCAACATCAACAGGCCTCAAGAAGCAGTTGAGCATTTAAAACCATCAGCCCTTTCTAGTCAATTGTGCCCAGTTCCCAAACATGCTCATCAGTGTCCTTTCACCATTACAAATCCTGGGCCCACATGCATGGCGTTCTGTGCCCGGCCTCAGGGCAGGCCCTCCCTTAGTACTCAGATTCTGTTCACACGCTTTCCTGAATGGAACAAAAATATTTCAACTAATATTAAGAAGACAATCCATCCATTTCTCAGCTGTACAGATTATGTCTTTTTGGATTCTAGCCAAATCCTGACAGCTCTGGAAGACAGTGGTGCTGTGACCTCGTGAGTGACTGACCCAAGGGCCTTGGGTCAAACCCTGCAGCACGGGGTCTCAGAGATGCCAAAATGTGGTGGTCACGACACATAGTCACATCGTCACAGTGCTTTGCCTTGGGAAACCCAGAGCACACACTGGGGTGATGCCAAGGAATTTTTAGCCATTCCTTTATTAGGCAAACTGTTAAAGTAATAGGTATGGCTAACCAAAACCACCACAAAATTACACGGACATTTATAATAGTGGGTTTTAGAACCAGGTCAAGGCCAGGAATCAAAATAGATCATTATGTAATCTCCAGACACACTGATGTTCCAAGAATCATCTCTAAAAAGAATAAGTAGAAGTTATATATGGGTTTAAGCACTTCAAAACTATCTTTAGAATCCTGAGCCTATTACAGAAACTTACTTGGGGCAGTTGGCTTAGATTCAAAAGTTTGCCAGGTTAAAAGATTCCCTGAAATAAAAAAGATAAATTAATAACAAAATCCACAAGCTATGGGTTTTATTTTAGTAGTTACATCCTAATAGTTTCCCTGAAAATACAATACATAAAATGTACCAACATGCAGCGACTTACCCAACAAAGATGTTTAATATAAATCCCTTCAAAGTTAACTTTTTCCTAAAATTATTTTTCAAATACTTATTCCAATTATTCAGGTATTCCTAATTATCTGAACTGTAACTCTCCCAAGAGAAGTTACAGGGAACTACCATCCTTTCCCAAACTTGATCTTATAACAAAGAAAGCAAGTGTCTAGGTCAACATATAGGCCAGTCTCATTCTACTGCACTTTACTGTACTTTGAAGATTCTGCACTTTTACAAATTGAAGGTTTGTGGCAACACTGCATTGTCAGGTGACAGCATTTTTAGCAATACAGTATATGTGCATTTTTTTAGACATAATGCTATTGTACACTTAATAGACTACATAGACGGTAGCCTACCAGGCTCCATAGTCCATGGGATTTTCCAGGCAAGAATTCTGGAGTGGGCTGCCATTTCCTTCTCCAGGGGATCTCCCCAGCCAAGGGATCGAACCTGGGTCTCCTGCATTGCAGACAAACGCTTTACTGTCTGAGACACTAGGGAAGCCCATAGTATAAGCATAACTCATATACACTGGAAAATCAAAAAAAATTGTGTGACTCACTGTATTGTGATTACTGGTTGTATTGCAGTGGTCTGCAACTGAACCTGCAATATTTCCAAGACATGCCTGCATTTTTCATGACCCCAGAAACGGGGAGGAAATGGAATGTATACACCCACCAATTCCCAGTTGGCATCCCTCAAGTAGACAAAAGCCCTACTATCTGAGACAGATGGGAACCAAAACTGGGACCACTCAGAAGGCAATAAGGCAGAAGGCAAGCTTGATGCTATGATGGGAGACTCTGTACTTCTGACTCCCAGTCCTGCTTCTAGACCAGTTCCTGAATGTTGTGGAGACGGGTGGCTATCATTGCTGTTTTCAGTAGGCTGTATATCCCCCCACTATGCTTAGAGCAAACCTTCAACCCCAGCCGACCATAACATAGAATCGCTCATCAAGCCTCCATAGCACTTTAGGTTAATTAAGAGTTTACTATTAATAACAACAGCAACACTGCTGAGTATTTAACAGGTGCTCTTTACATGTTTTCCCATTTAATCCTCATAACAAGTCTGTAATGTAAATACTACTAATATTCCAGCTTCTGAGCTGAGGAAACTGGGGCAGAGGCTCACAAAGCTACAAAGAGATGAGAGATGAACCCAGCCTGCCTCTGTGCTTTTAATCCTAAGTCATCTAACTGCACATTCATCCAGAGGTACAGTCACTGAGCATGTATTATGTGCATAACAATACTCTGATCAAAAGGACAGGAGACCATTTGATGACAAATTAGGTATTCGAAATTTTTCAACTCTCTGGGTTGTGGTAGCAGAGCTCCCAAGTCAAAATAACTAGAGGAATGTCATCTCAGCACCCCTGAACCGTCTCAGCCCCACATTCACCAATGTTCAGTGCATGGTTAGGACGGCCCACCTTGCCTTCAGCACTGGGATCCTGGTCCACTTACCTTTGGGTTCACTGACACTGTTTAACGGTTTACTGGTGAACTCTTTAATCTGCAAAGAAGAACAGTCTTTCAGGGATCCATGTTTGAAACTAGACAGGGATGTACTGGATGGTCAACAGATACTCGGCTCAGTAAATGAACCTTTTCACTAAATGCCCCTGAGACACAGGACATGTGGACTTTAATGACATGGAGACAAACGTTTTATAATAGCAGCATTTGGATTTACCTGCTTCTCAAAGGAATTAGCGAAAGAAAGTCTTAGGTGCCTTCACATTTATCCTGAATTCTAACTGAATAAATCTGATTGCTCTACAGTATTTCAAAAATATTTTTTTAAAAATTATTTGACTTGGACAAACAACCATGGGGGGTGGGGAGGTGGGAAGATAGTCTATCTTCATCTTATCCAACTTACAAATGCTCTAAAGACACACATTCTTAAATAAGTTGCACTGGTTACAGAAAAATGGTGCCTATATATATATATATATATATATATACACCAAAATAACCTGCTGTCTCTGAGTGATGATCAGCTCGTTCTGTTCCTGGAGCCTCTGCCCTAGTTCTTCTATCCTTTTCTTGTAGAAGACATTACTTGCATTTAGATCGTCTATCATTGAAGTTCGGAGTTTCTCTATATGTGACAGGAGCTGCAAGAAAACGAGGAAGAAAGGCATGCATATGGAACCTGCACATAAATTTCTTCTTTCTGCAGTTTGTATGTACACACCCCGCCTTCTCACTGGCTTATGTCATCTACACATTGACTCTCTTATCACCGTGTCCCCAGGCCCTGGCTGTTACAAGGGGCTTCATCTCTGTTCCCAGGGAGCTCATGGCCCAGAACAGACAACACTGATCATGTGAACAGCGTAGTGACCCATTACATGAAATCACACGGGGAGGAGCGAGGATAAAGGACCGGGCCACCCGCAGAGCAACTCCGACCCCAGGCAGTCCTCAAATATCATCCCAGCAGGAAAGCACACTCCCCCAGCCAGAGAGCCCAACTTAATTATTTTATACATCTAGCAGTCTCTGTCCCTTAGCAGGTTCTCAATAAATATTTACTGAGAAATGGAAGGGGGTTGGGGGTTGAGGAAAAGAGGAAGAGAGGAGGGAGAAGGGTGGAGAGAGGATAGAAAGGATGGATGGAGGAAGGGAAGAGAAGGAAGAGATAGACAGATCCAAAGATGCACAGATTCATCTCTAGAGGGATATCAGTTCTGGACAAGAATTCAAGAAAAGGAACTTCCCTGGTGGTCAAGGCTAAGATTCGTGCTTCCAATGCAGGGGACCTGGGTTTGATCCCTGGTCAGGTAACTAGATCCCACAGGCCACAACTAAGATCCTGCATGCTGCAACTAAGACCCAGCCCAGCCAAATTAATTAACTAAATATTTTTTGAAAAAGAATACAAGAATTTGGTTTCAAAAATTCAAGGAAACATTCTTAAAGCAATTCCAGATGTTGCTTAAAAGGAGGAGGAAAAAACCCTTGGTAAATGGCACGAAGGACGTTCCAAGCCTGTGGCCTGGGAGTGGCGACAGGGAGGTGCAGGTCAGAAAAGGCGGGTAACTGTGTTGAGAGGAGCACAGAGAGAGCCTGGAGCAGCATTTCCTAACTGGAGAGGTTCGTTTGTTTTTTAAACGAACACTCAACACGTTTTAGAGGCTAAAACGTTAAGCACATCTTGTTGAATCTACACCACAGCATCATGGATACATGTTTTGACCCCGTGGTTCAGATGGGGAAACTCAGGTCTAGAGAGGTCAGTAGCTGACCCACAAGCAGACAGCTGGAGGAGGGAAGAGCCTAGACCTCAGCTTTCCTGTCTTTCAAGTCCACACTCTCAAACTTAGTGTCTGTGTCATGAGATGTGTTAAGAAATTGTGCATGCGTGCTCATCTGCCCAGTCTTGTTTGCCTCTTATACCCCGCCAGGCTCCTCTGTCCTTGGGATTTCCCAGGAAAGAATACTGGATCGGGCTGCCATTTCCTCCTTCAAGGGATCTTCCTGACCCAGCAATGGAACCCGTGTCTCCTGCATCTCCTGCATTGGCAGACAGATTCTTCACCGATGAGCCACTTGGGAATCCCTATTCATAAGAGTGAACAAGAATGAACCCTAAAATAATGGTGGACTTTGGGGGAATAATGAATAAATGAATGAATGAATGAATGAAGTCGCTCAGTCATGTCCAACTCTTTGCGACCTCATGGACTGTAGCCTACCAGGTTCCTCTGTTCACGGGATTTTCCAGGCAAGAGTACTGGAGTGGATTGCCATTTCCTTCTCCAGGGGATCTTCCCAACCCAGGGATCGAACCTGGGTCTCCCGCATTGTAGACAGACACTTTACCATCTGAGCCACCAGGGAAGTCTTTGGGGAGATAATGACATATCAATATAGATTCATCAGTTGTAACAAATGTATCACTCTGGTTCAGGGTGTTGATAATGCGGGAGGCTGTACATGGCAGGGGTGTGGGGGGCGGGGTATTTGGGAACTCTGTGCATTTCCTCTTCGATGTTTCTGTGAACCTAAAACTATTCTAAAAATAATCTAACTTACATTTAATAGACACACAACAAAAACAACAACAAAAAGTTAAAGCTCTCCATCAATACATAGCAGGGTCTTCCCTCTGAAGGGCTGTGTGCTCATATGAGGCCGGACAAACAACAGGTTGAACCAAGTTACAAAGGTTTCCTAGGTAAAGGCTAGAAAGAAACCTTACATATCCCAATGGATGCTAACAATCTCAATAACAGGAGAACACTGTCAACAACCTTCCCCACATGTTCAGAGATCGATGTAAGAGTGCCCCTCCCAAGACAGTCTGGGAAATCCTGAGCAGGAAAGCAGAAGGAGAAGCCAGTAAAAATGTCCAGGGGTCTGGGGGGAGGTTTAGGATCAACAATATGGGGACTCATTGCAGGACTCAAAGAGAAGGAGGACATAAGAAAAATGATGGGATGGCATCCTTTTGATACTGGAATTAAGAACTGACCAAGAAGGTACAGAAAGAGAAAGAGTCTGCTGAGAGAGGAATGTGCTAGTCTTAAGATAGGGACTAGCCAGAAGTTATTTCAAAAAGCTGGTGGCCCTGGAGCTCATTTCGTTTCCTTTTTTAATTAATTTTTGGTTGCAGTGGGTCTTCATTGCTGCAGGAGGGCATTCTCTAGTTGGGGAGAGCGGGGGCAACTCTTCACTGCAGCACCCGGGTTTCTCATTCCAGTAGCTTCTCCAGTTGTGGACCACGGGCTCTAGGCACAGGGGCTTCCGTAGTTGCGCTCTCGGGCCCTAGAGTGCAGGTGCACGGGCTTAGATGCCCTGTGGTACACGAAGTCGTCCCGGACTGGGGATCAAACCCGTGTCCCCTGCATTGGCGGGCAGATTCTTATCCGCTGTACCACCAGGAAAGTCCTAGAGTTCACTTCTTGTGACTTTCTACCACTGCGAGTTTTACACTTTTTTCTCTACCAGCCACATCACCCCATTCTGCTGTTCTTTTACCACATGACCATTCCGCAACGCCCTGAGCTCTAAGAGTCTTCTGTTGGGCAGAAAAGGGCATGCCACCATTTACCTGTGGTTCCCTTTGAACTCCTACCACTGTTATTTAAAAACAAAACCAAAAAAAAAAAAAAAAACTGCCAAGAATTTAGGTAAAGCAATAAAAAGTTGGCAAACGCAACTTCCTGTAAGCAGAGAAATACAATGTGTGCATTGTAGGAACAGTAGGCACCAATCATGTGGAATAATTGATAGTCAGGTCTCGGGCACAGATTACTAAACCTGAGGGAATTCGCCCCTCTGCTGGGGTTTAAGAGGAATGAAGGGAGAAGCAAGGAGCTTCTGAACAAGCAAAGCCAACAAACGAGGGAGCAGCGTAGCCTGGTGGCAGCACCAAATCTCCCCGCTTCCAGCACACGGGGCGAGGCGCCTCCCTCAGAACCAGACCTTCCCTCCCTCTCTGTCACCACCTGCAGGGGCCAGGTGGGAACGTCTACATCTTACACAGCAGTCTAGCCAGAAAGCCACTGAAACTCCCACAGCTGCCTGGAACACAAGAGACTTAAAGGAGCAAGGGCTAAAATCCCCTATTAAAAACGAAACCTGAATTTCTGTCCCTAAATCCCCGTGTGCTAAAGAAGCCTTGAAGAATAAAAGTAGGACTTCAAATCCTAAGAGCAGTGGTTCAAACCATGGATCCAAAACACAATGATCTGGGGTCTGCTGCTGTTGTTACTGGTGTTTATTTTTTTTCAAACTCTGCATGTCCCAGACTCAGCTGCCAAATGAGTCTCAAGAACTGCTGCCTTAGAGCCTCTCAAAGGAAAGATCCAGGGTTCTTAGACAAAAGCAACTGCTCTAAGTTGTCTGTTTCCCTCCCCTGATGGCTAAGTGCCTCAAGAATGACAGGCGAGCAAGGCAGCAGGGCAGATAAGCAGGGACCCAAGGTTAAGAGGACCTGGATTCAAATATCACACTCACACTAACAGACAGCTCTTTCCACCGTGCTCTTCTGCCCCCTACAATCAGCATCTCTCTCTCCGCAAAAAAAAAAAAGGCTGAGTGATCCCCTTGTTGGCCACCTATCAACCTTCGGCATTCATTTAGCAAATATTTAGTAAGCCCCTAAGAATTGATGTTTTCAAACTGTGGTGCTGGAGAAGACTCTTCAGAGTTCCCTGGACTGCCAGGAGATCAAAAACCAGTCAATCCTAAAGGAAATCAACCCTGACTATTCATTGGAAGGACTGATGCTAAAGCTGAAGTTCCAATACTTTGGCCACCTGATGCAAAGAGCCAACTCACTGGAAAAGATCCTGATGCTGGGAAAGACTGAGGGCAGGAGGAAAAGTGAGGGGACAGAGGATGAGATGGTTGGATGGCATCACTGACTTGATATACAGGAGTTTGAGCAAACTCAGGGAGATGGTGATGGACAGGGAAGCCTGGCACGCTGCAGTCCATGGGGCCTCAAAGAGTCGAACACAGCTGAGCAACTGAACAACAACCACAAGCACATTTTAGGAACATTATTAGATTCTAGGAATACAGTGGAGGAGCAAACAGAGCCCTTCCCTCAAAAGGCTAATAATCTGGCTGGAGAGACAGGCAATAAACAAGAAAACAAATAAACCACTTAAAATAGTGATCAGGCAGAGTTACACTTGTGAAGTGATGAGAATAATTAAGGGAGAGCATCGCTTCCCTGGATGGAGTGGTCTTGGGTGACTTGATTCAAGTGTCTTAAAGGAGGAGAATGAAGGCAGGAGCGATGTTCTCCTGTTGGCCTTGAAGAAGTCACAGTCAGGTTGTGAACTGCGGAGCTGACGGTCTCACTCCACCCTGACTCCCACTGCTGACCGTGGGGAATTGCACATTGCCAACCATCTGAACAGGCTTCGGAGAGGCCCCAGAGCCCCAGAGGAGACAGCTCGGCTGACACCTCCAATGCAGCTCATGAAACCCCGAGCAGAAGACCCAGCTAAGCCGTGCCTGGACTCCTATCCCATGGAAACTGTGACATACTAAATCTGTAGTAATTTGCAACACAGCAGAGAAAACTAGGGCTTCCCTGGTGCCTCAGCTGGTAAAGAATCTGCCTGCAATGCAGGAGACCTGGGTTTGATCCCTGGGTTGGGAATATCTCCTGGAGAAGCGAGGAGTGGGAACCCACTCCAATACTCTTGCCTGGAGCATTCCATGGACAGAGGAGCCTAGTGGGCTACAGTCCATGGGATCACAAAGAGTAGGACACGACTGAGTGACTAACACTTCTACTTTCAGAGAAAACTAAATCAGAGGGGAAGGAACCAGCTGCATAAGGAGCAAGGGGAAGTAACTCCCAGAAGTAAAAAGTCACATGTACGAGGAGAAAAAAGGCTGTGTGTTCTATCAATTACCAGAAGGCCATCATAGCTAAAATAGGTTGAGAGAGAGGATCAGGACGAGCTGAGCAGTCAGGTTGTTCTGTCTGCTCTGCAGAGAGTAGATTACAAGAGAGGAAGGCTGGAACCTGGAGACCAGATAGGGAGCCCTTTTGGAAATGCTGGGAGCTCAGTGGAGAAGCAATGGAAGGCATAGAAATGTCCGGAAAAACATGGATATGAGATACTCGGCAGGACCCATCAAGAGCCTGGAACTGGGAGTTGAGGAGGAGATGGGAATCAATGTCTGCATCTGAGTGGACGAGGATGCCATCAACCAAAAAGAAAAAGATGTCTAGGAATAAACCCAAGGACCTCATTTTAGACACATCATAATTAAGAAGTTGTGCAGATGCCGAGTACCAAGCCGGCTATTTTGTCTGGAGCTCAGAAGGGTGGCTTAGGTTGGAGAAATGAATTGGGTGTTATATCTACTCATAGCCCAGCCACTATTCCCCTTTAATAAACTCTCTCTGTCCAATTGCTGGAACAATGGAACCATGAGAAATAAGGTTCTGTTGTTTATCAGCCACCTAGTCTATCCTGTTTGCCCAAAAGGGGATACAAAGGGCTACAAAACACATACAATTTCAAGGTGAAAAAATAAACAGATGTTTTCCTACCTAAAAATCTCAAATAAATTTATTTTATATTTTTGCACTACTATAAAAGCATCTTAACACTTAAATTTCTGATGTACCTAGCAGAAAAGAAATAGGTGTTACAATTAATTTTTGTTTTCATTAAAATGACTTAAAAAGTGACTTTAATATGAACAACCCTCGTTTTTATAGATAAACCTGGAGATACTGTGGATGAAGTTCCAGATCATAGCAATAGAGCCAAATTGCAATAAAATGAGTCGCACGAATTTTTTAGTATCCTACTGCATGTAAAAGTTATGTTACATTACATTGTGGCCCATTAAGTGTGCAATAACATTATGTCTAAAAAACAATGTACATATGTTAATTAAAAATACTTTATTGCTAAAAAATGCATCATCTGACAACGCAGGGTTGCCACAAACCTTCAATTTATAAAAAACACAATTAGCTGCAAAGTGCAATAAAACAAGGTAGGCCTGTATTCAAAACTTAAATTGCCACTCTGTAATGTAGAAAAATTAGAAACATGTATTCAACGATGAAGAAGAGATTAAATAACTGATGATACATCAATAAGATCATCATGGAGTCATTTTAAAAAATCACAATTTTGAAGAATATTTTAAAACACGGGAAAATGTTTATGATATATTAAATTAAAATATATAAAGTTATAGATATAAAGCATAATTTTAAAACTGTGAGACAAATTATATATATGGGTTTCTATACCTAAAGAAGCACATTTACAGCATCAAAAAAACTGAAGAAATCATAACAAAGCAGTAGCACTGGTTATCTTTGGTATTGGAATTATAAGTAATTTAAGTTTTTGTTGTACATTTCTCTACGAATTGTTTTCAGTGGACAAATACTAACTTTATTATAAAGAGAGCAAATACTCTTTTTGGAAAGACCCATCTTTTATAGGCCAATCATTTCTTAATCTTACCCGGCTCTTTTCTTTCTTGTGTTCTTGATGAAGAGCCTGAACACGAGCTGTCCACTTGCTTTCCTGCAAAACAGGAGAAATTCAGGTACAACTATACTAACGATGGGCTTCCCAGGTGTCACTAGTGGTAAAGAACCTGCCTACCAATGGAGGAGAAATAAAAGACGTGGGTTTGATCCCGGGGTAGGGAAGATCCCCTGGACGAGGGCATGACAACCCACTCCAGTATTCCTGCCTGGAAAATTCCATGGACAGACGAGCCTGGTGGGCTATGTCCATAGGGTCACAAAGAGTCAGACATGACTGAAGCCACTTAGCATGCACTCATAATGACATCTACTCAGAACGAGAGCTTCTTTTTCAGTGAGTATCTAGGAAACCCAACTATTTGGGTAACATTTTAGCAGCCATTTTTAAAGACAAATACAGTCAGAAACGTTTAATCACACTTGCACCTGGTTTTCACCTTACAATCTGAGGCAGGTGTCAGCAAATATTTTCTATTAAGGGGCCAATAGAAAATATGTTAGACTCGGGGGCCAGATGGCTCACTACTACCAGGAATGGGAGAACAGCCATAAGTAATATGTGAATGAACAGCCACAGATGATACATGGTAGCAAGGCTGCGTCTCAGTGCTTAGCTGCTCAGTCCAGTCCGACTCTTTGCAATCCCACGGACTGTAGCCCTCCAGGCTCCTCTGTCCATGGGGATTCTCCAGGCAAGAATATTGGAGTGGGTTGCCATGCCCTCCTCCAGGGGATCTTCCCTACCCAGGTATAGAACCCAGGTCTTCCACATTGCAGGCAGATTCTTTACTGTCTGAGCCACCAGGGAAGCTCCGTGTTTCAATAAAACTTCATTTAAAAACACCAGGTGTTAGCCTGCCAACCTAAGAAGTCAAAAGGAAATGTCACGGTCTCTGAGTCTATGGGTTATGAACTGACAGAGCTCGCAGGAAGGCCTCAGACAAAGGAAATTCATGTGGCCCTTGAGACTTTCATAGCCGAGTCCCTCAGCTAGTGAAAGAGAGCCTGCTGGGAGCAACCATCAGGACTGAATTCCTGACTCCCTACCGTGTACCTGCACCTCATTGGGCAGCTGCAACAGGCTGTGTGCATGCATGCTAAGTCGCAACAGTCGTGTCCAACTCTGCGACCCCCTGGACTGTAGCCCTCCAGGCTCTTCTGTCCATGGGATTTCCCAGGCAAGAATACTGGCATGGGTTGCTATGCCCTCCTGCAGGGGATCTTCCCAACCCAGGGATTGAATCAGCGCCTCCTGCACTGGCAGGCAGGTTCTTTACCACTGGTGCCACCAGGCTGGGAGAGGACTAAGAGGCAGGGCCTGCCCTCCCTGGGGGAGGTCGGGGGGAAGGTGGACAACAATGGGAGGTTTCCACATAATGTGCACGTGGTCAGGTCAGCTTGGAGGACTGTGGCATGCATTAACCCAGAGGCCCAGGAGAACTTTCCAGAAGAGATGTCATTCCAGCTGAGTAAGTGATGGGGCCTGAAAACTAGGAGGTATATGACAAAGAAAGCTGGAACCAGGAGCTTTTAGGCGCTGCTGGTGTGTCGAGGTAAAGCCAAGAATGGTGGGAGATAGCAAGACCAGATGTCCAAGGACTCTGAATGCTGGTCAACGGTTCTAGAGTTTGTTCTGTGAAAAACAGGGAGTCACTGAAGGATTTTAGGCAGGGTGGTGATGTGTTCAGCCTGGCTGCAATGCAGAAGGTAGATTTGGAGGAGAGAGGCAAGACAAGAAGCTGTGGTTGTAGTCCATATTCACAAACACATCTACTTTTTAAAAAATTTTTTAATTTTGTCTTAGGGTATAGCTGATTGGGCTTCCCAGCTGGCGTTAGTGGTAAAGAACCTGCCTACCAACGCAAGAGACAAAACGGATGCTGGTTCGATCCTTTGGTTGGGAAGATCCCCTGGAGGAGGGCATGGCAATCCACTCCAGTATTCTTGCCTGGGAAATCCCATGGACAAAGGAACCTGGCGGGCTACAGTCCAGGGGGTCACATAGAGTCGGACACAACTAAAATTACAGCACACACACGCAGACCGTTAACAATGTTGTGATGGTTTCAGGGAAACAGCGAAGGGACTCAACCATTCACATACAGGTATCCATTTTCCCCCAGACCGCCTTCCATCCAGGCTGCCACATAAGACTGAGTAGTTCCACGTGTTATACAATAGGTCCCTGAAAAACACATTTACTTTTAAAAATGATGTAATACTGCTTTTTGAAAAAAAAAAAATCGTGACTTCATAAGCTTTAATCTCTATGTTTTCTGGCTAAAAAAAGTTCTTCCTAAGTCAGTGTGACCAAAAGAGCCAGGATGAAGGCCGTACTGATTACCGAGGTTCACTTCCAGATGATTGCAGTTCATCTGACACGTGTAAAAGATCATTAGTTCACCAGTGCAGCTGTATATGCTCTGAAAAAAGTTTATGCTTCAAAATGCTTTTCTATGCCTTTTGAAAGTGGGCCTACATCTGAAACATGAGAAAATAACTACTAAAGTAATATGAACTAATTCAAACAGATATCATTCGAGGAAAAATTAAACAACTCTGCCAGATGTTCTGTATCCACATCTATTAATCAATCAGTAAGTATCTCATAAAGAAGGCTGAGCACCAAAGAACTGATGCTTTTGAACTATGGTGTTGGAGAAGACTCTTGAAGAGTCCCTTGGGCTGCAAGGAGATCCAACCAGTCCACTCTAAAGCAAATCAGCCCTGAATAACCATTGGAAGGACTGATGCTGAAGCTGAGGCTCCAATACTTTGACCACCTGATGTGAAGAACTGACTCATTTGAAAAGACCCTGATGCTGGGAAAGATTGAAGGCAGGAGGAGAAGGAGACAACAGAGGATGAGATGCTTGGATGACTCAATGGACATGAGTTTGAGTAAGCTCCAGGAGTTGGCAATGGACAGGAAAGCCTGGCCTGCTGCAGTCCATGGGGTCACAAAGAATCGGACACGAGTGAGCGACTGAATTGAAGTATCTAATGAACATCTATTATGATTTACACATGCAATAGCAGACAAGAAAAAAGGAATTAGTCAATGTTACCATGACTGAANCATTTGAAAAGACCCTGATGCTGGGAAAGATTGAAGGCAGGAGGAGAAGGAGACAACAGAGGATGAGATGCTTGGATGACTCAATGGACATGAGTTTGAGTAAGCTCCAGGAGTTGGCAATGGACAGGAAAGCCTGGCCTGCTGCAGTCCATGGGGTCACAAAGAATCGGACACGAGTGAGCGACTGAATTGAAGTATCTAATGAACATCTATTATGATTTACACATGCAATAGCAGACAAGAAAAAAGGAATTAGTCAATGTTACCATGACTGAAAGAGACACTTTTTCTTAGATGATGTCTCCTATAAATTACTTCACCAAGAAAAATCAGTAGTCACCCACTTATACATACCTGATTGTCAAGTAGCTGCATCACATTTTGGAAATCCTGGGGATGCTGTGGACGTTCTTCTTTAAATTCGTGTGCATCTTTTAGCGTTCCTATGTTAGACTTGATCTGCATATTGGACTTCTGGATTTCTGACAATTGCTATAAAAGAAAAGTAAAAATCACTGGTAAAAATGTTCATACTTCTATAAGACTGAAGCAGAGGGCCTCCCTGGTGGCTGAGTGGTAAAGAATCCACCTGCGAACGCAGGAGACGCGAGTTCAATCCTTGATCCGTGAAGATGCCACATGCCATGGAGCAACGAAGCCCGTGCACAACTATTGAGCCCGTGTTCTAGAGCCTGGGAGCCACAACTACTGAGCCCACAGGCCACAACTACCGAAGCTGGCGTGTCTTAGAGTCCATGCTCTGCAACAAGAGAAACCGCTGCAATGAGAAGCTTGAGCTTCACAACTAGAGCAAAGCCGCAGCTCTCCCCAGCCAGAGAAAAGCATGCAGAGCAACGAAGACCCCAAAATAATGTTTTTAATTTTTAATTAAGAAATAAAGACTGAAACAGAGAACAAAATTGGGGCGCCTGTAACCACATATTAAATCTGACTATCCTACAAGACACTCATCGTGCTTCTCTCCACAGTGGTTTTCCTGTTTTACTTCTTCCAGTAAAAGAATATGCACAGGGTGAAAAAGGGAAAGGAAAACCTAACTTTCTAATCTTAGCCGATGGGCGATGAGCAGGTTAACAGTTGCCAGAAACAGGAATTGGGTGCAGTCGATGGACTCGGTGATTTAGTGAGGAGGCCAGAAGGGGGCGACAGAGGATGAGATGGTTGGAAGGCATCACTGGCGAACTCCAGGAGATGGTGCAGGACAGGGAAGCCTGGCATCCTGCAGTCCACGGTGTCGCAGAGTCGGACACGACTGAGCAACTGAACAACAATAACTGTCCAAGAGCTCTGATGCTCAGACCCAAGGGAGGTGATGTGGGGACACCTGAAGCAACAGGTAGCTGCCTGAAGGAAGCCCTACAGAAAAAACACAATGAGCCACCCCACGTTCATTTCCAACTTTTTATCTGCAAATTACAACTTACGGAAAAGTTGAAAGGACAGTATAATGAACATCCATTTCACTGCCACCAGTAGCTAACTAACCCCGGACCACATTTGCTTTATAAAGATATGACAGCAGCTGGCAAACTTTTTCTGTAAAGAGCCAGATAGTATTTGACTTTGGAGACATGTAAGGTCTTGGTCACAGCGACTCAATTCCATGGTGGCAGCACAAAAGCTCCATAGAGAAAGTGTAGAGGAAACCGCCCAGCTGTATTCCAAAATACTCTCTTGTAGATACACCGGAAGGTCAATTGATACCATTTTCATGTCATGAAATATATTTCCTTTTGACTTTGTTCAGCCACTTTAAAGTGTAAAAACCTCTCTTAGATCAAGGGCCATACAAAATCAGGTGGTTTGCTAGATTTGGGTCCCAAGTCATAGTTTGCCCATCCCCATGAGAGGGTTCAGGGCGTTTTAGAGAAGGATCTTCGCGGTTTTCCCACACTACCCCTCTATTTCAGTTTATAAAACATGTTGCCCCTAGAGGGAGCTCAAGAATCTTCCCTGGTCTTCGCTTCCCTGGGACCAAGGCTGCTCCCACAGGGAAGTGGGAGGGGCTGCATTTATTCACATCCAGCTCACCCACCTCACTCAGACTGAACAGACCTGTCTTTCTGGGTCAGCTTCTTTCTCCCACATTGGGGACCTGTGTCAGTCTTTCTAGAAAGTTCCTTTGGAACTTTGGAAAGCTCCAAAACTTGGGGAAGGGGTTATGGTTTCAGGCTATCCAAACCTAATGAGTTAAGCAAGAGGGCCCTTCTCTGATCGGACCTAAAGGTACCAAGTGTTCTGCACTGGGGTTTGGGGCCAGAGGTCCTGCTCCTAAGGACTTGCTCTGTTTTCCATATGCCCAAACTCCCTAGGCTCTCAGGGAGGATGGGAGTCGGGGCCAGGGCATATTGTGGAACTTGTGGATCTGAGGGCCATATTGCCACTGTTATGCCACCTCTAAAGACCACAACTCTGTCAATGCTATGAGGATTCCTAGGTTTAATACTCACATATTCTAATGCTGAGTTCTTAGAAGTCAGTTCTTTAAACTCCTTCATAAACATTTCCTTGACTTTTTCCATTTCATCAACTAGTTTCTCCTTTTCTTCTTCTTTCCATCTATCGAATAACTTCAGAAATTCTTCCTCTTTTGTTTTCTGCATTTCATATTCCTGAAATTGATTTAATACATGGCTTTAAAAGCTCTGACATGAAGCAAGCCTGTAGAATTTTAAATAAATGGGCACAGCTTCACCTCACATGGGTCGGTGAGACTTGCAAATTTCAGTTAGGCCTTTCTTGTTTTGTTGCAAAAAACACTGAGTATAAAGGGAGGTCTGTGCACAATGATTTTCCCAAACAGAGGCAGCACATAGCATCCTTTTGTCCTTACATCTCTTAAAGTATAAACACAGAGGTCCGAAGTCTCAAAAATTCCTAGAGACTATACAATCTGCCAAGACTGAATCATGAAGAAACAGAAAATCCAAACAGACCAATAAGGAGGAGAGATTGAATCAGTAATCAAAAGAAACTCCCAACGAAGAAAAGTTTAGGACCTGATGGTTTCACTGGTGAACTCTACTGAATACTTAAAAGGAATGAACCCCAATCCTTCCCAACACATCACGGCTTCAGAATTCAGCATCCTACCTTAGAGAGCCTGACTGCATGGGCGTGCTGTGCAGCCTCTAGCTGAGACCTGGTGACCTGCAGCTGCTCCTTCAACGTGTCGATCTCACTTTGGAGCCTGTCCGTCTGCGCCCTTGCCTTATACTCTGTTGTAACAGAAATATCGTTAAAATACCATCTCTTAGACACCCATCGGAAAACTTACAGGGTACAGTGCTACTAATAAGACAAAGACACAGGAAACTGCTTTTTCTTGGGATATTACTCTTTTTCATGCTGCACGAGCCAACTTTACTTTGTATTTTCAGCCCTTTGCATCATTGGGCACCGAATTATTTTTTAAGCAGATTCTTTCAGCCACTGGGTTGAGGTTGGATTAACCCTGCAGAGGCAGGGTGAGAGCCCGTTCAGGGAGCAAAGGAATAATCCTGGGCTCTTCTCCAAGATGTCTGTCTCAATCAGAGAAAGGAAATCAACAGCTTCGACCGCAAGTACCACAACATTGAAATCTCCATGGTCACCATCTTTCTGGCTCCCACGGAACTCTCCTGAACATGTCATCAGTGCTCAGACAAGCAGAGGCTGGCACTCAAAATGCAAACTTGGGCTACAACCCATCCACGGGGCAAAAATGAACTACTGAGAAGTTGTAAAAGGAAGCAACAAGTGAAGGGAAGAACACTTATGTTCATGTACTTACATGCAGATGTACACATGACTGAATGGATATACATGTGTCTGTGAGTGTAGACATGAAAGGTATGGAAACCAAAGTAGAAAGTCAGAATCTCAAAGATGACCTGAAGAAATAATACTCATTTCAGAGTCTGAAATACTCTCTGAAACGAGTATGAGATAGAATAAGATACTGAAACAGAAGAGAAAGAAGGTCAGTTTCACTGAAGAATGATAGGTTAATTTAAAATATATTTAATCTTCCCAGTTTCTCCAATATACCATTAAACTGTATCCACGATTCACGGCTTGTAAGTGGAATTTTATGCTATTCATATTGTTTATACAAAGCTCAGCTATTTCCTAAATAAATCTATCAGAAATAGGCAGAAATGGAAACAAGTCCAAAAGGGAGGGAAAAGCAGGTATAGGTAGTAACAAGCTAGAAGTATAAACATCCAGGTACCAAAAACATTCAGATCGTAATGAGTATTTCCATGGGTTACTGTGGCAATCTGTAGAGTTGCTCTGATCTGCTCATGGAGAAATAGGCCTTGCATTCTTTGCTTCTGAGAACATTTAGATTAGTTGCAAACCTGGTTCCTTGCAAGCCACAGAGCCCCTCCCCTCTTCTGCTCCTTCAATTAGCCCCTCTAGGCACTGATTAATTCACACTGGCACCCAAACACATCTTAGTATCTCCCACTGCAAATAAAACAATAATCTTCCCTCGGTCCCACTTTCCCTCCAGATACTGCCTCCTGTCCCTGCTTTCTCTCCCAGCAAACGTTACTGAAATAAATGGCTGTAATCGACATGACCACTTCCTTGCCAGATCCTCAGCTCAGCTCACTCCAGTCCAGCTTTTGTCCCCAACAGTTCGCTGCTGCTATGTCAAGGCCACCAATGGCCATTTGGTCACTTCTTGGTCTTTATCTTACTGTGTGCCTCAAGATCATTGGCGGTCACTGCCTCCTTCTAGAAACCCTCATGCCCCTTGATTTCCATGACGATACACTCTCCACTTCCCTCCTGCCTCCATCACTGCAATTTCTCACTGTCAGCTGCTCCTCCTGGGCTCCTAGTTGGGGGCTGGCCCTGAGTTGTCTTCTCTTTTTAAGTAACCTCATCCAGCGCAGTTCTGCTAACTTCTCCCAGGTTTTTATTTCCAGCCTGGGCCTCTACCTTGACCTCCAGCATCCTCACATGCATGGCAACTGTATGTGTGACTTGAGTGTACCCAGAGCCAACCCAAATTCCCCATCCTTCTTCCTCCCTCAATGTGCTCCCCTCCTGATCCTCCCCTCAGTAAATATGATAACCATTCACCCATTTGTACAGAACAGAAGCCCAGGATCATCTTTACTTCATCTCCAGCTCCCACGTGGAGTCACATCTCTGTGGGCTCTGTGTCCAGAATAAATCCTCTCCATCTCCACATCTCCCACCTCCCATCCTGGTCCAGCTGCCATCTTCTCTCCCCTGGGCTACCTGTTGCAGCCTCCTCATGCTTCAACCTGCTTCCACCTCCATCCCTACTGTCTGTTCCCCGCTCACTACTAGATGGGTCGTGTAAAGGTACAAACTGGAGGGAATTCTTTGGCCATCCCATGGCTAGGACTTGGTGCTTTCACTGGCAGTGCTTTGGATCCCTGGTCAGGGAACTAAGATCCCATAAGCTGAGTGGCTCAGCCAAAAAAATATAAAAATACGAGTCCAAATTACATCATGTCCCCACCCTTCCAACTTAAAATCCTCCAGCAGCTTCTCATTATGCTGGTTAAATCACCCACATTCCTACCCAGGGCATTTGAGGCCCTACGTGACCTGGCCCCTTCCTAGCCCACCTCTGCTCACTCTGCTCCACCAAACTTTTATCTGTTCCCCAAACATACCAGCCTGCCCTGCCCCCCAAACACAGCTGACAGTGAGAATTCCCTTTGCCTGAGATCTTTGTTTCCTAGATTTCCTGCATGCCAGGACCCCTCATCATTCTGGTTTCTGATCAAATATCACCTCCTTAATGAGGCCTTGGATGACTACCAGGAGTCACTCTCAGTCCCATTCTCCTACTTTATTTTCTTCATTGCACTTGCTGCCACTTGAAAACATCACTCATTTGTTTAGAGGTAACTCCTCCATCCCCTCTATTAGGATGTAAGAGAGCCAGACAGGGTCTGTTTTGCTTACGGCTGCATCCTTGAGCCCTAATGCAGTGCATGGCACATCACAGGGGATCAATATTCACTTAATATGAGTGTTCAAACAAGGACTATGACACTTTCTTTTAAAAGATGCCTTGGATCATGTCTCGCTTAAAAAGAAAAAGCTCCCAGAAATAGTACCTTTATTATAGGGCTAAAGAAAATAGCTCTTTGAAGCAGAGCTCACTACTTACCAAGATGCGAATCCTCAGGGTGGCGGCGCTGAATATGACTTTGTAGGAAAGCTTGGTTCATAAAGGCCTTGTCGCAAAAATGGCACTGAAAAGGAGAGCGCAGTGAATCCAAGTGTCTCTAACAAGTGCCCTTCCACCTAATCTGAATTAAAATCTGGGTTCCTGAAGCACTCCCTCCTGGGGGCTTTTCCCCAAGAGATACCAGCCTGGCAAGTGATGCTGAAAGCATAACTAAAAAGACATTTACAACCGGGGTGTTCTTCCCAAACTGAACACATGCCAGTGAAAACCATCTCTGTTAACGGAGCCCATCATGGTGGTTTCTGGAACCCCTGAGGCTGCTCCCATTACACAGCTGGTTCCCTGCTCACCAGCACCAACTTGGCCATGACACTCTAGCCATGCCAGCCTTATTCCTGTCCCTCACACAGGCCAGCTTCAGACACTCTGCATTGGCCAGTCCCCCGCCTGAATTTTCCCCAGACGTTCCCGCAAAAGTCTGGCTCCTTCCCAACATTCGAGATGTCATTTATGGAACATCTTCCATGCTGGGGCTGGGCTGCGCGTCCTTAAGAAATCTTCCTGGATACACTCCCTGCCGGGCACTGTCTTGTTTGCATCACTGTCCATCTCACCACTTAATATTATCAGGTTTAGTTACTTCCTTTGCTTCTTATCTCCTGTCCAGTTCCTCTAGGATCTAGAATGTCAGCTTCCCCAAAGTATGAACTCTCTTCTCTTTATTCACAGTTTTATCCCCACAGCCCAGCATTAACAGATCACTGATCACATGCTTAGGAATATCTGGCCTCCTAAGATGAACTTACTGAAAAAAACCAATCTTGCCAATATCTCTATTCTCTACTTTTTAACATAATTTTTAAACAAAAAACAACCAACTTGTTCATCTATATCCTTCCCCAGGACTATTCTTAGTAAATCCTAGATACTATGTATTTCACCTGCCAATATTTCAGAATCTATCTCCAAAAGGATTTTCTTTTAACACGATCATAATATTACCATCCCACCTTTTAAAATGGGTAAATTCCTTAATTATTGACAAATATTCAACCATTTGTTTTTTTCCCAATATTTCACACATTGCCTTAGAAAACATTTTTGCTTTTTTTAAAATTTTTATTATTTATTTGACTGTACCAGGTCTTAGTTGTGGCATGTGGAATCTAGCTCCCTGACAAGGGACGGAACCTGGGCCCCCGCATTGGGAGCACAGGGTCTTAGCCACTGGACCACCAGGGACATCCTTTGCACTTTGTTTTTAAATCAGGACCCAGATAAAGTTGTATCTTGCAATTAGTTGTTTTGTCTCTTAATTCTCTGCTAGTCTATAGGTTGAGCCTCCAGCTCTCTTTTCCTTATAACTTTCTTGATAAAGAAAATGAACATTTGTCCTGCTGAGTTTCTCTCAGTCTGGATTTTGCTGCTTCAATCCTACTGTGCTATTTACATGCTTTATTATTCAGGTTTTGCCTTAGGCTTATTCATTATAATTATATCACAAAGACATAGATCACAGGTAACCACAGCTCACTATGGAGAAGCCCCCGCAGGTATCAACGTCTACTTGTCAGATGCTATTTACTGAGCCTTCCTCATGCTATTGGAGAAGGAAATGGCAAGCCACTCCAGTATTCTTGCCTGGAGAATCCTAAGGACAGGAAACTGGAGGGCTCCAGTCCATGGGGTCGCAAGAGTCAGACACAACTTAGTGACTAAACCACCTAAACCGACCACCTCATGCTATACATGCATTATCTCATGGGATTCTGCTACTAAGGCTCTTGTTTTCCAGATGGGGAAACTAAGGTTCAGAAGTTAAATGACTTGTGCAGAGGAATAGCTAGGATTCAAACCCAAGTAGAATAACTCTGGAGTTGTCACCCTAAATGCTCTCACAGCTCAAGAGCTCCACAAAGAGACTGTGGCAAGTCACTTAATGGAGGGCAGAGTGTACCTATACTAAATACACTAAGTAGGAAAAGGTGGTGTGGTCTTTCCTGCCTCTTCTTGGCCACCCCCTGGGCACACCCTACAGCTATCACTACCACTCAGAAAGTCTGTTGAGTGGTCAAGAGTTGGCAGGTTCCACTCATTTGATAGAAGTGTGCTATTAGTTTATTATCCTCATGTATCATTAACATTTTACAGTCTTCATTTACTAACAGCTGTTTCTGTGATAACCAAAAGAACGGAAACATGTTTATAAACTTAAAATATTTATGTTACAGGTTTTAATGTTTCGCTGCTTAACATCAAAGCCAGTTGCACTTTCTTTAAAGGTTTTCAACAGAACCCATTCTATCCATTTTACAATAATATATTTCTGGAGAACCATCTCAGCACTATTTATCAATACTTAGTTTTTAAATAGCATTTACGAAACAAATAGGCAATTATCGATATCCAGGATCGCTGATGATTTCACCTAGGGGTTTTGTACCCAAGGCTAAACATTAAGACTCTCCAACAGGATTCTTTCCTGGCTGTTCACCTAGTGTAAGTACACTTCTCCCAAGGCTCCTATTGGGATGGTCCTGAGGACAATTCAGCACGCTGCTTTCTGCACCTACCCCCATTTCTCTACACTCTCTCCTGCTTTGGCTCCACCATATTCCCTAAATCCACTAAGGGCTGTTCAGTCCTATTTAGCCAAAATGACTGGGTGTGAAATCCAGTCTCTGTCAGTCTATTGCCTACTTTGATATCTTCAAGCATTTTTCCTTTCTCCACCTAATTCATAAAAGATACATACACTGACTTCATTACAGTCAAAAATGACAATATTTATCTTGGGTTCAAGAACAAACAGTTGGAGATTAAGAACAAAAAGACAAGAATTTTTAAACAGTGCTGTTATACTAGCAAGTATTCTTCTTCTTAGAAAATATATACATTGAAATACTTAGGACTCTGCAACTCACTGCCAGACGGCTTAACAGTAATAGCATGATACAGAGACAGAGGAAATGAAGCCAGTGTGGCAAATGCTAATAATTGGTGGATTTAGTTGAAGGGTATAAGAAGTCTTAGCACTGTTCTTGCAATCTTCCTGTAAATTTTAAAACATTTCAAAATTTAAAAATGATGGGGTGGGGGGGCGGAAATCCACAAGATGCAAGCATTCCATATCATCTGGGGCCCAACCTCAACAGCAATTTGCACCTGGTTTATTTTTCATTACACCTGTTAGGAGGAGGAAACAGCTTCTTGAACCACCAGCTTTTAGAGAATTCAATAAAGCACTGCAGACAAGGCTGCTCGTTAAATCATTAACCCTGTGTTAGTCTGCACAAGGTAACAAGCCATGTCATCCGTTAATTAAAAGTACTCTTTCGCTTAAAGAGTACTTTCTCCTGATTTAAACGAATCTTAAACAAACACAGAGGGCAGAGCTATAGGAAAGGACTCTCAATATCCCAGCCAGTACGCACTGAGGGCTTTACTGGCCAATCGCGAGGCAGCGTCCCACCTGGTAATAGCTGGCTTTGGCCTCGATCATCAGCTGCTGGGTGGAGATCAACTTCTTCCTGCGTTTACACTCTTCTTTGAGCAGCTTGATCTCTCCGGCCTGCTTGGTGAGGAGCTTCTTGCTGTGCTCGCCTTCGGCCAGGCTCCGGCGCAGCCGCTCCTCCAGGCCGTGCAGCTGCGAGGTGAGGAACTCCTGCGAGTGCAGCAGGTACTCGATGGTGAGCTGCGCCAGGCGGATGAGCTTCAGCAGCACCGGGTCCACGCCCGACTGGCAGTGCGGGCACTTCTCGTCCTCCAGCTTGCAGAAGGTGATGTTCATGATGTTCTCCTGCAGCGTGAGCACGTCCACGGCGCCCGCCACCTTGTCCACGTCGATGGCGCTCAGCCGCCGCCAGTCCACGCTCTCCAGCCGCGGGCGGAACTGGAAGAAGGGCAGGGGGCCCGACGCCGCGCTGGGGGGGCCACAGGCCATGGCGGCCCCGCCCACCGCGGCCGCTGCGGAGGCGTCGGGTGCCTCCAGGCCGCCGCCGCCGGCGAGCGGGTAGTAGACGTGCTTCTGAAAGGGCTGCGGGAAGGAGACAGAAGCAGGGGGAGGCGGAGGGAGCTGGGGGTCCCGCCGTCCCCCACATCGTTCCTCCCACCCCACCCCGCCGCATCCGCAGGCGGGCATCCCCGGGTTCCCGGCTCCTTACNAGCGGGTAGTAGACGTGCTTCTGAAAGGGCTGCGGGAAGGAGACAGAAGCAGGGGGAGGCGGAGGGAGCTGGGGGTCCCGCCGTCCCCCACATCGTTCCTCCCACCCCACCCCGCCGCATCCGCAGGCGGGCATCCCCGGGTTCCCGGCTCCTTACCATGCTTGGAAGCAAATCCGCCGCCTCCGCTGGCATCGGAAGAGGGGGCAGTCCCGTCTTCCCGGCCCGGGCCGCCGCCGCCCCACCCCTCGGGAGCGGGAGAAGGCCGGGTCCCGGCGGCGGCGGCCTAAGGTCTGGGCGTCCAGGCCGTTGCTATGGCAGCGCCCCAGGCGGGCACTTGGAGCAAAGTGCGAGGCGGCCAGCGCGCGGTCAGCGGGCGCCCAGAGTCCTGCGGGACCAGAGAAGTCGTCGTGGGCCCCAGAGGACAACGGACCACCCCCCCAAGAGACACACTTCCCGGTTCCCCAGACGCCACCCTCCAAGTCCCTAAGGCTTGGGGAACCACATCCTAGCCGCCAGCCTCTGACCCTCGCCTTAGGTTTTGGGATGAGAAATAGCCATTCATTCTCATCTTTCACACGCAGCTTAGAAAAATGTTAAGCCACAAATCTTTGTAAAAATCAATGGGATGGAGGGGGGCTGGCTGCCAGAGGGCATGAAGACACTTTGGGGGTATAATAAAAAATGTTCTCTATTCTGATTGGGCTGTTGATGACCCAGGGATATATATACATCTGTCAAAACTCGTTGAGTGGTACACTGAAAATAAAGGGTCCATTTTGTACAGTATACTTATAGTTGTTTTAAGAATTAAATTTGTAGCGTAGTCAATTATATTTGATGGAGCGTGTGAGTGTGTTAGTCCTTCAGTCGTGCCTGACTCCTTGCAATCCCATAGGCTGTAGCCCGCCAGGATCCCCTGTCTATGGGATTCTCCAGGGAAGAAGACTGGAGTGAGTTGCTATTCCCTTCTCCAGGAGATCTTCCTGACCCAGGGGTCAAACCCAGGTCTCCTGCATTGCAGGCAGATTCTTTACAGTCTGAGCCACAAGGAAAGCTCTTACAAACCAGAGAAGTTCCCAGAATGTGTAATACTTTACTTGTCTTTCCAAAAGGATACATTTTCAAAACATGAAGATGTAAACAATTATATGGAGGGGAAACTTTATAGGGCCCTGCTCTTTACCTTACAAACTTGTGTGGCAGCTGCATTCTGTTTTCTGGAGGGGCTAAAATATTTCTAGTAGCAACCTGTAGACCTCAGGCCTCTCATTCTCCAGGTCTTCTGGGGGCTGCCTGAGATGCATGAACCGAGGAAAAGCCAGCCATCCCTCAGTCCACCAGGAAGTCCCTGTTTGGACCAACCATCAGGAAAATTTCTGTCTTTCCTAACAGCCAAGAAAGGAAAATACAGTTGAGAGTAACTGGAAGCAACGTTGTAATATCAACCATTTCTAGCCCTTTCTAAACAGTGAGAACTACAGATAAGTCCACATGAAAGCATCCAAAAATTTAAGCATACACTTCATAAGACTTTATAGAAACCATACATCCCAATAATTTTGAATGGGATTTTGGGCGGAAAAAAGAGCTAGCACCAATTCACTGCAGCCAGCATACAAATCTAGCTTCAGGGTCCGATTCTTCCACGTGCAGACCTAGAACAAGTTATATCAGCCCTAGGTCTCAGTTTCCCAGTCTGCTTAAAAGGCGTCAGGACACCAACCTGGCAGGCCTAGGGACCGTGGACTCCATCCACTGGGCTGCAGGATCAGCGGGAACAAGGGCGGAGGTCTCTCTTGCTCACCGTTATATCCCCAGCACCTAGCATACGTCAGGCAGAGAAAAGGTGTTAAGAATTTGCCAAAAGGACACGTGGATAAAGGATGATCCGAATGAATTACGCGCTTGGTTAGGTAAAACGTCAGCTCCTGGCCCCCGGCCCTCGTATTTCCTGTGCCTCTGGCCTGTTAGGGGAATTCACCCGGGCTCTGGGTTCAAGCCCTTGGAAATGAAGGGTGCTCTCTCTGTTTTCGGGGGAGGAGGTGCGCGGGGCCCCGAGGCGCTCATCTCCACTCCCCGCCACCAGCCTGGCCCCGAGCGCCGCGTGGTTGGCCACGCTGGCCTCTAGGCTGAATCTGAATCGCAAGATGGCCGGAACAGGAAAGAAGGGGGCCTGCTTTCCCATTCCCTCTGGCCCCCAACCCTCAGCGGGGCCGCCAGCCGATGCAGCGTCTCCCGCCCCGGGCGCACCGCTGGGCCGACCCGCCGAATCCACAGACAAAGGCCCGGGAACGCGGGCTCCAGTGGGGCCTCGGCGCTACCTCTTGAAGGCAAGACAAACGAGTAGTGAGAATTGCGGCAGGCAGGCCACTCGGGGTCTGCAGCACCTTGGCTCGCTTCGGCGAAAAAGACGGAGGAGGCCACGGCTTCGCGGGCACCGAGATGCTCCAGCCTTCCCTGCACGCCTGGCGCATCCCGGACTCAGACTCACCCCAGCCGCGCGCTCCTGGGCGGGCGCCGGGCGCTGCAAGCGGACGGGGGCAAGGCCGGGGACGCAGATTCCAGGGGTGCTGCTGGCGCAGGCGGGCCCGAGGAGGCCGAAGAGCAGCCAAGCGGGAAGCGGTGGGCCGGCTCCTTCTTCCAGGGCGCAGGGTGAGGCCTGTGTGTTCTGGGCAAGTTGTGGCGAGGCGAGCCGNATATCTTTTTACTTTTTAAAAAACACCCAATTTCTTAACCTTAGAGAGTGCTAATTGCTTATCACAGGACAACTTTTCCAAATGAACCAACTAGAGTTTCCTTAGGAAACATTGTTACATTTCACAGAATTCAATTTAGAAGGCAAAACTAGCACAAATGTATACTTGCAACAATTCTATATACTTAGTTATCATTTGCCCACTTATATTATTTTGGCATTCTTTTCAATTTTGGTTCTGATGTTTACTGTAGAACATGCCATTATTTTGAATACAAAGAAGAGAGAATATCATTCAAAAGTGTCTGCACATTTTACATCAGTCAGTCCGTCAGTTCAGTTGCTCAGTTCTGTCCAACTCTTTGAGACCCCATGGACTGCCCATGCCAGGCATCCCTGTCCATCACCAACTCCCAGAGCTTCCTCAGACTCATGTCCATTGAGTCGGTGATGCCACTCAACCACTTCATCTTCTGTTATTCCCGTCTCCTCCTGCCTTAAATCTTTCCCAAGCATCAGCATATTTTCTAATGAGTCAGTTTCGCTCAGGTGGCCAAAGTATTGGAGCTTCCGGTTTAGCATCAAGTTACTCCAATGAATATGCAGGACTGATTGATTTCCTTTAGTATTGACTAGCTTGATCGCCTTGCAGTCCAAGGGACTCTCAAGAGTGTTCTCCAACACCACAGATCAAAAGCATCAATTCTTTGGCACTCAGCTTTCTTTATGGTCCAACTCTCACATCCATACGTGACTACTGGAAAAACCATAGCTTTGACTATATGGATCTTTGTCAGCAAAGTAATGTCTCCACATTTTAATATGCTCTCAAGGTTGGTCATAACTTTTCTTCCAAGGAGCANTCTCATCCTCTGTCATCCCCTTCTTCTCCTGCTCTTAATCTTTCCCAGCATCAGGGTTCTTTTCCAGTGAGTCAGTTCTTCCCATCAGGTGGCCAAAGTGTTGGAATTTCAGCTTCAGCATCAGTCCTTCTGATGAATATTCAGAGTTGATTTCCTTTAGAATAGACTGGTTTGATCTCCTGGCAGGCCAAGGGACTCTCAAGAGGCTCCTCCAACACTACAGTTTAAAAGCATCAATTCTTCAGCACTCAACTTTCTTTATAGTTGAACTCATATCCATGCATGACTACTGGAAAAATCAGAGCTTTGACTAGATGGACCTTTGTTGGTAAAGTAATGTCCCTTCTTTTTAATATGCTGTCTAGATTGGTCATAGCTTTTCTTCCAAGGAGCAAGCATCTTTTAATTCATGGCTGCAGTCATCACCATCTGCAGTGATTTCTTTCACTGTTTCCATGTTTCCCCATCTATTTTCCAGGAAGTGATGGGACCACATGCCATGATCTTAGTTTTCTGAACATTGAGTTTTAAGCCAACATTTTCTCTCTCCTCTTTCACTTTCAACAAGAGGCTCTATAGTTCTTTTTCACTTTCTGCCATAAGAGTGGTGTCATCTGTGTATCTGAGTTTATTGATATTTCTTCCAGTAATCTTGATTCCAACTGATGCTGCATTCAGCCAGGCTTCTATCAGATCTAATCCCTTGAATCTATTTGTCACTTCCACTGTATAATCATAAGGGATTTGATTTACGTGATACCTGGATGGACTAATGGTTTTCCCTACTTTCTTCCATTTAAGTTGAATTTGGCAATAAGGAGTTCATGATCTGAGCCACAGTCAGCTCCTGGTCTTGTTTTTGCTGACTGTATAGAGCTTCTCTATCTTTGGCTGCAAAGAACATAATCAATCTGATTTCGGTATTGACCATCTGGTGATGTCCATGTGTAGAGTTTTCCCTTGTGTTCTTGGAAGAGAGTGCTTGCTGTAACCAGTGCATTCTCTTGGCAAAACTCGGTTAGTTTTTGCCCTGCTCATTTTGTAATCCAAGGCCAAACTTGCCTATACTCCAGGTATCTCTTGACTTCCTACTTTTGCATTCCAGTCCTCTATGATGAAAAGGACATCTTTTTTAGGTGTTAGTTCTGGAAGGTCTGTAGGCCTTCATAGAACCATTCAGCTTCAGCTTCTTCAGCATTACTGGTTGGGGCATGGCTTGGATTACTGTGATATTGAACAGCTTGCCTTGAAAATGAACATATTAGGTGTCATAGCAGGTATGAATCTCAGTCCCAAATGTCAAGGGGCAAGAAATTTACTTTTTCATTGCAAGCTCCATTCCCTCTAATAACAACTTTGATTTTGGTCAGTTTGGGGTTTTCTCATCTCCTTTCCTTTGCTTGCAACTGAGTTCCTTGAACTCAGTTTGGCTTCTGTCTCTTATACACATCTCCATCTCATCCTCTATCATCTCCTTTTCCTCCTGCCCTCAATCTTTCCCAGCATCAGGATCTTTTCAAATGAGTCAGCTCTTCACATCGGATGGCCAAAGTCTTGGAGTTCCAGCTTCAACATCAGTCCTTCCAATGAACACGCAGGACTGATCTCCTTTAGGGTGGACTGGTTGGATCTCCTTGCAGTCCAAGGGACTCTCAAGAGTCTTCTCCAACACCACAGTTCAAAACCATCAATTCTTCAGCACTCAGCTTTATTTATAGTCCAACTCTCACATCTATACATGACCTCTGAAAAAACCATAGCCTTGACTAGATGGACCTTTGTTGGCAAAGTAATGTCTCTGCTTTTTAATATGCTGTCTAGGTTGGTCATAACTTTCCTTCCAAGGAGTAAGTGTCTTTTAATTTCATGGCTGCAATCACCATCTGCAGTGATTTTGGAGCCCAGAAAAATAAAGTCAGCCACTGTTTCCACTGTTTCCCTATCTATTTGCCATGAAGTGATGGGACCAGATGCCATGATCTTAGTTTTCTGAATGTTGAGCTTTAAGCCAACTTCTTCACTCTCCTCTTTTACTTTCATCAGGAGGCTTTTTAGTTCTTCACTTTCTGCCATAAGGGTGGTGTCATCTGCAGTGATTGATATTTCTCCCTGCAATCTTGATTCCAACTTGTGCTTCTTCCCCCACAGCGTTTCTCATGATGTACTCTGTATGTAAGTTAAATAAGCAGGGTGACAATATACAGCCTTGACATATATATATATACTCCTTTTCCTATTTGGAACCAGTCTGTTGTTCCGTGTCCAGTTCTAACTGTTGCTTCCTGACTTGNGCCATGAAGTGATAGGACCGGATACCATGATCTTCATTTTCTGAATGTTGAGCTTTATGCCAACTTTTTCACTCTCCTCTTTCACTTTCATCAAAAGTTCTTCTTCACTTTCTGCCATAAGGATGGTGTCATCTGCATATCTGAGGTTATTGATATTTCTCCGGCAATCTTGCTTCCAGTTTGTGCTTCCTCCAGCCCAGCATTTCTCATGATGTACTCTGCATAGAAGTTAAATAAGCAGGGTGACAATATACAGCCTTGACGTATTCCTTTTCCTATTTGGAATCAGTCTGTTCCATGTCCAGTTCTAACTGTTGGTTCCTGACCTGCATACAGGTTTCTCAAGAGGCAGGTCAGGTGGTCTGGTATTCCCATCTCTTTCAGAATTTTCCACAGTTTATTGTGATTCACACAGTCAAAGGCTTTGGCATAGTCAATAAAGCAGAAATAGTTGTTTTTCTGGAACTCTCTTGCTTTTTCGATGATCCATTGGATGTTGGCAATTTGACCTCTGGTTCTTCTGCCTTTTCTAAAACTAGCTTGAATGCAGTTTTTTATAATTGCCAATCAGATCAGGTTGATTGATAATACTATTTTCAGGTCAGTTTTGTCCTAGCTGATCTATTTATTGTCAAAGAGAGATGTTGAAATCTCCAAGTGTAATTGTGGATTTGTCTATTTCTCTTTGCAGTTATGTTTTGCCTCATTTATTTTCATGCTCTGTTCTTACGTACATACAAGTACATATATACCTGTTTAGTATTTTGTCTTCTTGGAACATTGACCCCCTTCAACATTATACAATATTCCTCTTAATCTCTAAACATTTTTCTTGTTCTGCACTTTCCTTCGCCTGAAACTAATTCAGCTGGTCTAGATTTCTTTTGAATTGTAATGTATCTTTTTCCATCCCTTTCCTGTCACACAATCTTAAGTTTTATATTTGCAGTGAGTTTCTTACAGATAACAGACTGTTGGGTCTTTGTTTTGTTTTTTTTTTTCATCCAGTCTGAGAGGGCTCTGTTTTTAAATTGTTTCATTTAGACCATTCACATATAAAATGATTATTAATATCATTGGGTTAATCTTTCAGGTTTGCAACTGTTTTCTGTTCATTCCGCTTATTCTTTCTTTTTGCTCCCTTTTCCTGCCTTTTCTGTGTCCAATGGAGCAGTTTATATCATTCCGTTTATCTCCTCTCTCAGCATATCAATCATACTACTCTTTAAAATTTGTTAATGGTTGCCCTAGAGAGTTTGCTTGGAGAAGGAAATGGCAACCCATTCCAGTGTTCTTGTCTGGAGAATCCCAGGGATGATGGAGCCCAATGGGCTGCCATCTGTGGGGTCGCACAGAGTCGGACACGACTGAAGTGACTTAGCAGCAGCAGCAGCAGCAGCAGCAGAGAGTTTGCAGGGCTTCCCCCAGTGGCTCAGCTGTAAAGAATCCATCTCCAAGGCAGGAGGCACAGGAGGCAGAGGTTTGATCCTTGGGTTGGGAAGATCCCGTGAAGGAGAGCATGGCAACCCACTCCAGTATTCTTGCCCAGAGAATTCCATGGACAGAGGAGCCAGGCAGGCTACAGTCCATGGGACTGCAAAGAGTCCCACACGACTGAGCGACTAACAAACAGCATTCTTTACTTTTAAGCTCCCAATCCAATTGACTTTCCTTTCTGTGGCAGGTCAGCCTGAGTTGGCAGAGGGTTCTGCCTGGAGCTAAGCCGCTAGCCTTTAAGACCACAAATTTCCCAGAGGGAAAAATCACGTTTGCCCCTGTCATGACATGGGGCTGTGTTGTGACAAATCTGGGTGTGTCACTGGTTCATCTTACCTCTTCCAATTTTGCACGTGTCATAATATACTGTGTTGGTAATGAGAATACCCATAACACAAAAGGTATATTATCAAATCATGTCGATGAAGTAATCATCCTATGCACAACACCCCCGCCCCTCACCCCCCACGAAGTGCTACAAAATATAGATTTTGCAAAGCAGTGGCCACATCTCCTTCACTACTTTGGAACATTTTTATGGGGTTGTGGATCTTTCCAATTTAAGCGTTAAATTGAACAAATTAAAAAAACAAAACCCGCCAAGGCTGTCCTGCAAGCGTCCTTTCGCTTCCTGTCCAGCTTCTGTGCCCCCATGGACAATAGCCCCGCATGCCCCTCTGTCCATGGGTTTCTCCAGGCAAGAATATGGAGTGAGTAGCCATGACCGTCTTCAGAGGATCTTCCTGACCCTAGGATCAAACCCACCTCTTCTGTATTGCAGGTGGATTCTTTATCCACTGAGCCACCTGAGAAGGCCAAGTCCTTATGATTTTAAGTAAAAACTAAAACAAGGAAGGAATTCAACATAAATACATACTGAGCTATTACTATGTTTGAAGCCTCGTGGTAAATAGTCTCTAAAGCAAATTCCATCAAGGAGAAACACAAGGAAAGGCCTTTTACAGTAACATAGCAGCTAATAAAAATTCTGTAATTACTCCTTTCTAACCGAAGAACAGTTTTGCTACCACAGGCACTAAGATTTTCCAAAAGATGCACCCAGATTTCTCGACCTGAGTCAACCTCAAGGTTGTTAAGGATTACTCATTATTTTAAAATATGGAATTTTATCCCATTGTTAGAGACCGTGTTCCATTTTAGCTTCAAAGATAGTAACCTTGCTCTTGACCCCATCCATCCCCTCTACCCCACTGACAAGCTTCCTGTCAACAGAGATCCATGCTTTTCGCCCTAAAATGGGCATAACCAAGAGAAGGGAAGTCACAGAAATCCTAAATTCTTGTGTGCTTTGGCACATGGTCTTTATTCCCGTTTTCCCAAGGTTGCATGAGCTAGACTCTTCAAGGTTTCTTGCATCTACAGACTACTGCGATTAAAACGTATAAGGAATTCACATAAAGCTCCTGACTCTATGGGAAATTAGCTAGCTGAGGGTTTAGGCTAACCACAGGGTAGGAGTGAATTTGGTCTCTCTTTGAAAAACCTTCCGGGGGCTAGCATCCCCCGCCAGCAACAGAGCGCGCCGAGGTACCACGTGTCTGCACCAACGGCGGGATTGGCTCAGCGCATTTTAGCTCTGCGGTCTAGACGCGCACGGTCCCGCCCAGCTGCCAGAGGAGCCTGGAGGCCGAGAGAAGAGGCTGGAGCGAGATCGCGGAGGGGAGGGGGCGGGAGGGGGG